>JBBDHG010000131.1:317500-357500 GCA_037951165.1 Lophius americanus | reverse complement strand
GCTGATGACACTCCTGAGGCTGAAGAGTTGGATTGAGTGTATATCTATGCATATATTTATCTATCTATATATATATATGTATATTATCTATGTATATATATAATATTTATATATGCATGTCTATAAAATATCCCATTATTTTTTACGTTACGTTATTATTAAGTTATATGAATTTCGACGGCGTAACGTCTTGACTAAAAGGCAACATTTTGACAGATAAAAAACTTTTTTTTTAAATCCGGCGGCGAAAGTTTAATTTGCTCCTTATTTTATTCAAACCGGAAATTACTCTTTTTTTTTTTTTATATATATATATATTGCGGTTTCCCCCCCGTTATCACCTATTACCATTTTTCTCATATTTTAACTATGTAGCCGAGACTGCGACCTTTGACGGTCCACGGTTCCAAGGTTCCATGGTTCCACGGTTCCACGGTTCCACGGTTCCACGACCCCATTGGGCCTTTTGAACTATGACCTCAAAGTACAAGTAGTTTTCCACATTCAACGTATAATTATATCCTCAAAGTGACAACGTTAAGGTCAGAATCGTATAAATTTCCGACGCTGCACTAGACATTTCAGTAAAGCTAACTAGCTAGCATTAGCCACAGAGTCCTTACTCTATTATAAAAGTCCTTAAAGGAGCCAGATTAGAACAGAAATGTCATTTTTGGTTTTTCAAAAAACTCAGATAAGAGCATCGCGAATGTTTTCCATCATCCCCAGAGAATCACTCCGCCTGTTATTTCCTGCTGAGTGACGCAGCGTGAGACGCGTTCTCAGCGCTTTTGATGCAAAGCAGGCGAAAGACGCCGAGCTGCAACTTCATGAGCCGTGAACGATTATAAATCTGGAGCTCCGTCTGTTTCCCTTCTCCAACTTTTTTTATCTACACGCCATTAAGTTTTCTGATTACGTCGAGTCAGGATGGGGGGCCGTTTTTAGATGTAGAAATATAATACATAGAAATATGATGTCACTGAGAATGATCAGTGAAGTTAGTTTCAAACTGTTTTTCGTGCATTTGATTTCTTAATTGTCAGGTAAAGTACAAATACCTCAATGTGGAGGTATTTGTACTTTACTTGAGTAGTTTCATTTAATGCTGCTTTATATTTCTACTCCGCTACATTTGTATGAAATCTGAAGTTATGAGCTATATTTTACTTTGAAACTCTAAGTACCTTCATCTCATAATACTGACATGCTTTTACTTTGAAACTCTAAGTCCCTTCAGCTCATAATACTGACATGCTTTTACTTTGAAACTCTAAGTACCTTCATCTCATAATACTGACATGCTTTTACTTTGAAACTCTAAGTACCTTCAGCTCATAATACTGACATGCTTTTACTTTGAAACTCTAAGTACCTTCAGCTCATAATACTGACATGCTTTTACTTTGAAACTCTAAGTCCCTTGAGCTCATAATACTGACATGCTTTTACTTTGAAACTCTAAGTACCTTCAGCTCATAATACTGACATGCTTTTACTTTGAAACTCTAAGTACCTTCAGCTCATAATACTGACATGCTTTTACTTTGAAACTCTAAGTACCAGCACCATCAAATCCCACTGGCTACAACATCCTTCTTCCTCACATCCTGACTGAGGGCCTTCTGGGATTCTGTGGGAACAGAACCTGTCAGCTACGCAGGGCCCGGCCCGGTTAGCGACTGACCTTTCATTATCGCCTGAGTGCTATAAGCCAGACCCGGGGCGCCGTGAGGCGCCGCCGCTGCTAACTCCAATATATTTTATTGATTGGAATAACTTTGAAGAGAGCCAGAAAACAGCGGGCCTGCAGCAGGTCCAGACGGCGGAACGCAATCGGTGGTAATAGTTCTGGACACAAAAAGAGAAGCGGCGGCGGTTTTGAGTGAGTCCACGATGAAGATCCAAACTCAGGGATATAACAAGACCAATTTATCTTGAGTTATTAATATGAGCTAAATTTAGACATAATAAGACTTGTTGGTATGTATATAAATATAAATATAAATATAAATATAAATATAAATGTAAATATAAATGTAAATATAAATATAAATATAAATGTAAATATAAATATAAATGTAAATATAAATATAAATATAAATGTAAATATAAATATAAATGTAAATATAAATGTAAATATAAATATAAATGTAAATGTTAATGTAAATATAAATATTTATATAAATATAAATGTAAATATAAATATGAATGTAAATAAAAATATAAATATGAATATAAATATAAATGTTAATATAAATATAAATATAAATATAAATGTAAATGTAAATATAAATATGAATATAAATAAAAATATAAATGTTAGTATAAATATAAATATAAATATAAATATAAATATGAATATAAATATAAATGTTAATATAAATATAAATATAAATATAAATATAAATGTAAATATAAATATGAATATAAATAAAAATATAAATGTTAATGTGAATGTAAATATAAATATAAATTTAAATATGAATATAAATAAAAATATAAATGTAAATGTAAATGTAAATATAAATATAAATATAAATGTGTTCAACGATGACATCATTTTTACAGAACTGGATGAAATTAAAAAACACATTTTTCTTTTCACAGTTCATCTGATTGATTTCATTCATATTATTTATTTATATAACATTTATAATATGATATATTAAAATATAGCATTGCTTATTTGTTCTAATTTTTTTCGTTCCTTACCAGAAAACTGAAGGAAGATGTCGAGTTCCTGATTTTGTTGATAAATAAATGAAGTCTATTATTATTATCCAGATTCTAGTAAAATCAAATCTGGTTCGCTTCCACCATTTTATTCATTTTTTTTTTCAGCGATCTGCGGCGGTTGGGCTTAATCACAACGATCCGTCATTATTGGATCAGAGTATCAGCCGACCTTTTGATCTTATTCCCTCTTTTATGATGATCTCAAGTGAGTACCATTAACATTTAATGGAAGGACGTCCCCCTAATAACCTCAAACAGTCCATTCCAGCTCAACGTAACTGTTCCCATGGAGACGACAGTCTGCTCTAGGATCGGATCCCATAGCGGCTCATTAAGGAAGATAAAAACACTTAAGACCTTTTTTCCGAGCTCAGGATTAAAGCGAAACAGATTTCCTTTGATGGTCGATAAGTGACAGACAAGAAACTGTGTTTTCCGCAAAAGTTTCCCCCTAAGTGAGTAAAATATGAACCATCATGGTGAAATAATACAAAATAAACTTCCTGTGTAAATTCACGTGAGCCGATTTGGTCATAATCGGACGTGTGGTTGGTAAAGATCCAAAGACGTTCATAGTGAACAACCGCAGTGAAATATGACAAATACCAGTTAGTCTCCTTCAGGCGGTTAATGTGAGGTGATTCGGACTTAATCGGACCAACGCAGGTTGCGTTCATAAAACAGTGTTTCGTTAAGAAGCTCCGCCTCCGGAGTCAAATACGATCAATCAGACCCAACGGTTGAGAAGTGAAATCCTGAAAACGGTCATTTTGGAGCCAAAGCATCCCCCTAGTGGTTGAAAGATGCAACTGACATTTCCCCCAAATCAATCCAGTTCATCCTCACACTACGGTCTGTGAAGGTATAAAGTATATAAAGTTATCCTGTTAGTACGAACGATCGGCGGCGGACGCAGTGATTGACATTCAAAATGGAAAAAACAAGAAAGCTTCCCTAAAGAGTGAAATATGAATCACTACATTAAAAGTTGATGAAATCGGAACCACCGTGAGGTAGTTTATGTACGAGAAACAGTGTTTTTCATTAAAAAACAGCTCCCCCTAGTGAGTAAATTACGAACTGTTAGCGTAAACAAAGGACCGACCACTTGAGTTGATTCTTATCCAACCGATTTGGACTGAATCGAACCAAGGACGAGAAATTTGGGCCTGTAAACTATGACTTTGGATGTAAAACTCCGCCCAGTTGCAGAAATATGCAAATGACCTAACCTAAAATCAAAAGTTAAAGTTCGGGATTCCACGATAACCCCGACTTTTTTTTGAGGATTGAATGAATTTGAATGAAATTCAGGGTCATATCGTACCTGAGATATGAATTAAAGTAAAGAAAAGTAGTGCTGGTATTATTGTTGTGTTGGTATGAGTGTCCGATGTTTACGCCGTCCTTCATGCTAAAGGGGGAGGAGTTATCCAGTTTAATGGGAGTTAGGAGGGTGATTACATACGATGTGAGATTGATCAGTTCTAGGGGAGTTCTGAAGTTGGGACACCGCCGATCTCATGAGAAGGATGAATCCCCTCTTTTTCTTTTTCTTTTTCTTTTTTTTTACCTTTAGCATGATAGCATCAAGCGCTGTCTGAAAAAGAAGCGTTCTGCTCCAGCAGGGAAGCCAAATTAGCATTTCCTTTTATCTGGCTGTCAGGTTCGGGCCGCAGAGACGGCAGATGCCCTGAAGGCTTCCTGGCTGAGAGCGTTTGGCCGGGGTGAGGTCATGCAGGGTTTCTTCTCCTCGACTGTCTCGCCATGGAATGTGACGTCTCTCTCTCTCTCTCTCTCTCTCTCTCTCTCTCTCTCTCTCACGCAGGCTGTCCACGTACTTGAGTGCCCCGGTTCTCGGGCTTTTCCTTCACACGCCCCAGATCTGATGTTTCCTGACTGCACCAAAACCTGGAGCTGGAGTTCTCTCCGGTGTCGGCGTGGAGGAACCTCTAGATGTTTGAAGATGAATCAGCAATCTGGAAACTTTCAGCAATGCATTGCCTCCGTTGCCCCTGGGAGTCTGAGGACATTATGGTAGTAAAGCTTGGACTCATCAAATTAAACAGGAAGCTATGTCCTCAGTATTTCTCGTATTTCAATTCCAATGTGATATAAAATAGAAATGTCTCCTTGAGTCGATTCATATGCACCAAATTTGGACTAAATTAGACCGGTGGTTGGGTTAAAGCTCCTCCTCCTTTCAAAAATACACAACTGACCTTTTCACAACATCACTCCATTTCTTCACTCTGGTTGTGGTAGTTGAATTTACCAACCGAGGAACTTATTGGCAGCATTTAACCAACTAAACAACCAACAAACCGGCAGCTAACCAAGCATTCAACCAACTATTAGTTTACCAAATATCCAACCCACTAATCAACCATCTAACCAACCAACTAACCACCCATCAAGCATAAAACCAACTAATCAACCCACCATCCACCCAACCAAGAATCAAACCTACGAACTGATTGACCAAGAAAAAAACCAGCCAACCAGAAAACCAACCAACACACAGCCAGGCAAGCATCCAACCAACTGATCAGCCAACCAACCATCCAAAAGCTAACCAAACATCCAACCACCAAACTAACCGACCAACCAAACAAGCGTCCAAACATCCAACTCAATTACCATCTGACCAACAAACCAATAGCAAACCAAGCATCTAACCAGCTAAGCAACTAACCAACCACTCATCCATAAATCCAACCACCCATCTGATCAACCGACCAACCAAACAACCAGAAAACCAACCAACCAAAAGATTATCCAACCCACCTAACAACCAACAAACCAACCAACCAGACAACAAACCAATACACAAATCAACCAACCACCCACCCAACCAGTCAAGCTAGTATCCAACCAATCTGACAACTATCCAACAAGCAAAGAAGCAGACACTGACAAATTATCCAATTGTCCAGCCAACCAATATCCAACCAACTAATGAACTACCAACCAACCAATCAACCTACCAACCAACCAACTCTACCAATTTAACCAAGTTATCGACCAAAAAATCCAACAGCTTACAATCCGATCACTCAACCAAACACACAAAAACAACTGAGAGAATCTACCCAACCAACGAAGCAGTAACAAATCATCCAACCAAACAACCACCTCAAAGGATGTGGCTCTTGAAGGCAGCAGAGATGATGTCCTTGAAGGCATCGTCCAGCATCAGTTTATCATCGGACGTGTTCCGGTGACTGGGGCTTCAGTATTTCTCTTCTGGACGGCCGACCCAGACTGATTCTGGGACATAATAAATTCAAAGAGGCAACAATAATATTTCATAAAGCATCTAAAGAAAGTGATTAATTACAATAAAGAAAAGACGACAAACGATTTGATCTGTCAGAGGAAATAACCTCGCAGGCAGGGATCCAATCAATAAATGAGATGTAAAGTACGATTGTAGGGGTATGATTGAGATTTATTTCTTTTGGAAAATATACCCATAAATTTGTCATATGAAAACAATTGTACAACCTTGAACATTTTATCACAACAGGAGCACACAAATTGACCCCCCCAACCCCCCCCCCCCCCCGTTACAAATCAACCTTTACTGTTTTACTGTTTTCTTTTTTCTAAACATTCAAAACGTTTTCAACGAAAAAACTAAACGATACAATATTTCACGACAACTTCCCAAATGGCCATCTAATAAATACCCAGACACGTTAGCATGAAGTGGTGCCGAAAGAAACAGAACAGAAAGAAAACAAGAAAAGAAGAAGGAGGGGGGAAAAATGAGAAAATTCAACCCATAAATCTGTGAAGCTCAACTTTGTCTCAACCCAGAGACGACACTGGCCGGTAAATCTTCACGCCTGGGATTTGTCTGGCAGGAAAATCTGCCCGTGATTTATAGCGTTATAAAACGGGTTTAACATGCCGTTCCTACAGCTGAAAGCTTTTCTGAAGCAATCGCACGACCGACCCCCTGCTGATTCTCTGCCGTGTGGTTGCGGTTGGAGAGAAAGCGAGAGCTCGGTGGCCGTTAAAGCTCGGACGTGACATTAGAACTTAAAGGAGCAGTGTGTCAAATTTAGCAGCATATGGCCTTGAAGCTCAACTCTCCTTTTTTTGTGAGAAACTACGGTGGCCTTCAAGGGTCAAAAAGATGCCAACCCTCGAGGGTTGAGGCTACTTTAGGCAGATCTAGAGCAAAAATGTATCAGGATGTTTATTCTGTACTTCTCTAAGTGAAAGCTTTAACAATTTAACTATACTTATAATTATTCTGCACAAAAAACTATTGTGAATCAGAGAAGGGAAAACACGAAGACCCGACTCGTGGAATTGTTGGGACGTTAACTCGGTCGTGAGCCTGGGAAGTGGTGGGTTCCAAGAATGCGGTTGAGGTAAAGTTTCTGGCGGACTAGCAAACCAACTTAACACCCAATCCAACCCAGAGCCAGTCTAGTCCAAATACCATTCCAGAGGATATGCACCCGGAATGAAGAGACCCCTCCTCAGTTAACCCATGAACTGTTTCACGAGTCAGCTCCTTAGGTTTTCCCTTTTTTCTAGCTCCATTGGTTTTCCTTGTTCTGACTGATCCTCCATTTGTCAAAGTATGGGTTCCCAAAATTCATTTCATTGATATTTGTAGGGGGTGGCTAAAGCTTGGGGGGTATAGTAGCGCATTGCCGCCCATTGATTGCCAGGGAGTGATTTCGCTATGTTGCGCTACTTGTCTGAGTGAATGTGACGATAAAGTCGTTATCTATTTTGTTCTACTCTAAAGTCTTCCCGCCACTTCAAATCCATTAACATAAAATGCCTTCGGGCTAAACTCGCTAGCGTAGGAGGACGGCCTCCGCGGAAAGGGACCGAGTCCCATGTTAGCTGGAAAGGGCATTTCCTGAGCTAATGTCACAGCTAATTATAACCTAACAACCACAACATAGTCCTAAACATTCCATTCCAATTATCCAAACAGGGATACCCTTCATTTTCCCAGACTGCACCTTTGAGTCGAAACATTTCCTTGAGTTTAGAAAAAAATCCCCGTCTAATGTTTGAGTTCCCCCATAAAAGGGGGGGGGACAGACACCTATTCGGGAATGAATGCAGCATTACGTCTTGGATGTGGTCATTGTGATTTTGCATACAAACATAGAATAATCCTTTTTTTCTTTTACTCAACAGTGACAACGCTGTTGTTACAGCAAGAACAAAGACCTGGAGGAAAAAGAACGCTTTGGACCTGATCATTCGTTTTCGTTGTCCCGTCCAACAAGAAAGGCAATGCGTGCACATGCACAAAGAAATGCACAAATGCAACATGCGCACACGGACTCGCTCACACATTCACACCCAGGCAGGCGTCCTTTCATACTGCAGCTAATATTGGTGCGAGACAATTCAGTCCTGACGCGTCGCAGTGTTGATAAGCCCGACTGCCGCACGAAGACGTCTCCCGTCACTCCCAGCGTCTCCCTCCGTCGCCTTGGTGTCGCGGTGAGTGTCGACGACATCGTTACTCAGAACAGCCCCCCCCCCCCACTGAAACACATGCCTAGTGCAGCACTTTATCACTCCCATATTGATATGTTGCTTATAGTATTATATTCAGTATACTGTATGAGAACATTTCATATAAACACGTCCACGGGTTCACTTTTATATTCACATGCCCACTTTACCACGAGTCATATTCACACCCACTATATGAGTACACCACTTTCGTTTAGTCACAAATCCACTGTCATAGAAAAGACAAACAGCTGATATGTGGACATTGGGTTGCTGACACAGGCGCCAGTCTGCTTTGTTTTCAAATCATTTTCATGTTGACCCGTCGGGGGCCGCTCGTTTCCGTCACCTCTGATGACGCGCCATTGGATTTGCGAGGGACGTACTCGATATCAAAGTTGCTCTTATGCCGCCCTTTCCCTCGGCTCCAGGCGAACAGGAGCAGGAAACAGAAGATGACCACGCCTAAGAAGGACAGGCAGCCCATAGCTGTTGATATAATGATGGTCTTAATGTCTATGGGGACCGTCATATTGTACAGCACCGTTCCGTTCCCCGAAGTGCTGTTTGAGTCCGATAGATAGTTTGAGCTCCTGTTGATGTAGTAAGACCTCTCGCCGATGCCCAGGCTCTTCACAGCTAAAGAGGCTGAGAGGCTAGCATTGCCAGCGGGGTTGCTGGCGATGCACAAGTACACTCCACTGTCATGCAGCTCCGCTGCCTTGATCTCCAGCGTTCCATCTGCTTGGATTTCCACCCTGCCGCTGCTCTTGGCGGTGACGTAACGTCTGTGAGGTGTAATCCAAACCACTGAGGGCCGAGGTGCTCCCTCCGCCGTGCAGCTCAAGTGGGCTGGCTGACCCTCATCAGCCATCAGCAACTGGGTGGTGTTGGGTCCAATCCGTGGTTTTGTGCAGGTCATGTACCTTGAGACCAGAGGCTCCCTTAGGTCACGGAGAGTCTTGCCCAGAAGGTTCTCCGGGGCGCTGCACTGAGGCTGGGCATCCATAACATGCAGGGAGGGAGGCTTATGGATGCTGAGCAGCCAAAGTAATCTGCAGTCGCACACTAAGGGGTTTCCACCCAGACACAGTCTCTGGAGGCTTTCTGGGGAAGCGAACACACCCCTCTCCAGCGAGTCGAGGTGGTTCTGTGACACGTCCAGCAGTTGCAAAGATTTGAGGCCTAGAAATGCAAGTGGTTCGATAGAAACCAGGTGAGCTCCTTGAAGGTGGAGCTCTATCAGGTGGGGAAGTTGACCCAGCTCTCCCTGATGGATGTGCTGGATACGGCAGTAGGACAAGTTGAGATGAGTGAGGTAGGGTACGCTGCGCAGCGCTGCACCAGGGAAGGCAGACAGGTTGGTGTTGGTTATGAACAACGTGGTGAGGTTGAGACCTTGCAGTGAGTGCGGGGGCAGTGAGTCCAGCTGAGGCCAGTAATCGATGTCTAGTCGACGAAGATGAGATAACCTCTTAAAGGAGAACGGCTTTAGAAAGCCAATACTCAAGAAGCGCATGCGCAATTCCACCAGGCTGTGCAGATGAGACAGAGCGTCAGTGGGGACCACGGTCAAATTGGAACGCTCAAGGGTCAGGCTCTGGAGTCCGAGTAATCCCGTGAAGGCTCGCTGAGAGATGAACACCAGCTCATTGTCGCCCACTTCTAAGGATGTTAACCTGCGCAGATCTTGGAAGGCGTGATCCAGGAGAACCACCAGTCTGTTGTGGCTTAGGTCAAGGCGTGTAAGGTTAGTCAGGCCCGACAGCACGCCTACAGGAACCAGCTGAATCAAGTTGCTGCGGAAGTTGAGCGAGCGAAGAGCCAGCTGGGAACGAAAAGAGCCCGGCTCCACCACGCTGATCAGATTGTCGCTGAGGTCCAGGTCCTCCAGCTGCTGGAATGAGGAGAAGTTGTCCGGGGTGATGATGCGTAACTTGTTCTTACTGAGGTCCAGGACCCGCGTCTCAATGGGGATGCCCTCCGGGATGGTGGCCAGGCGCTTGCGGTGGCAACTAACCGACTTGGTTTGCGCGGTGCACTCACAGCGGGCGGGGCATCCCAGAGCCGGGCTGACCAGGAGAAGCAGCAAGGCCCCGCCCAGAAAGAGGTGGTAGTGGTCCAGGGCCGGGTGTCGCATGTCTATTTTACCCACGTTGCCCTCTGTCATGGCACAGCTTCTTGTCCATACAGCGCACCATCACGAAGAAGCCCTGCATGTCAGACAAGAACAGGAAGAGGAGAGGTGTTAGAACAAGCCGGCCCCTCACCTTTTTACATCTTCAACCTTTTATTTCCATGTCCTCCTAAACTGCCAGGTCTTTGTCTCCCTTAATGAAGTGTCCCTTTTCCCCTGGCAAGGTGGATATAATGGGATTACACTAGCAGCAGGGCAAGGGGAAATATCAGCTGCAGAAAAATGTGCCGTTCATCACAGTGTTAGCACAAAAGGTTGCAGGCTAACTGGGGATGTTTCGTGGGAACACGAGAAATGACCCTCGTTAGAGTGCAGCGGGGCTAAACGCCCACGGGGATTTGGTGTAGCTGCATTTGCGACTGTATTTTTGCATCAGCGATAATGTTGTGGGTCTATCTATCTATCTTTGGTGTGCGCGAGCTAAAATGTAAACTGAATAGGAAATGAAAAGGCTGCTTTTATCTGCTTTTATGAATAAACCAACAGGGTTCCCATCAGCATTTGACGGGCACACGTAGCGTCGGTTGGGATATGAATGTCATTTTTCATCTGACATCACATTCTTATCTTTTCGCTGTACAAGCCGTCGTGGTGTGATGACAAACACACTCGACTCCCCGGTGAGTAATCAGAACCCTGACTCATCCTGCTCTTTTATTTTGTACATTCAGTTTCTATATTTAGTCCTAATATGACAGATTTAATCATACAGGATTCTAAATAACGGGACGCAAACATCAGGCAGCTATAACATTATAATCATACGCCAAATCTTGTGTTTGTCCCCCCTATTGCTGACAGAACACCTCGGACTCATTGAGGCACAGAATCCAGCCTTTAAGTCATGGAAGATGTCAACTAGAGCTTCCAAGGATGGACAGAAGATCCAGATATAGGATTAGATTGAGAGCTTGGGGGTTCAAGGCCAAGTCAAGACCATGAACAGTAGCTCCTCTGCGGAATTGGAGAATATGGACTAGCCTTCACTCCATCTGAGCATCGGAGAGTCTTTGACGGCCATAACTCTGTCGCCAGTTCACTAGTTGACCTCCTAAGACCACTAGAAACCAGGAACACCCAACAAGACCAGCAGTTCTGGAGATGCTCCCACCTTTATGCTCGACCATTTTTCATGCTCCCATCGTCAACCAGTGGGTGCCAGCAGTTCACCTGCTGCCTTACATCTCCCACCCACTGTCAGGTGTCCTTGTAACAAGATATCAAAAGTTGTTCTAACTAAAAACCCGTTAGCGGTTGGAAAGTTAAGGCTGAACTGATCGTTTCGGGATCTTCTTCCTTCATTGCTTTGTTTACTGCTTCGTACTGCAGAAGCGCCACTTCTTTTTGTCCATAAATTTTGTATTGCTTTCTTTTTCCCAAAAATAGCCCAGCTTTGTCGGCGACACATTAAAGTTTCATCTCATGATGAAGACGTTCGGTGTTTAATGTTTGCACATTGTCGGCACGCCGAATCCCGGTCTCTGAAGAGACACAGACAAACAAAGCTCTTCGACTTTTTCGCTGAATCAGTCTGACAGAATGATGAGGAGAAACATCCTCCTTTTGTACTTTACATAACTGGCACTTTACTTTAAGGTGCCTGGTTCTAGATGGATAGACAGACAGACAGATGGACAGACAGGCAACCAGACAGACAGACAGGCAGACACTACTAGATAGATACTAATAGATAGATAGATACTACAAGATAGATAAATACTACTAGATAGATGTATACTACTAGATAGATAGATAGATACTACAATATAGATAGATAGATACTACTAGATAGATAGATAGATACTACAATATAGATAGATAGATAGATAGATAGATAGATAGATACTACAATATAGATAGATAGATACTACTAGATAGATGTATACTACTAGATAGATAGATAGATACTACAATATATAGATAGATACTACTAGATAGATAGATAGATACTACAAGATAGATGTATACTACTAGATAGATAGATACTACAATATAGATAGATAGATACTACAAGATAGATAGATAGATACTACAAGATAGATAGATAGAGACTACTAGATAGATAGATAGAGACTACTAGATGGATAGATGGATACTGAAAGTTAGATAAATACTACTAAATAGATAAATAGATAGATAGATAGATAGATAGATAGATAGATAGATAGATAGATAGATAGATAGATAGATAGTCACAAGTGGAATCAAGTCCTTCATTCTGTCTGGGGCAAGGCCTCTTACCAAGGTGTTATACAATCTGATGGCCTGACGGACGTGGGAACAAAGGACCTCCTGAACCTCTCAGTGCTGCACCTCAGTGAGGGGATAGATAAATGTCCCCCTAGTAAACTATCAGAGTAAAATATGATTTAGGCAAGATAGAAGAGCTCCTCAAGTTGGTTCATATTCCCGGAATTTGGACCAAAAGTTGAGAAATGATGGCCTCAAAAGAGATAAAGCTCCCCCTAGTTTCAGAAAATATACAACCCACCTTCCCACAAATCATCCTAGTTCTTCCTCGTACTAAGGTCTATGGTGGTACAGAATTTTAAAATGATCCACGAAATAGTTCTTATCGGGAATATAACATAAGTCAATTTTGAAATCAACCAGTTGGTTTCTTTTTCCGTCTCTTTTGATAATTTCACTCGCTTTTTTTTTTTTTTTAGTCAAACGTGGCTCTAAATCCCAGCCCCCAGGTGGGTTTGACAGAAAAAGAGAAGTTAACGACAGGCTAAAGAGGGGCTAAAGATGTCAAGTTCAACTGTAAATCATTATGTTGCACGAGAGCCATGCGTCTCCCCTGCCCGGAAAAAAACGCCGACTCTGACAGAAAATCACCCCCCCCCAGCAGCCACAGGTTGTTGAACTGACAGATGGCTAAGTAGACGGGGAGACTGGCAGTAATTGCCTCATTACCGGCGGTATCTGCACGCCGCACGTGGATATGTTTGCCAATTAGATGCGCATAGCGTGAGCTACATCTGCGAGCGGCGGACACTCGAATGCACAATCATGAAGGCAGGGAGAAAAATGTCAGCAGGACCTTTTAACAAATCTCTTGACTGCTCCAAGAACCCTCGTCACCCTGCGAAGCAGGAATGCCGCCGCGGAGAGCAGACGATGAGCGCCCGGCCCACTTTGATAATGAAGTGAACGACACGAGGAAAGAAGAGGAGACTACACGCACTCACGCTTCCTCTTTTCCCACGGCGCTCACCCACGAGCCGCATCTCCACGCCTCTCCCCGCTCTAGCCGTGTTTCATCTCGCAACCTCCTGCTCACACCTCCTTCACCTAACTCCTCGTCTCTCGCCGCTACAAAACCTGGCCAGGCAAAGAGCCTCGGTCCGCTCGTCAGTCCCCGCAGGCTGGAGATTTTATCGATTGCGGCGCAGAAACATCAGATGCCAGGAATGTAGCCTTTAGCAAAGAGCCGGCCGTTGCCACAGCAACTACAAACCCTTACTCCCATCCGCTCTGTGTTGTCTGCCAATCAAATTAATGGAGGAAAAAAAAAAAAAAAAGGGGGAAAAGGAGGAGAGTAAGGAGGCTGATATTTCTCTTCTCACCTGGTTCATCTGGCAGGACACACAAATTGAACACATCCCTGGAAATTCGGTTTCATTTGTATAGCGGAGAATAGTTTCCGATCTATCAATCGGGCCGCCTCGCTGTTTGCCGGCTTGTCTGGTTGCACATCCATCTGGTGCTCCGGTAACAATCTCTGTCCGTCTACCTTATTAGCCGTCCTCAAGCCGGCTCCTGTCCTCGCCTATTTATCACTCTGCCTTAAGCCGTCAGCCGCTGTACTTCTCTGCCTCTCTGTTTAATAATTACACTCCCGGTGTCTGTTGCTGGTCGGGGGATGTGCTGGGCGATTTGTCGGGGGATGTGTTGGGCGATTTGTCGGGGAGTTGCGTGTCCGGCAGCGGTCTTACTACGATTCTGTACACAGCAATACATCGCAACCTCATCAGAGATTTAAGGCTCATTAGAAAAAAAACACTTCAGTTAAAGCTTAAACCTGAAAAAAGAGTTTCTCTGACGGACCCCTACCAGAATGAAGATTCCTAAGTCCGATGTTTTAATCACATCCCCGCAAAGTCGGGACTATTATGGAATCGTCTTCGCCACTTCAACCGCAGATCATTTCCGTTTTACACGATAACTCAGTAACTATTTCTTCGATCGTATTCAGAGTCTATTACCCCGTAGACCTAAGCGAGAGGAAGAAGTGGATTGATTTTGTAGAGAGGTGTGTTGTAAATTGTCCGACACTAGTGGGAGCTAAAAGTTTTTGAGCCATAATTTGTACAATCAGTCCAAATTTCTCGACTCCAATCGACTCGAGAAGATCTATTTTTTATTTATATTGTACTCTAATTGTTCACATTTTACTCCCTAGGGGGAGTTTTTTATTTTATTTTTTATAAGTTTTTTTTTACAATTCATAGTTTTCATAGACCTTTCGATTCAAATTTCTAGACCACACTATTTCAATTTGATTTGAAATTTAAATGAACATTTTAAAATTTTCATTTGGCTTATAATCTATATTTATTTTTTTAATTTATTTTTTTTAATATAAATACATTATAATAAAAACATCAGAAGATGCGAGAGGAAAGATTTGATCCGATTCAAACTTTATATTATATGTCTTTTTTTTTGATATAGGGTTGGATAATTATGAAATTACATTTCCAGTATTTTATTATCCACCTCAAAAACCATCAAAAAAAAGACGAACACAAAAATATTCCCACCTCAATCTTTCGTTTGGATACGGCCCACCGAAGAAATCAAAACTAAAAATATGCTTGAAGACGAGAGGGCGAGGATCCGAGAGGAAGGGAGAGAAAAGTCTAAAACCGCTGCAGCGGGAGAGAAAGACGTAAGAGGCCGTTAGAGGAAGGGTTACTATAGCAGCGCCACGAATCCATTCATTCATTCTTTCCTCCCTTCACTCAGAAAAGGCTTTGTGCTGAGTTGACGGTTCAGACGCTCACGTCACACACACCTCTGCTCACGTCACACACACCTCTGCTCACGTCACACACACCTCTGCTCACGTCACACACACCTCCGCTCACGTCACACACCTCCGCTCACGTCACACACGCCTCCCCTCACGTCACACACGCCTCTGCTCACGTCACACACACCTCCGCTCACGACACACACACCTCCGCTCACGACACACACGCCTCCGCTCACGTCTCACACACACCTCCGCTCACGTCACACACCTCCGCTCACGTCACACACCTCCGCTCACGTCACACACCTCCGCTCACCTCCCACACCTCCGCTCACGTCACACACGCCTACGCTCACGACACACACACCTCCGCTCACGTCACACACACCTCCGCTCACGTCACACACACCTCCGCTCACGTCACACACCTCCGCTCACCTCCCACACCTCCGCTCACGTCACACACCTCCGCTCACGTCACACACCTCCGCTCACGTCACACACCTCCGCTCACCTCCCACACCTCCGCTCACGTCACACACCTCAGCTCACGTCACACACCTCCGCTCACGTCACACACGCCTCCGCTCACGACACACACACCTCCACTCACGTCACACACCTCTGCTCACGTCACACGCCTGCGCTCACGTCACACACGCCTCCGCTCACGACACACACGCCTCCGCTCACGTCACACACGCCTCCGCTCACGACACACACGCCTCCGCTCACGTCACACACGCCTCCGCTCACGACACACACGCCTCCGCTCACGTCACACACACCTCCGCTCACGACACACACGCCTCCGCTCACGTCACACACGCCTCCGCTCACGACACACACGCCTCCGCTCACGACACACACACCTCCACTCACGTCACACACCTCTGCTCACGTCACACGCCTGCGCTCACGTCACACACGCCTCCGCTCACGACACACACGCCTCCGCTCACGTCACACACGCCTCCGCTCACGACACACACGCCTCCGCTCACGTCACACACGCCTCCGCTCACGACACACACGCCTCCGCTCACGTCACACACCTCCGCTCACGTCACACACGCCTCCCCTCACGTCACACACGCCTCTGCTCACGTCACACACACCTCCGCTCACGACACACACACCTCCGCTCACGACACACACGCCTCCGCTCACGTCACACACACCTCCGCTCACGTCACACACCTCCGCTCACGTCACACACCTCCGCTCACGTCACACACCTCCGCTCACCTCCCACACCTCCGCTCACGACACACACGCCTCCGCTCACGTCACACACGCCTCCGCTCACGACACACACGCCTCCGCTCACGACACACACACCTCCACTCACGTCACACACCTCTGCTCACGTCACACGCCTGCGCTCACGTCACACACGCCTCCGCTCACGACACACACGCCTCCGCTCACGTCACACACGCCTCCGCTCACGACACACACGCCTCCGCTCACGTCACACACGCCTCCGCTCACGTCACACACCTCCGCTCACGTCACACACGCCTCCCCTCACGTCACACACGCCTCTGCTCACGTCACACACACCTCCGCTCACGACACACACACCTCCGCTCACGACACACACGCCTCCGCTCACGTCACACACACCTCCGCTCACGTCACACACCTCCGCTCACGTCACACACCTCCGCTCACGTCACACACCTCACGACACACACGCCTCCGCTCACGTCACACACGCCTCCGCTCACGACACACACGCCTCCGCTCACGTCACACACGCCTCCGCTCACGTCACACACCTCCGCTCACGTCACACACGCCTCCCCTCACGTCACACACGCCTCTGCTCACGTCACACACACCTCCGCTCACGACACACACACCTCCGCTCACGACACACACGCCTCCGCTCACGTCACACACACCTCCGCTCACGTCACACACCTCCGCTCACGTCACACACCTCCGCTCACGTCACACACCTCCGCTCACCTCCCACACCTCCGCTCACGACACACACGCCTCCGCTCACGTCACACACGCCTCCGCTCACGACACACACGCCTCCGCTCACGACACACACACCTCCACTCACGTCACACACCTCTGCTCACGTCACACGCCTGCGCTCACGTCACACACGCCTCCGCTCACGACACACACGCCTCCGCTCACGTCACACACGCCTCCGCTCACGACACACACGCCTCCGCTCACGTCACACACGCCTCCGCTCACGACACACACGCCTCCGCTCACGTCACACACCTCCGCTCACGTCACACACGCCTCCCCTCACGTCACACACGCCTCTGCTCACGTCACACACACCTCCGCTCACGACACACACACCTCCGCTCACGACACACACGCCTCCGCTCACGTCACACACACCTCCGCTCACGTCACACACCTCCGCTCACGTCACACACCTCCGCTCACGTCACACACCTCCGCTCACCTCCCACACCTCCGCTCACGACACACACGCCTCCGCTCACGTCACACACGCCTCCGCTCACGACACACACGCCTCCGCTCACGACACACACACCTCCACTCACGTCACACACCTCTGCTCACGTCACACGCCTGCGCTCACGTCACACACGCCTCCGCTCACGACACACACGCCTCCGCTCACGTCACACACGCCTCCGCTCACGACACACACGCCTCCGCTCACGTCACACACGCCTCCGCTCACGACACACACGCCTCCGCTCACGTCACACACCTCCGCTCACGTCACACACGCCTCCCCTCACGTCACACACGCCTCTGCTCACGTCACACACACCTCCGCTCACGACACACACACCTCCGCTCACGACACACACGCCTCCGCTCACGTCACACACACCTCCGCTCACGTCACACACCTCCGCTCACGTCACACACCTCCGCTCACGTCACACACCTCCGCTCACCTCCCACACCTCCGCTCACGTCACACACGCCTACGCTCACGACACACACACCTCCGCTCACGTCACACACACCTCCGCTCACGTCACACACACCTCCGCTCACGTCACACACCTCCGCTCACCTCCCACACCTCCGCTCACGTCACACACCTCCGCTCACGTCACACACCTCCGCTCACGTCACACACCTCCGCTCACCTCCCACACCTCCGCTCACGTCACACACCTCAGCTCACGTCACACACCTCCGCTCACGTCACACACGCCTCCGCTCACGACACACACACCTCCACTCACGTCACACACCTCTGCTCACGTCACACGCCTGCGCTCACGTCACACACGCCTCCGCTCACGACACACACGCCTCCGCTCACGTCACACACGCCTCCGCTCACGACACACACGCCTCCGCTCACGTCACACACGCCTCCGCTCACGACACACACGCCTCCGCTCACGTCACACACACCTCCGCTCACGACACACACGCCTCCGCTCACGTCACACACGCCTCCGCTCACGACACACACGCCTCCGCTCACGTCACACACGCCTCCGCTCACGACACACACGCCTCCGCTCACGACACACACACCTCCGCTCACGACACACACGCCTCCGCTCACGTCACACACACCTCCGCTCACGTCACACATCTCCGCTCACGTCACACACGCCTCCGCTCACGACACACACACCTCCACTCACGTCACACACCTCTGCTCACGTCACACGCCTGCGCTCACGTCACACACGCCTCCGCTCACGACACACACGCCTCCGCTCACGTCACACACGCCTCCGCTCACGACACACACGCCTCCGCTCACGTCACACACGCCTCCGCTCACGACACACACGCCTCCGCTCACGACACACACACCTCCGCTCACGACACACACGCCTCCGCTCACGTCACACACACCTCCGCTCACGTCACACATCTCCGCTCACGTCACACACGCCTCCGCTCACGACACACACGCCTCCGCTCACGACACACACACCTCCGCTCACGACACACACGCCTCCGCTCACCTCCCACACCTCCGCTCACGTCAAACAGATGACCCGACATGACCTGTAGCATATACAGACAGCCACAACATTATGACCACTCACTGGTCGGATTAATATCATTGATGATCTTGTTATAGTGACACCTGTCAGTGGGCGGAGTCTATTACATCATACAGATCTACCATAACATTATAACCACCGACAGGTTAAACCGATTTTATTAGGCAGTAAGTGAACATTTCGTCCTGAACTTGATACACTGGAAACAGGAGACTGGGATAAACTAAAGATCTGAGTTTCTTGGACCAGGTCCATGTTGTGACGGCTAGACAAGTGGGTCAGTGTATCTCCTGACCTGCAGGTGTCATTGGTGTTCCTGGTCTGGAGGGATCAGTACCTAAGCGAGTGTTCTATGGAGGGTTGACTGGGGAACAGGAATCAGTCTCATGTTGCCTGATCCAACAAAGCTCCTTTAGCCCAATAGCTGGTTTGAATGTTCTGGATGATTGAGTGTAACACACCTGGGTCTGGTCCTTCAGGTGGGACTTAAAACTACGCAAACGCCGCACAATGCAGACATTGCTCAAATTGAAAACGATTCCCCTTTAGACCGTAAACCAGGTCCTTGGATTCAAACAGGATTCCAGCTCTTGTACAAACACATAACCTTGAAGGATGCAGCTTTGATTCTGCTGAGGACCGGCAGTCCGTTTGATATCCCAATCCGTCTCTGGCACACAGAACCCTCTGTCCTCCAACTCGTTCTTTTTTTTAATCAGTTTTTTTGCCTTTAAGACATGTTTCCTCCCAGCGGAGAATGACGGACGGCGTGGAGGACGACGCCAGACAGTGTGTAACATAATATGTGATCCTTCAAGGATCTGTTTATATATGACGGAACCGCTTTGGAGAATACAAAGAAACAAATCCAGGAAAAGACTGTTTTACAGAGTCAAAGACAGCAAATCCCCGAAACACTCCTCTGTCTTTGCTGAAAAATAAAACAGTGACTTCTGCCGGGTTTTTTTCCGACATTCCTTTGTTATTCGATGGATCATGTCCAACTTTATCCGGAGATTTGTAGCTGGTCTTTTTGTTTCCAGAGAAATACAGCTGAACGTTTCACCTCTCAGCGATGGAAGGACGCAGAAGGGGAGATTATCTTTTCCAACATGTTACAGAGTGAGAACAAAAAGCTTTTGTTTGATGGGAAAATTAGTGACAAATTGAAGGAAAGTTACAACAAACTGAACAAATGTTCTTTTCCATGATAGTATCGCTGAAAAGTCCCCAATCCCCTGGTTTGAACTCCCCAAATTCCATGTCAAGTAATGTCCAAAACTCCCCTAGTGAGTAAAAATATGAACTACTAGAGTAAAGTACAATCATATTTAAAGATATATTTCCTCGAGTCGATTAATATGCATCAAATTTGGAGAAAAAAATCAGACTGTTGAGAAATTGTGGCCTGAAAAACCTTTGGAGATAAAGCTCCCCCTAGTGTCGAAAAACTATACAACAGATCTTTCCCAAAATCAACCTCGTCCTTCTTTGTAGTAAAGTCTATGTCGTGATCAAATTTGACAACGATCTATGAAATGGTTCTTGAGTTATGTCCGGAAAACTGTGTTTTTCCTTAAAGAACAGCTCCCCCTACTGAGTAAGATTTGAACTATTAAAGTAAAACACAAATATCGCTTCATTTCATTTCAATGGGCGAGATGGACAATTCACCAATCCATCAGTCACCAGTTCACCTGTGCTGCATGTTTTTGGGCTGTGGGAGGAACCTGGAGAACTTGGGAAGAACCCGCATGGACAGACCCAAAGGTCAGGTGGACTTGAGTCCAGAACCTTAATGCGTTGTACCACCATACATTACTTTATAATCCCAATGAATTTTGCACACCTATGTTCCCCGAAAGCCCGACCCAGAGTGACCCGGGTCGCAGAAATACATTTCTTGAATCCCTTTTGAGCTCATCTGTATTAAAAAAAAAAAAACCCGAGCCCTACCGTGTCACTGGGATGGATTGAGAACACAGAAAATCCCATGGAATTCTGGGTAAATAGTGAATTGTGAGGGGGGTCATTGAGGAGAGCAGTCTGCAGGATGGAGCGTTTTGGGATTTGGTTCTGAATTGGATTAGAGTCAGTGAAAAAAAAAATCTAGCAGCCGAGAGGGAGCTGTAGGGCGAACGCATGAGTCACAGCCAGAGAGAGAGAGAGAGGGCGAGAGAGAGGGAGAGAGAGAGAGAGAGAGGCGGATGAAGCAGGAAGACAAGAGGAAAGCTGTTTGAGATAAAAAATCCGTCTTTGCTTGAGTCGAGTGCCATTCCTAATTTGATCTAAAGCTCACGGCTCCTCCCGAAGATCTGCTGTAAAACGGCGACGCTCAGCGCACACGTTTATTTGGATCTGTCGCCGCCGCCTTGAATCCATGTCCATTATCAAGCCACTTTTCTCGTCATCGGCATTCTCTGACAGGAACGGAGTTGATGTGTTTAAAGTGAGAAGGACTTAATTGCGCCGCTGCAATGAATTTTTAAAAACTGCTTTAAAAGTGCCGGATCGATCGCCTCCAAATTATTTATGAATCCGTAATGCTTTTATTGACGGAAGGTGAGACAATGATCTTTTTTTTTTACCTTCAGGCCCACAGGTTTTTTGTTTTTTTTCAATCTTTGCGACAAAGAGGTTTTTTTTCATTTTTATTTCATTTCTTTTACTTTCTTTGTTTAAAAACAGGGAAAATAAAGCAAAAACAAATGGTGGAAGAAACTTCACAGGAGACATCAAAGTAGGATGGATCAAATAAAACGTTTTAACCCTTGTCTTTTTTTTCATATTATGGAATTGTCATTGCCGCCACCGCAGATCCTTTAACGCCATGACTCAAAATATTTCATATGGATTATTGTCAGAGTTTATACCCTCATAGACCTTAGTGCGAGGAAGAACTGGACTGATTTTGAGAAAGATCAACTGCATTATTCCGCCAATAGGGGAAGATTTAGCCCCAAAAATCCCACTTTTCGCCGTATGAATTCTGATTCAGTCCAAATTTGTTGCATCAATCAATCATCATATCATCAAATTTTACTCACTAGGGGGAGCTCTTTGTTAAAGAGCTCACTTAACACTTAACTTCCGAACCGTTGGTCAAATTTAGTCCAATTTAGGCGCGGGTGAATCAACTCAAGGGGAACTGTTTGTACAACGCAGGGGATTGGGGGCTTTTTTACAGCATAGGCCTAGCTTTGACATTATAGAAATGGTGAATCTGTGTAGGAACAAATCAGCGATGACCGTCCGCCCAAAGGAGGCAGGAAATGAACGATTGATGAAAAAGTACGATAAATAAATAAGATCTTCTTTTAAACGGTTGGGGGTTTCGGCGTCTTCTTCATGGAAGGAGAACGGATCTCCTCTTCAATATTCAAATCGGCTCCAGCGAAAATCCCTAACAGGGCGTCGTTACCGCTGACGCTACTTTAAATCACTTTTGACTTTTCATTGTGATGCACCGTGGCGAGCGGCGCCGCCGCCGCCGTTAGGCTAACGCTAATAGCGTAGCTGCCTCGCTTTAGTGCGGTTCGAGGTATCAAACTTCTTTTTGCACGATAATCTTTACTATAAATCCTCCCTGCAGTTTTGTAAACACGAGGCTTTGAATTCATTTACACGCCTCCTCAATTATTCTGCAGCCAGCCCTTCTGGAAAGACGCCATTATTGCACGCGGCATGAATCTTACCCCCCCTCACGTTTACAACAACCTCTGCAAAAACAAAACGACTCGCTCTCGTTTCTCTCTTCGGCTCGCCGGCGTCGTAAAAACCTGAACTGTATTTATTCAACCTCTTGTTTTTTTTCCCCATCAAATATTAAACGCGGGGGTCGGACTCGTTTGCTTTCTAATCGTTTTTTCCGGATATGACATTGGCATGAATAATGGAATTATTTCCCACGGGAGAGTTCTGGAGAGTTCTGCAGCGGCGTAGGAACGCCCTGGAACGAACGGAGCTCCGTTAATTCCGTTAATTCTCTCTCTCGCGTCTTGATGTCGATGCACAGATGGACGCCAGGGCAAATTCTCTTTACAGCCGCGGCGATCGCGTTCGTTCGAGTCGGCCTTGTTGCGACGCGCTGAATTAGCATAACCTGAGGGACGCCCGTTGCCGCCATGGAGTTATGGGATGGAATCAATGCTGATCCTCTGCAACCATCTGAGAGGTCCATCCAACGGCGATGTCGAGGAGCTGCAGGGCTTTTTTTTTTTTTGTTGGTCTTGAGATGATTGAGATCTCACTGTGCGTCCTCCCTTAAAGCTAATAAACCGATTGCGTTTCCTTTGTTTGTGGCGCTCCTCCTACTGGCTGTCATGCAGGGAGCAAAATGTCGGCAGAGCTTCCAGGAGGCTGTTTGGATGTGGAAGCTGAACCTTTGCTGGCCTCCGCCTAATTAGTGCCTGTGCATTCTAAGTCTGCCAATTAAACAGCTCCTTTCTGCACCACTGGCCCTGTTTCCTGCGCAACCGGGCTTTGTTGAGCCGTCAGCAGAGGATCCGGTCCTCCGCCGTCTGGCTCGCCCCACGTCTCACGGGGGTGGGGGGGGCGTCTCCGGATTTAAAGCTCGCCGCGGCGGGCTTCTAAGGAGCTTCCAGACGTGATATTATGCCTACGCCGTCGTCCCCCCGCAGGGAGGGTATATCCTCCTAAAGCCCCCCCAGCCCCCCCTGCGCTGTATAGGCGACTCCCCTGATTTATCTTCTCAAATAAAACATGACAAGTTTTTAAAAGCTCCTTTTAAGGCGAGTGGGTTAAATGTTTGCTGTTAGAATGAAATAGGAAACAGACAAAGATGGACCTCCGTGAGTTCATTCATGTGCGTCACCATGGAAGCGATGTCCAAAAAACATTGTTTTCCTTGAAACAGCGCCCGCTAGTGACCACAAGGGCGCTGCGGGGTTCTGGACTATGGATGGACACTGGTGATCCGCTGTGGCGACCCAAAAAGGGAATATCTGAATCAACTCCAAGACACCTTTCTCATGAATATCATATTTTACTCAACAGGGGAAGCTCTTTCTTTTTGCGCAACGCAGGAGATCGGGGATTTTTTTCGAGGGCATACCCTTGCTATCGGGTACGACTGCATACTTAGTTATTTTTTGGCATATCTGAGCTCGTTTGAAAGCTGCTTTCATGTCGGCACGCTCAAATTATCCTACGATAGCCGTTCGGGTCGACCCACATCGGCGCTAGTGGAGTTTTGCAGCGCCGGCGGACTCTGTGTGCCTGGACAGACATTTTCCAGCGATAAATAGCATGTTATTAATGGATAATTAATCTCGAGCGTTGTGTTTCTCCGTCACTCAGACTCAGAACCGGCTGCGTCCTCCTTAACGTCGTGATTTACGAGTTTTACACGCTCATTAATTACGGCTTCAACAGGAAGAGGTAATTTCAAAACCCATCATTTATGGATGGGGTCAGCGGCGGCAGGTTTGGTTTCGGTGGCTGGTGCATAATTCCCCGAAACAAAAACAGCAAACCGTGACGTTTCCTTGAGACCGATGCTAATTTTTTACCCCCCAGATAGAAGCTTCAGTCGGGAAACAGGGTTGAATTATTCAACCGCGCACACAGAGGAGAGAGGAGGTTCCTCATCGAGGATTCACCCCGACTCTAATTAGACGCGGAAACAATCTCCAAACGCACTAACCGGGCTAACAATTACAGCTGTCAATCATTATCCAAACCACGATTCTTTTCTTCCGAGGAGATCAAAGAAGAACCTCATGTTTCCGCTGCCCCACCTAAAACTGACCTTTCCATACTTCAGAAAGTCTCCGTCGTGGTTTTCGCCCTTCCCCAAATTAATGATCATGTAGAATTAGGGTTCAAAATGCAAGCTCCGCCCACAGAACACACCCCTGCAAAGCAAATCAAGCGCTCCCTAAACACCACCTGACACAATCGCAGTTTTTCCTGCATTGTGCCGACTGGGCAAATATTTTTCTGCCGTCTGTCCAGAAGAATAATGATGATGTTTTTGGTCCAGAACTTTTGGAAATATACAACCAATCTTTCCCCAAATCAATCCACTTCTTCCTCTCACGGAGGTCTATGGTCTATATAGTATAAAAAGTTGGAGATGTTATATTTGAAGGTATGGGAGGACAATTCAAACAGGTTCCTACAAACCAGGAAGACATCCTGCTGGGCATTTATTTTAATTTATTGAGGAAGAACTGGATTCATTTTTGGAAAGCTATGTTTAATTTTTCTGACACTAGAGGGCGCTTTGGCTTCGAAGGTTTCCGGCCCATAGTTTCTCCAAAGTTAATCAAATTTAGTCCAAATTTGGCGCAACTGAACCGAGTTCTAGCTCGGCTGTATTTTATATTTTACTCTAGTAGTTCATATTTTACCCACTGGGGGAGCTTTTTTTAAAGAAAACGACTGTATTCCATCCATAACTTCCTCACTGTGGGTCCGATTTAGACCAACTTTGGCGAAAATTTATCGACTCAAGCGGATCTATCTCGTATATATCATGATTTATCAGGAAAGTTCCTATTTTACTCACTAGGGGGAGCTTTCCTCACAAAGAAAGTCGGACATAACCTCACACCTAGTTTGAGGAGTTCCAATCTTGGGGATTTCTTGTGCAACACAGGGGATTGGGGATTTTTCGGTGATATACCCCTGCTGTCAGGGACGACAGCGTAGATCCAGTATCACAAACATCCGCACATTTGGACAAATAAAGCCATAAAACGGAAATAATGACGTTATTGATTGACTGGGTGACAAAAATCTAAGCCTGCTTCCTCTGACGACGACAGAAACGCGACGGACGGTCAAGGCTGTATTTTTCTGACGTACATACTTACAGCGATCCACCAATGAAAAGGGAGTTCATGAATAAATGAAGGCTCCATTAAACCTCCACTTCTCTTTAAAGTGATTGCACTTGAAATCTTTCCTCCGAGCTTTAACGTTCACTCTCTGTCAGAACCTGTAGCCCACGCAGTAAAAAAATGAAACCAATATTCCGACTATACATATATATATATATATATATATATATATATATATATATATATATACATGCTTGTTTTATAATCCAGTTGAGCGCCGCGGTCACGGAGGTGGGGGGTCACGAAGAAGAGATTGCTAGAAAATAAAAAGGATTTCAATGACTGCATAGGTTTTCCTCCTGAAAGGATTACTCAGGTTTTGCACGGCGAGAGCAGCGGGTTCATGTATGGCGGCGTGTTTTCAGCGTTTCCTCGCCCTCGCTCTCTTCTCCTTGTTGCTTATAAATGGGAGACTTAGTTGAAGGACACTCGCCGTGTTACGTTTCTATCTAATTTTAGTCTCGGGAGGTAGAACTCATCCATTTTTCATGGTTTGTGCATAAGATTGACTCATCGTCCCTCTTCCTCTTCCCCAATCGCCGGAATGAGGCGCGTCATGCCAGTTCCCCTCGCGCCGGTTTGAAGGACGCGTCTCTGCTGCAAACAGCCCAAAACGTAGCGTCTAGTTCCAAGTTGGATATTTTTTTTTCTATCACTGTCTCGCTTCCTGCAGCTGGGATGGAAGATAGAATTACCTTCTTTTAATCTGATTTAAAACTTCTGAAAATCTAGACCTACTTCGGGGCTACGTCCCTGGAAAGTCCCCAATCCCCCTGATTGAACTCCTCAAATTAAATGTGAAGTTAAGTTGAATGAATGAAGTAAAATTAGGTGGATTTTTCTCAGTCGATTCATATGCGTCGAATTTGGACTAAATCGGACAAACAGTTACGAAGTTACGTCCGAAAAAACGTTTTTCACAAAAAAGCTCCCCCTACTGGGTAAAATATGAACTACTAGAGTATATAATAAGATGTATACAAGTTAGATGTCTTGAAGTTGATTTTTATGCACCAAATTTGGACAAAATCGGATAAACAGTTACAAAGTTATGTCCAAAAAACTGTGTTTTTCATAAAATAAAGCCCCCCCTAGTGAGTAAAATGTGAACTATTAGAGTATGAAAGATAATATAAATCTCTTCCGGTTGATTCATATGCACCGAATTTGGACTAAATCGGACCATCAGTTAGGAAGTAACGTCCGAAAAAAAGTTTTTCGTAAAAAATCTCCCCCTAGTGGGTAAAATATGAACTAATAGAGTTTTACAATTAGATGTATACAAGTTAGATCTCCTCCAGTTGATTTGTCATTAACATCTCATCAAACGTATAATTTTCGATGAATTACTTACTAAATTTCTCCTTTTTCTTTATTAAAGATGAATAAAGTTTCTATTTATCTATCAGTCTAATTTAAACCTGATTCTCTAATCCTGTAGCTCGTCTTCGAAAGCCTGAATTCAGAGATACTTAAAACTACTTGAAGAAGTCACAGAAAGATTTTTCAGTTAAGTTAAACTTAACATTTAAAACATTCGGTCCAGAGGGTTTTGACCCCATGGCGAAGGTTCACGACCTCTGAGGTTTTTTTTTACTAGTTCCCTCTGTGGAGTATTTCCTGTTTTATAAATCCTCTCTCTCGCTCCTTCTTCCTCTCCTCCTCCTGTGGGATCGTCCATCATGTCCTCCTGTCTTTTAACCTCCAGCGGTGTCTCTCTTTTATCCCGGTGGATTTAGTCCGTGTTCTACTTTCCCTCTGGTCATTCACAGACGCTCCCAGTGTTTTTTACGTTTTACAGTGTTTTCCTACAATCTAACATTTTACAGTGTTTTTTTTTACTTTTTACAGTGTTTTCCCACTATCTAACATTTTACAGTGTTTTTTTTACTTTTTACAGTGTTTTCCTACTATCTAACATTTTACAGTGTTTTTTTTTACTTTTTACAGTGTTTTCCTACTATCTAACATTTTACAGTGTTTTTTTTACTTTTTACAGTGTTTTCCTACTATCTAACATTTTACAGTGTTTTTTTTACTTTTTACAGTGTTTTCCTACAATCTAACATTTTTTAGTGTTTTTTACTTTTTACAGTGTTTTCCTACTATCTAACATTTTACAGTGTTTTTTTTACTTTTTACAGTGTTTTCCTACTATCTAACATTTTACAGTGTTTTTTTTACTTTTTACAGTGTTTTCCTACTATCTAACATTTTACAGTGTTTTTTTTACTTTTTACAGTGTTTTCCTACTATCTAACATTTTACAGTGTTTTTTTCCGTATTTCTGATTTTATTTCTGATTTATTTTGTATTTTATAGGTGTTTGAATTGTTGTTCGCCTCATGGATTGATTTAACAATTTGGGCCCTGGACTGTGCCTTTTTGGATTTATGGATTAAAACACAGAACCGCTCCTTCTGGGTCCAGTCGCTGGTTCTGAAAAATCCTTCAGCATTAATTACATGAATAAATAAATGTCACCAAACGACCAATAAATAAAGTAAAGAGGAGTTTGGAGAAGTGATGTCACCATGCTGCCTTTGAACCTTCGATTTCTTTGATCTTTCTATGGGGTGGTGCTTTGGGCTCAGTGGGCTGAGGAGAGACGCTGAAGTGGAAGATGCAGGGGATGAGCGGCTAGAGGAGTGTTTGGGAGATGCTCAGAGAGTTTGTTGGAGTTGTCGGTAGATTTAGAGGCTGGCAGTTACTCAGACATTACTGGAGAAATCGAAACGAAGTTTCCCCAAACTTTGGGAACTTTTGTTCCACGGCGGCGTTTCACGTTCTCTGAGGGATTCTTCTAGTTGTTTTTACATCCTGGTGCCGGTCCAATGTTGGCTGGCCCGTCTTTGTGCCCAGAGTCCAACTGAATGAATCAAATCCTGGAAGTAAAAGGAATTTTGTGGAGGATTTTACTCGTAAAAGAAGAAAAAAAACAATTCTCCATTTTTACGGCTGAATGGAAATCACGTTTTTTTTTTGTGTTGTTGATGTAATTACGTGGTTTGGCTCCAATGTGAATCTGGCACTCTTCCTGGGGGCTTCTGGGGGAGGCGGCCCCCATCCGAAGGCGAAGAAGAAACTTTGCCCAAGAGCCCCTCCAAAGCTCACTAATTAAAACATTACATCTTGTTTGTTTGAATTAATTATAGAAGGTCATATATGCCGGATATTTTTAGCCAGTCATTCCTGAGGCCTCGCTGTCACTGATTGGTTCCCGGGCCAAACCAACGCTGGAGGTTCCGGAGAGACACCGACCCCATCCGGAGAAAAAAAAAACAACCTCCTCCTACACGTTCATCAAATGTTTGTTTTTCCCATTTCACGCATGATGCGTTTAGCCGACTGGATGCTGGTTGGCGGGTTTCGTCGCAATCGGACCCGTCTCAGGCGACCCGCCCGTTCTCAAGCTTTATGCTAAGCCCAGCTGATCGTCTGCCGGCACCAGATTCACATTAAACAGCAGGCGCAGAAATTGCATTAATCTTTAAATCTAACTCCTGGAGAGAAAAAAGAAGAAGATGATGATGATGATGATGAGCTCACTCCAAAAAAAAATCATCTTTGATTATTTCAAAATCAAACGTATTCATATTTATAGGACTTTGTATTTTATATTGGGCATCTTACTGAACCCCCTTGATCTGACGACGCCCTCCTCCCTGACTGCGAGGGTATATCCCCCAAAAAGGTCCCCCATCCCCTGCATTGAACAAGCGATCCCCTTTATCAGAGTAAAATATGATTTATGCAAGGTAGGAGATTCAAACGCACCAAATTTACTAAATCGGGCCAAACGTCGAGAAATGATCGCCCGAGACATAAAGCTCCCCTACAGTCCAAAATATAAAACTGATCAACCAAAATCAATCCAGTTCTTCCTGTCACTGATGTCTACGTGGGCTAAAAATGTGAAATTGATCCATGGAATAGTTTTTGAGTTATGGCGTTGAAACAATGACGGTGGAACACCTCAGTAAACCCCCATTACAAGGAGCTGGAGAGTGTTGCTGTGGAGAGGGACGTCTGTCAAACTAAGACAAGAGGATTCTTAAAGGCCTTATTATGAGAAATAATTATATCCCTGAAAAGTCGGGGATTTCATGACGTCGTCATCGCGTCAACTAGAGATCCTTTCCTGTTGGACCTCAGTGAGAGGAAGAACTGGATAGATTTTTTCGAAAAAGTCTGTTCTATGTTTCCGACACTAGGGTCGGAAGTTCAGGGTCGTAAATGACTTACTTGATCCGATTTAGTCCAAACTTGGAGCGTAAGAATCCACTTCTTCTATGTAGCGTGTTTTATTTTTAATAGTTCATATTTTACCCACCAGGGGGAGTTTTTTTTTTTTTCTTTTTTTTTCTCTTTATTTCTCTTTTAACGAAAAATACTGCGGACATAACTTCATATTTTGATTTCAGGAGGCGATGCGTCTATTATGCAGGGGATTGGGGTCTTTTTCTCGATGACAGCGCAGGCCTACTTACTTCCTGTTTAATGTTTGACTCACATACGGAGGCCGGACTGTGAAAAACGTTGGATTTTGAATAATAAACTTACTGATTTTAAGTCTATTCGGTTCTAAATCTGTTTTTTCTTGTATAGTTATTCCTGCGGACCTGTCGGAGGAGACGGGTGGATGTCGGCTTATTCTGTGTCGGTGATTCTCCACCTCTCCACCCTCGAAACCGCTCCGACCACGAGAGCTCACTCTTTCTCTGTATTCAGCTCCACATTTCCAGGAAGTCATTTTTCCCGTTAGCAATTATTAATAGCGAGAATCGGATGAAAGCCCTGGCGGCCAGCGGACGTCTGGACCAGCCCGTCTCTCAGACAGACAGACGAGAGCGAAACCCCGGGGCGGACGTTTTTTTGGCGCCGAAACCGCAACGTGTTCACGCTGACTTCTAATCGGGTCTCGTTTCGGAGAGGAGGTGGGAGGATGCCGGCCCACTTCACCAACGAGTTCTGGCCCGGGTCCAGTGGGTATTTACGGCAGAGTACGCCGCGCAGCAGTGAATATTGGCTGCGGTACTGTCCGTGTGCGGTGGAGGCGTGAGCTTTCCTCCCAGAACCCGCCAATCGGTTTTCCTCCAGAGCTGTTTAGTTAGCGCCGTCTCCTTTGCATCAGAACCTCGGCCGGGGATTAGGCGGTCCTCTCCGCCGCTGACAAACATGAGGGGATTAGCACCGTCGCCTGTCACCAAATCATTCTGACGGATTAGCAATCCCCGCTGTCGCCCCGGAGGATTCACTCCCGGCAAACTCTCCACAGCGTCACGGCCAAGGTGACATTAAAAGGGGAAGAGTCTTTTTAATCACGGCGCCGCGTGACGACATCGGCGTGACGTGCGTTCAGAGGGGGGCGCCTGGGTGGCAGCGTCAGCCGGCGGTTGGGCCGACATACAGTCGAAAGGAGTAAATCAAAGGTGCCGAACCCGCTGACTGCTTTTCAAATCCACTTCCCAAATCCTTCAGTTCTTGCCCAAATGTTCCCTCATCGGTGGCGTTCAAGCTCCCGAACTCTTCTTCTGGACCGGGAGGACTCGCCATCAGGCACTGCTGGATCGCCAATGTAGCCAAGAAGTGCCAAAAATCGGGGGTTTTGCCGTCCAAAGAGGGATTGTGGCGGCAAAATACTCACATATGTCCACTAGGGGGAGGTATAACTATATATTACAACATTTGGCTGATTGTGACAAAAATCTCTGTTTATTGTAAATGCAATGCAAAAAAAAAGAAATGCAAAACTAGTAAGTATTCAATTCATAATAATGTTTTTCAAATATATATTAATATTGTATAACAGATCTTTTCCACCATAAGAGCGTATACACCAGTTTAGACCCTTAGTCGTTCACAACCCTGTCACCGGTTGTCCTTGAGACCCCTGAGAGCGCTTTGAGAGGTTCTAACCACTGCAGACCAGAAGCACCCAACAAGACCTGCGGTTCTGAAGACCTTCTGACCCGGTCGTCTTGCCACCACAGTTTTGGGCTGCCTAATAAATCCACTGAACAAACATTCTGACTTCTCCTGTCATTGGTTATAATGTTATGGCTGGTATTCAATGGGCTATTTTTTGGCCGGAGTTTTTTTGTCCGTCGCCTCGTCAGAACCCGACACCTCAACTGGAGCCACCAGCGTCGTCGCCGCTGTTTGTTCTGGGGAGGAAGGGGTGGGGGGGGGCGGGGCTAAAATCAATAATTACTTAATTCCCCAATGGTCTCCATCTCTTTCATCTCCTCCGCCGCCGGAAACTGACGCTGCAATAAAAAACCCCGGACTGAAACGTAACGTCTGTGGATTCCTAACTACGACGGCGACAGAAGCCCGAGGCTCAGACAGAAGCTGTGATTGGTTTACGCCACAATGTGGATCCGCAGAGTTAATGCGACCGCACCGCATTACTGCGAGTGTGTGTGTGTGTGTGTGTGGGTGTGTGTGTGTGTGTGCGCTCTCACAAAGGATTACCATTCTCTTACATCTGCCGCATAATTGGCCGCCTGGAAACTTAGCCGGAAACCGGTACGTGTGAAACTCCTCGTGGGAACGCAGCGGGTTCGGAGCGGTGAGATATTCACTAAACGCAGAGAAATCCCGGGTTAACTCAAACTCAAACTCAAACTCAAACTCAAACTCAAACTCACATGCAGGCGTTAATATTCCAAAAACATTATTTATGCGCAGTCAGATATCCACTTGAAAGCTTTACGAGACGGGGGGGGGAGAAAGAAAAGAGCTGATACAGACTGATCTTATAAGTTTATAAAGTTTCTCTTCAAGACGTCGTCAGAATAAAAAAATAAAAAAAAGGTTTCCTGAGACGTTTTTCTCCCGGGGGGGAAAAAAAGGATTTAAATGCCATCCAGATGAGAAATTAGGAAACTCAACTCCTTTTCTGTTTTTTTTTGTTTCCCGGCAAAGTGAAGCCATGCATTTTCATCCCGGATCAGAATCCGTGTCTGTTTTTTTTTTGTGAATCGGTTTCGTAGCATTCGCCGGGGAAAATCAATAGAGAGAAGCTGAGGACAAGAGGGGCTTCCTGTCGGACACAGGATGGAGAACCGCTGGTGGCTCGCATCCATTAGCGCCTCATCTATTTTCTATCAATGGGACACGGAGGAGCGGAGTAAATAGTGGCAGCTGCTCCGGCTGCATTTCTCCGCGGCGGGACCCGCCGTGTCGAGCGTTATTTCAAATCTGAGCCCCAGTGACTCTGTCAAAGGCTTTTTACCTTCTAGGGCCCAATTCAGATGGCTGCTCCGCCGATGGAAGGCAGGAAGTGCTCTCCGCAGAGGAATTCTGGGTACTCTGACTGACAACGACTGATGGAGAGTTTTCGTCCGTATAGAAAGTCAGACATGGACCTTTTTTTCATATTTCCACCAGCTTGTTTCTGAGGCGTTCCTCAAGGCTCGTACATCGGCCATCGATGTATGAAAACACAGACGTCTGTTTCAAGTATGCAGCTACAGATCGGTTCAGAGCTAATGTTAGCTAGAGATAGGTTCAGAGCTAATGTTAGCTACAGACTGGTTCAGAGCTAATGTTAGCTAGAGATAGGTTCAGAGCTAATGTTAGCTAGCAATTGGTTCAGAGCTAATGTTAGCTAGAGATAGGTTCAGAGCTAATGTTAGCTAGAGATTTATTCTGCCCCATTGTTAGCAACAGATTGGTTCAGTGATAATGTTAGCTAGAGATTGGTTCAGAGCTAATGTTAGCTAGAGATTTATTCTGCCCCAATGTTAGCAACAGAGTGATTCAGTGATAATGTTAGCTAGATATTAATTCAGAGCTAATGTTAGCTAGAGATTTATTCTGCCCAACTGTTAGCAACAGAGTGATTCAGTGATAATGTTAGCTATAGATCGGTGTAGCACTCATGATAGCTAGATATTGGTTTGTTAGCTAGATATCAATTCAGCGCTAATGAGAACTAGAAAAATGGTTCCGAGCTAATGTAAGCAAGAGATTGGTTGAGCACTAACTTAAGCGGGCGATCGGTTCATTAGCTAGAGCTAAGTTCAGAGCTAATGATAGCTAGTGATTGTTTAATTGCTGATGTTAGCAGAGATTAGTTCCGTGCTAATATAACCAGGAATTTGTTCTATCCTAATGTTGTAGCTATTGATTGGGTCAGTGCTAATGTTAGCCAACGATTTCTTCATTGCTAATGTAGGCTAGAAATTGGATCAGAGCTAAAGTTAGCAGAGTATGCGCTGTTCCCTCACACCACGCCGACCCTTTCCTCTTATTCCAGTTGGAATTCATCTCAATGCTACGATGATTCTGTCTCTGGCTAACATCCGACGACATTCGCTGGGATAAATAGCGTTTGCTTACTGTAAGAAGCGAGGTAATGCAGGCAGTTTACAGGAAAGCAGATTCAACTAAAAAGTAAATTAGAGCAGTGTGTCACACCAGAGATCCCTTAATGCCCTTAAAAGCGGATTAACGGTATCCGGAGCAGGAACGGCGTCGGTCTCTGAGGGGAAATTAGCTTCAACTCTCCGGCGAAAAGTCCAACTTCCTAAAAAAGAAGTAATAAATGAAAGCTGCAATCCTGAGACGTTGATATCAAACCCAGTGTTTTAAATTATTCATGAAAGCGTTTAAATGTATTTACGGCCGTTGGATAACGATCTGTCATCGTCTGAGCGCCGGCCCCACGTTTCATTCACATGGAGCGCACGGCTTCCTGGGTCTCACGCCCGATGATGCATGAACACGCCGCGAGGAATTTAAATGACACGCCGCGCGGACGTGTGGCACGTAAACCGACGGTGTCGCAGAATGAAGTACGGAAGAGAAGAGCAGCCCGATGTTTTCAGAGGAAACACATTCGCTTCATAGAAACTGCAGCCGGTCCTGATTCAGGGTTTAAATAATCAGTTCCTGACACAGTCCAGGTTCACACAGTGAAACAGTCCAGGTTCACACAGTGACACAGTCCAGGTTCACACAGTGACACAGTCCAGGTTCACACAGTGGAAACAGTCCAGGTTCACAGTTAAAACAGTCCAGGTTCACACAGTTAAAACAGTCCAGGTTCACACAGTGAAACAGTCCAGGTTCACACAGTGAAACAGTCCAGGTTCATACAGTGAAACAGTTCAGGTTCACACAGTGACACAGTCCAGGTTCACACAGTTAAAACAGTCCAGTTCACACAGTGAAACAGTCCAGGTTCACACAGTGAAACAGTCCAGGTTCACACAGTTAAAACAGTCCAGTTCACACAGTGAAACAGTCCAGGTTCACACAGTGAAACAGTCCAGGTTCACACAGTGAAAAAGTCCAGGTTCACACAGTGGAAACAGTCCAAGTTCACACAGTGAAACAGTCCAGGTTCACACAGTGAAACAGTCCAGGTTCACACAGTGAAACAGCCCAGGTTCACACAGTGGAAACAGTCCAGGTTCACACAGTGACACAGTCCAGGTTCACACAGTGAAACAGTCCAGGTTCATGCTGGTGCTTCACTTTGAACCATCTTGCACGTGTTAAAGGATCTTTTTCGCTTTTATCATGTCCCATGTTTCTCCCCGTCACCTTCCATGAGTGTTTGGTTCCTGTTCCGTCTCTCCTTCTGGAACAGATCAGTCCACCTACGTCCATTCCTTCTTCTCTTTTGCAAACCACCCACATCAGTGGAAACTTTTCTGCGAGGGTTCCAGTCACATTCCACTCAGCTCCTCCTCTCCTGTTGTGACCCCTTCACATTTAATCAGCGAGGACAGTCAGTTGGTTCGGAAGGTCATTTATCGTGTCGCAGAGAAGTCTGGGATATCATGGAATCATCATCATCATCATCGACGCGTCCGCCGCAGGTCCTTCGTGTGAGCTAGATAACTCCAAAACTGTTTAATGCATCATTTTCAAATGTATTAACCACATAGCGCGAGGAAGAACTGGATTGATTTTGGGAAAGTCGGTCGTAGACTTTTTGACACTAGAGGGAGCTTGATGTAAAAAGTTTTCAGGTCATAATTTCTCACCTGTCGGTCCAATTTAGTCCAATTTTGGTGAATAAGAATCGACTTTAGGAGAACTTTACTCTAATACTTCATATTTTACTCTAATATCTCACATTTTACTTAAATACTTCATATTTTACTCTAATACTTCATATTTTACTCTAATACTTCATATTTTACTTTAATATTTCATATTTTACTCTAATACTTCATATTTTACTCTAATACTTCATATTTTACTTTAATACTTCATATTTTTTACCAATTTAAGGGAGATTTTGTATGAAAATCTCTGTATTCGGTTAATAACGTCGGCCCTCTTCAGTCTTAATTGGGACCGTTTTGGTTCCGGACCTTATTAGTGCGATGAAGTGATCGCACTAGAATTTGAAGCAGGGGATTCTGGGTATCGGTTAATTAATTGGTGTCTGAGAGTTCTTACTGTCTCGTCTTTTAATTTATTACCCCGCCTGTATATTAATATATGTCACGGTAATCTGTCACGTTTAAATAAATATATATATACATATATATATATATATAATCTGGCTCTTCGTATCCCTCAGTGCCGTTTCTGATGTTTCACAACGCGTCAGTTTAATCTGACGCTTTTGTACCTGAAGGCCAAAGTATGAATGAATTTGACGGCGATTGACAGGAAGTGATGCCAGCGCAGACATGCTTAGTTGCCAATGGGAGACGGGATCAACAAGAGATGTTCAACATGTCCCCCGCTCTGACAGCTGTCAGTCTGACGCCGCCAGAGCGCCGACGTGACGGCTGAGAGCGGGTCGCGGTGGACCGGAGGGAGTTTACCTCGTGAGGATGGCGTCTGTTGACGGGCTGGTTGTTCTATTTTTATTGTGCTGTACAAACTGGACTTTAAACGGAGTCTGCGGGTTCTGACGCAGGGAGGGGGACAAGGCGAGGGGCTAATCCCGCCATTGCATTGTATTTCCGTTACGTCGCTTGACGGTATGTTTGAATTTTGTTGGATTCATTCCGGTTTTGCCAAAAAAAGAACAAGGACTCAAGCCGGTTTCTTGGATGTGAGACATTTCAAAAACCCAATAACCATCTGGGATACTGGTGCTGCGTTTAAACGCCACCATCATGGATTGAATCGATTCGTACGACTCCCCGATAAAGTCCTTAATGTGTAACTGACAAAAACTCAAAAGCTAAATCTTGTAATGTTCAAAAGAGCTAGAAACTAATTTGCCGCCTCTTCCGCCTTCTTGTCCAGATCCGCTCCACGGTTTAAGGGGTTCTGACTCAGTCCGACACTTTTACTACGTTTTTATCAAAGTCCATCATATATTTTTCTGGGTAATGAATGTAAAGGTTTTAAAAAGTCAAATCTCACATTGTTAAAGAAGGTGAAATCAAATTCCTGACTCCGCCCCTTTTTCCAGAACCACTCCCCACTTTGTAGATGTGGGACCCTTCTAATAAGTTTGATCCAAACACATCTGGTAGTTTATGAGTGATATATTGATATGTTATAAAAATTAAAATTAATTAAAAAATAAGCCTCATCTCACATTGTTAAAGAAACTAAGACCAAAATCCTGACTCCGCCCCTTTTTTCAAATCAACACTACAACTTAAGGGGTTCTTTCTTTCTTTCCTTTTTTTTTCTTTTCCCTTCAAACAAGTAGAAATAAAGAACTATCAAGTACTTTATGAATAATAATCAGTGTAAATGTTAAAAATAAAATAAAAAGTCCTCTCAAAGTCCTTCAGGTAGATTTGATTTAATCCTGTTCCCTCAGAAACGCCGATGGAAACATAACCTTTGGTAGACGGAACAACAAAATTGAAATTACGCAACCCTCCATCATGCCAGACTCTCCGGCGGAGCATGTGGTCCTGATGCTGTAATCCTAACAACGCCACCGAAGCTTTGGCGGTGGACCAACCACCCGCGGCCCCGCGGCGAGGACTCTGCTCTCAGACAGAGGATCAGCCGTGGAGCTGGCGTCCGTACAAGCGGACAGCTGAGACGCCACGGGCCTCGAGGCTGAAAACACAACAAAGTCCTTTGTGCCCTTAGAAGAGCTTTGTAACGATCCGGCGCCGAGTGCATTAAGGCTACCGCTCTCTGGAAGCCGTCGTATTGATGCGGCGGTAAAAACGCCGGAGCGCACGTTCCTGCCAGAGCGCCCCACCCATAACCTTCACACGTCTGAGCCCAAACGGAGCAAGAACCTCCAGAACAACCACCAGAACAGAACCAGGAAAGTAGAGATTATTATATCATATAATCGTCATGGTGTTAACCTGATAACTCAAAAACAGTTTTATGGATTATGGTTAAATTGTGTATCAACATAGACCTACGTGCGAGGAAGGATTGCATCGATTTTGGGAAATGTCGGTTGTATGTTTCCGACATTTGGAGGAGCTATTCTTGGGCCGTCATTTCTCGAATTTAGTCTAGTTGTGGTACACATGAATCCATCCTCTAAACATCGTGTTTGAGTCTAATAATTCATATTTCACTCAGTGGGCGGGGCTTGATTTAAGAAAAAAAAATCTTTTTGGACTTAATTCCTTAACCGTTTGCCTGATTTAGTCCAAATTTGAATCGAATGGAGGAGATCAAACACATACAGGTACATATCATATTTGACTCTAAAAGTTCATATTTCAGCCACTAGGTGGAGCCTCTCTACGAAAAAATACTGTTTTTTAAGGAAATAACGCTGTAACCATTAAAAAGTTAAAAAAAAACACCATCTCCACCGCTTTCGAGTCGAACCATCATATTTACACCACCTCTTTTTCACTCGCCTACCATCGCTCTGAGTTCCTTTTTTCCCCTATCGGGTTAATTCTCTTTTCAAACTCTCCCTCCCGCGAGGCTTTAACCGACGTCCTCTGCTGATGCTCCCCCGTCATTTCCTCTCATCCTTTCATCAAGCACCTCTGGGCTTTCACTTCTCTCACCCCCTCCCATTTGTTTCCATCATTTGACTCTGTATATGAATCTGTAGCGGCAGAGGCGGAGGCAGGCGGCGGCGGCGGCGGCGAGGTCGCGGGGGCTGATGATAGAATACGGGGCCAGATGCAAGCAGAACTCCGGTGGATGTAAGAGTACGGGCCTCGGAAGATGAAAACTAATGGAGAGGGAGGGGAGGGGCCGGCAGGTGCTCTAACACTCTGATGTCACGTCTGACTCTGGGCTTATGTCACCGTTGATTCTTCTCACTTCCTGTCTGATTCCACTGCAGTCAGTCTGGACTCCCGCGTAACATTTTTAAGTAGATTAATCACATGCCACGATTCTGAGACTAATCTCCTCCTGTCATTCCGGCGCCGACGACTGAGTGATGGATTCACGTGTCGAAAGAAAACGAGTTTCGTTTTTTCCAGATGGGAGGAGTCTATTCCAGAACATTCCATCCACAGATGCCGTTGAAAGAAGTTAATCAGTCTTATTCTGACTTTACCCTTCAGTGGTTATAATGTTATGGCGGATCAGTGTCCTGGTATACAATAATAAAGAAGCCTCACTACTTACTTCTCTACACTCTTTCCAACTGTCTATATTAGTTAGACATTTTTCATAAACCGCCAGGACGACGTTAAAACCAGCGCTAGAGAAGCTAACGGCTAACTCTAAATGAGCTACTGTTAAATTGAGATATTGGATAAAATCTGGATTTTTATGTTTTTTTTTAATGTTGTGGCGGGAATAGAATGATATATAACAGAACTTTTGTTTG
>JBBDHG010000131.1:297500-312500 GCA_037951165.1 Lophius americanus | reverse complement strand
TATGAACTATTAGAGTAAAATATGAAGTATTAAAGTAAAATACGAAGTATTAGAGTAAAATATGAACTATTAGAGTAAAATATGAAGTATTAAAGTAAAATATGAAGTATCAAAGTAAAATATGAACTATTAGAGTAAAAAATTATTTATATGAGACGGATCTGAATTTAGACTTAATAGGCCCAAAATATCTTCCCCTTTTGGACAAAAATGATCCGTTATATTAAAATATGATCCAAATCGATTCATTCCCATTAAATCGGACCAACATTTTAAACCAGGCCGTTGATCCAATTCTGCTGCCGGGTCCAAAATTAAGACAAGAAATCTTTCCCTTTCATCGCCACGTGAAAAAAGAGAAACAAAGAGAACAACCCCAGAGTCGACTTGAATTCATTTTGAGGCGGTAAAAATTCGACACTTACATAAAAAGAAGAGTTGAATTATGAATTACTTTAATTATCTCCACCGACGAGGTTCTGTTTGTGGGTCAGTCGGGTTGTTTTTCATCAGGATTCTGCCAAGAAACTGGATTGATTTCCATCAAACTCGGCAGCAGGTTGGGGTACGGGCCAGAAAAGAACCTGTATAATTCTGCTGCAGAGATGAAGAAGAGGCTGATGAAGAACCTTTTTTTTTTTTAGAACTTGGTAAAGATTGGTTGTATATTTTTGACAGTAGGATGATTTTTTATCATAAAAACTGTGGGCCATAACGTCATAACCGTTAAAATTTGGTGCATATGAATCAACTCTAGGAGATCGATTTTGTATTTTTTTACGGTAGTTGTTCATATTTTACTCACTAGGGGGAGCTTTTTTTTACGAAAAGTATCCTGGACCTCGTGAAATGCAGGGGATTGGTGACTTTCTTGCCGATAAACCTTGCTGTCGGGGCCGACAGCATTGATCTAGTTTTTTTTTTTTTACACGTTATCCCATTTAAATTAAATTTTTTCCTAATTATTAATTCACCAAAGTACAGAAGTGTGAGGTTTTGCTATAATAGCCGGAAGGTTCTGGGTTCTTATATTTCTGGGGACTTCCTGGCTTTTCTGAGTGGAGTTTGCAACTTCTGCTCGATTTCGCATTATTGCGACTAAGTTAAATAGAATTTTTCTTCGATCCCCGTATTTTTTCAGTGAAACGCGTCGCTGACTTTGGATCCTGACTATTTCATTTCATGCTGGTTTAAAAAATTGGACTCATCCCCCCTGAATAAATATTTTGCCATCCGGTGAGGAGGGTCCTTCATTCATGCTGCACTTCTTGCTGCAACACGTCGCATTTCTCCATTTCCTATAGCAATATTTGTATATTTGACTTCCAAAAAAGGTTTCTCTTCCTGTAGAGGATTCCATTAGCGAGCCGAAGGCTGTTTTTTTTTAATGTTTTTTCTTTTTACTTTCAGCTAAAAGCCACAGTAGAGAGATAAAGAAAAAAATGCATGTTGTGATTTTTTCACACTATCGTCATCACCTGAGGGAAATAAAAGTGCCGCCTTGTTAGTGATGGTCATGAGGCGAGGTGAGCGCCGTGGACTTCACAGCGAGGCTGAGGATGATGAGATTTCGGGGACTGAGATCACGTTTTCTTTAAAACTCTGCTCCCAACACTAGGCGCCAAATTCTTAAAAGACATTATCCTCTGATCTTCATTCTTCTTCTTTCCAGCACATTCCTCCACCTCTCCAGGTTCCCTCCACCTCTCCAGGTTCCCTCCACCTCTCCAGGTTCCCTCCACCTGCTCTTTCAGCCTGTCCATCACCATTGTGAACAAGATGGGGCTCAGAGCCCATCCTTGATGCGGTCCCACCTCCACCTTTAACCCATCCGTCGCTCCTACTGCAAACCTCACTGCTCTCATACATGTCCTGACATCATATCTAACACACCTCCTGTCACAGACCTCCTCGTGGAATCCCACAATTCTTCACTCCGTCCTACTCTACCTCTGAATCCATCAGCTCCTACTGACCTTCTCTCTACTCCTCCATCAGCTCCTTCTGACTTTCTCTCTACTCCTCCATCAGCTCCTTCTGACCTTCTCTCTACTCCTCCATCAGCTCCTTCTGACCTTCTCTCTACTCCTCCATCAGCTCCTTCTGACCTCTCTACTCCTCCATCAGCTCCTTCTGACCTTCTCTCTACTCCTCCATCAGCTCCTTCTGACCTTCTCTCTACTTCTCCATCAGCTCCTTCTGACCTTCTCTCTACTCCTCCATCAGCTCCTTCTAACCTCTCTACTCCTCCATCAGCTCCTTCTGACCTTCTCTCTACTCCTCCATCAGCTCCTTCTGACCTTCTCTCTACTTCTCCATCAGCTCCTTCTGACCTTCTCTCTACTCCTCCATCAGCTCCTTCTGACCTTCTCTCTACTCCTCCATCAGCTCCTTCTGACCTTCTCTCTACTCCTCCATCAGCTCCTTCTGACCTTCCCAGATCTTCACTTTCATACGACGTTGGTGACGGTGGCATGATCAGAAGCTTTGAGTTTTGAAGCCACAGGAGCAACAGGAGGTCACTCTGAATTAAGGAGGAGGGTGTCTCCTATGTCTTCCTGAAGACGAAGGATGAAGGAGGTGCTAAAGAGACGCGTGAGAATGAGGGAAGCCGCCAGATTCCTGACGACACCCTCATGAGCTTAATAACCATACGAACGATCAGAGCCGTGACAAGTGAGGAGTCAGAGTCACGTCCAAATAAATGAAGAGGAAGAGGCAGAGTCACGTCCAAATGAGGAGGAGGAGGAGGAGGAGGAGGTGGCTTGAAGAGAGGACAGCACAGAGATGAAGAAAAACAAACAATGGGAGGTGGTTGTGGCGGAGGGGAAGTGGTGGCGGGGGATGGGGGGGGGGGGGGGGGGGGGTAATCACGCCATCCCCTCTCTCCTCCATTATCTCCTCCTCCCATCCCCCTCTCTCACTCTTAACGAGGGATAGTTTTCTCCTCACCTCTCATCTCTCTCCTCCCTTCCATTCCTCACCGTCTCAGGGGACCAAACACACCCCTGACAGGTTGCCATGGAAATGCCTCACACTCTCTCTCTCTTCCTCACACTCTCTGTCTCTCCCTCTCTCTCTCCCTCTCCCACTCTCTCTCCTTCTCTCTCTTCCTCTCCCTCTCTCTCTCTCCCTCTCTCTCTCTCCCACTCTCTCTCTCTCTTCCTCACACTCTATCTCTCTCCCTCTCTCTCTCCCACTCTCTCTCTCTCTCTTCGTCACATTCTCTCTCTCTCTCTCTCTCTCTTCCTCACACTCTCTCTCCCTCATTCGCTCTCTGTCTTGCAGCGGTAACGCCTGTATCTTCTCTCTCTCTAGCTCTCTCTCTCTCTCTCTCTCTCGCTCTCTCTCTCTCTCGCTCTCTCTCTCTCTCGCTCTCTCTCTCTCTTTCCAATCCTATTCCTCTCAGACAGCAGGGGCGGCACTTGGTGTCGGTTCAAGTCCCTGTGCTTGAATTCATTTGCCATAAAAAACTTATTAACCCCCCCCCCCCCCCCCCCCCCACTTACTTCTAGATTCTACATGAAGCTTCCCGGACCCTCCCTTCTTTTTTTTGCTTCTCCATCTTCTTCTATCTTTTTTTCAGACGCGACTTGTAAGTGCATCGCCACCGAACTCTGGTCTCCATCATGAAAGATAAGATTAAATTAGCCCCCAATTACGGAAGCCACGCCATCCTTAATGCCCGCCGAAGTCGGACCGGCTCCCCCCGGCTGGAGCGTAACTCGTTTATAATCCAGTCCGACTCGCACAAGTATTTAAAGTCAGGCTCGCTTCTTCTTTTGGTTCTGCTTTTTTTTTTTTCGTTGTTGTTGCCAGCCTTCATCTGGATGAAAGGACGACACTACCCCTCACCCCTGCAGGCTTTTAGAGATCCTAGCCCACTCCAGGGGTGGGGGGGGGGGGATGGCGGTGGTGGTGGTGGGGGTGGAACACACACACAAAAAAAGAAAGAAAGGACTGTGTGCCACCACTGCAGGGACCGCTTTGACTCGCAGCAGAGAAAACTTCACGCCGAGCGTGTTTCATCCTCGCTGTGAGGCTCAGGCGGGTTTCATCCGCCTTGTTAAGAGTGTTGGTGGCATCGTGTCTTCTTCTCTGCTGCATCAGTTTTCAGCAAGGGGGGAGGAAGAGGAGGAGGGGGGAGGTGGAGGAGGGGGAGGAGGGGGTCGGAAAGCGTCACCGAACCTCAGGCCACATGTGGACATTTCAACACAAAGCTGAGACCTTCCTCAAACCTCCAGCTTTGATGTCCTCCAACATCACCAGGGGCTCACTTTATCGCAAGCATGTCAGCATCCCCCCCCCCCAAACATCTCCCCACACACACACACACGCACACACACACAGCTCTCGCACAATGATGGACTCATTATCTTCATATCTTCTCCCCGACGGCAAGTTAGCAGAAAATAGAGCGAAGAATCATGTCAGGAAAGTGTCTTACCTCTTCACCCGCTCTTCCTCCTCATGCCAGAATCCACCTTCACATCACTGCGAGCGGAGAGTCCGACTCCCTCTCCTCTCTCTCTCCTCTCTCTCTCTCTCCTCTCTCTCTCTCTCTCTGAGTCTCACACTCTCTCAGACTGTCAAGGCAATCCTCTCGCCGCTGTGACTCGCAGAGAGCTGCCCTCGTGAGAAAACATTTATATAAAAAAAAAGAAGAAGATGAAGAAGAGGAAAAAAAAAATCCGTTAAATTTTTGTTGGAGAGCTTCTCTTTTTCTCCTCCTCCTCCTCCTCCTCCGGTAAGCAGACAGCTCCTTCCTCCTGACAGCAGCTCCAGGTTTGACGGGGCATCACCAGCGAGCTGGACACGGAGAGAATGAGAGAGAGAGAGGGAGAGAGAGGGAGAGGGAGAGAGAGAGGGAGAGAGAGAGAGAGAGAGAGAGAGATGCATCATGTCAGCAGCTGCAGCTACACTGTAAAAAATCTACTCGCTACAATTCTGATGGATTTCACAGAAGGAAAAATATTCACGCCGTTTTTAAGCGGAGGGATGATGTTGAATTTAAATTTCTACGATTAATCTTAATTATTATTATTATTATTATTATTTTAAACCTGATTACAGGAGTTTTATCAAAGAAAAGTCAGGGATGGATGAAGTCATCATCATCATCATCATCATCGCTGCCGCCGCCAGATACTTCATGTTGACCCCATAACTCAAAAATGGTTTTAATGGATCACTTTCACATTTTACACCCAATTAGATCATAGTGCGAGGAAGAACTGGAGTGGCTTAGGGAAAGGACGGTTGAGTATTTACGATATTAGGTGGAGCTTCATCTCTCTTTACTGGAGCTCTATTTTGTATATAACATATTTTACTTTTATTTTTAGAAAAAAACACTGTTTTTTAGACATAATTTCTCATAATTTCTCCGACTTGGTAAAAACTTTGCGGCCTATGAATTCACTCAATCTGTAAATATTATATATAAGCCCATTTCTTTGGCTTCTTCCAGCTCTAAATACTGATACTATTTGTTTTTCTACGTATGTAAAAACATAAACTATTAACTATTTTACTCACTAGGGGGAGCCTTTTTACGAAATCCACTGTTTTTCTAACATAAACCCCCTGACAGATTTAATCCAGATTTTGTGAACATATGAATCGATTTGGATATTTCTATCCTGTATCATATTTTTCTTTTGTAGTTCATATTTTACCCACTAGGGGAACATTTCTTTTTTTTCTTTTTACAAAAAAACAACAACCTGGTTTTCGTCCATGACTTCCTAACCGTTGGTCCGATTCTGCCCAAATTTGTTGCATATGAATCGCCTCAAGGAACTCTATATCGTATATATATCTGATTCTGCTCCGATTGTTCATATTTTACCCAATAGGGTAGCTTTTTCTTTTTTTTTAACGAAAAACACGGATTTATGGACATAACTTCACATTTAATTGGAGGATTTCAATGAGTTGAATTGCTTGTACAACACAGGGGGTCGGGGACTTTCAGGGATAAACCCCGGCTGTCGGGAATGACGGCGCAGGAATAGTTTGGGATTAGTTACCGTCATTCTTGGTGTCGTTTAATTCTGTTTTCATCAAGGTCCATGTAATCACTGCTAGTATGGTTGGAACCCGGTTCTTGTTGGACATCAGCATTAGTTCAATCCAGCCGCCATCAATTCCCCGATCCATTACCATTGGAGGAGGAGCATCGTTATATCAGAGGCGGACCACAGCGGTCGTACCTGAAACCTAGAATTTTCATTTCACTTCCTGTCCTGTATAACGAGACCCTGCAAGGATTTTTTAAATTTTTTTCTGGGACAAGCTTTTATTTTGAAAGGGCCTCCTGGAAGCGCTGCGCCCCGTTCAAGGAGGGAAATCCAGTTAATCATCCTCCTTGCTACCAGCCGGAGAGGAGCGCCGGTGGAATCTATTTCGTCTCCACCTCCACCTCCCATCCACCCGCTCCCTCCTCAAATTCCTTTTTCATTTCCTCCGCTGCTCTGCGTGACTCTTAATCCAGGATCGTCTTTCATCCATCCTCAGCCTTCATCCTTGTTAGTGACACGCGGCACTTCCCCTCATCTTCTCCTTATTTTAATACTCTCTCCTGTAACTCGGTCACAGGGGACCCCCGGTTCAAGTGTGGCATAATGAAGGTGGGAAATATATGAGGGAGTGTTCTTCCCGCTCCTCCATCCTTATGAAGACGGAATGGTGTCAAAAAAAAAAAGAAGGAGGAAAGAATGAGGGAAAAAAAGGAGGCCGAGTCTCTCCTGTTGGAGGGTCCTCCTATAACAGATTAAAGTAGGGGGGCTGTCAATCATCTCCTCTGAAATGTTGAACTGGTGCTTGAACATGAATGATCTCTTCACGGATATAAGGTGCGAATAATCAAAAGTGCGGAATAGAGCTTTTTTCATAAAGGTGTGATTAAATTTAAATGAGATTAATGACTGAATTAAATGTATTATTATTATTATTATTAATGACTGGATTAAAGTCAGTTTTATTCAAATATAATGGAAAAAATTGAATTAACTAGTTTATTTTATGTTGGTCCCACAAATTTATCATTATTGTTTTTAACAAGAGAGATATTTTTAATGTGCTTCATTTATGATATTTAAATGATGATATAATAGGATAATAAGATATATTGTTATTACTTAAAGTATATTTATTCATTTTAAATAAATTGTATCTCGATACATATTTATTTTTTTAGGACTTAAAACAATGTATATGACAATTTTATAGAATTTTGATTTTTGACTCTTAGCGCTTTTATATATAAATTAATCAATTTTATTATAAGTTCATTATTTCAGCTAGTCCAACAAAACAATTTGATCTAAATCCAGACAAATCTTTAAGTACGTCCAGTCATGATCCAAGGGAACCGGATATTTGAGAGGAAAAACACTCGTGTTAGTAACGTGTTAGTAACGTGTTAGTTATGTGTTAGTAACATGTTAGTAACATGTTTGTAACGGGTTTGTAACGTGTTAGTAACCCGTTAGTAACGTGTAAGTAATGTGTTAGTAACATGTTTGTAAGATGTTAGTAACATGTTAGAAACATGTTACTAACGTGTTAGTAACGTGTTAGTAACGTGTTAGTAACATTTTAGTAAGATGCATCTATGAGCCATGAATGTATCCAGAAGGAGAAGGAGGAGATAGGCAGGGAGAGAAGCTCGGTGCATCATGGGAAACCTCCCAGCACTCTAAATCTTTAGCAGCATGGCTAACAGTTAGCGTTGGTCAGCTTTAGTTATAACTTTTTTAATCAATGTACATTTTCTTAAATGTAGAGAGGATGTCTTCTCTCCTATCTGAGACTGGATGAAGGTTCCACAGGAGAGGAGCCTGAATTCTGAAGGCTCCGCCTACTTATTCGACTTTTGGATACTTTAGGGACGACAAGTTAGTTTCAAAATGTGAGCCATCCCTGAGGAGCAGCGGGGGTCTTGTATGAGGGGATCAAACTGGGGCTCTTGCTGGCGACCCCTGCAGGGGCCTCGTATTGAACTGCCAATCATCCGATCTTTCAACGGAACCATGAGCTCTTAAATGTTACGTCGGTGACCCTACAGGGATTCTGCGTTTGAGGAGAAGGATTCTGTTCTGGATTTCACATGGAGCCGACGCAGAGAGGATATTATGGGATAGCTGTGATCTCTGAATAGTTCTGGTCAGCACATATGCAGCAGCAATGTGGATCAGCTGGGGAGTCCACAGAGACTTATTTGGTCAGAGGCACTGACAAGTATAGAAAAACAAGAATGTGTGTGTGAGTGTGTGTGTGTGTGAGCGTGTGTGCGTGAGTTAAGTTTGAGTGTGTGTGTGTGTGTGTGTTTGTGTGTGTGAGCGTGAGTTAAGTGTGAATTTGTGTGTAAGGGCGTGTCTGTGTGTGTATGTGCGTGTGTGAGTTAAGTGTGAGTGTGCGTGTGTGTGTGTGCGTGAGTGTGTGATTGTGTGTGAGCGTGTTAAGTGTGAGTTTGTGTGTAAGTGCATGTGTGTGTATGTGCGTGTGTGCGTGTATGTGTGAGTGTCTGTGTGTGCGTGTGTGTGCGTGTGTGTGTGAGTTAAGTGTGAGTGTGCGTGTGTGTGAGAGAGTGTGTGATTGTGAGTTAAGTGTAAGTGTGTGTGTGTGTGAGTGTGTGAGCGTGAGTTAAGTGTGAGTGTGTGTGTGTGTGTGTGTGTGCGTGTGTGTCTCTGTGGGGAGGGCGGCAGGAATATTGATTCCCCTCTCCTCATTTGCATGTACCTGTGGGGCCGACGTCTCGATGGGGTTCTGGCGAGACAACCTAACACTCCATCTCTCTCCCTGCGGTGGGGGGCTGACTCGCCACTCCCCTCCTGCGCCGCCTGACACTTTGGACTGAGAGGGGGACCAAAATAGAAGCAGCAGAGACAGAACCGGAGAGCGTGGAGGAAGACCCCCCCTCTCTGGCATCAGTGACGCCCGCGCTGAGGAGGAAGGAAATGATAACCCAGAAAGTCTGCAGCTTTTCACACCTTTCATTTCTCCTTGATTCCTTACGGCGCCATTACTCACAGGTGTGAGGCTCCAGTACCTCCTCTCCTCCGTTTCCTCCTCTTCATCACAGTAGCGTGTATCACATTTAGCAAACACTGAAGAAGACGTGAGGAAGATCATCACTTTTTATGAAGACCGTCGCTTTGATGAGGCTCACAGATCCACCCTGAGATCTGGATCTACATCACTTCCTCCTCAGATGAAGTTCTGCGTGTTGCTCCTGGACCCTGTGACGTATAGACTTCCGATAAATGGATGAGCGCTCTTCCTCCTGAGACGCCGCCGCCTCGATTTCCTTCTTTTTTCCTGCATTTGATGTAGAAGATGGATTAAAACGGAGACGAGGTGTTTAAGTGAGGCTTAAGTTGAGAGTATGAGAAAATATGAGATGGATAACATTATGACCAGGCCTACGCTGTCGGCGCCCAATCCCCTACATTATACCAGCTATCCCCCTGATTGAACTCATAATAATCTCAAACAATCCATATTGACTCAAACTAACTGGTTCTATGAAGACTGTTCTAGGATCAGATCCCAGGGTGACTCAATGATGAAGAGTTTTTCTGAGCTCAGGAATAAAACAAGACACATTTCCTTGAGTTGATTCACAGGAGCTGTATTTGAAAAAGAGCTCCCCTAGTGGTGAAAGTTTGCACCTGACCTTTCCCAAAATCAATCCAGTTCTTCCTCACACTGAAGTCTATGTGGGTATGAAATTTGAAAATGGTCCACGAAATAGTTTTAGAGTTAAGATGAAGGATCTGCGGCGGCAATTCCGATTCCATACGTTACCATTTTTTGGTATATAATTATAAAGTTGGCACCAAAATGCATTATGGGTAGAAGGCCAAGCAGTGGAAGGCTGTGTGATGCTATGTTCTATGGACCAAGTCCCGCCCCCTTCATGGAAAGTTTACTCCTTAATGGCAGTGGTCTCCTCCAGCTGGAATAATCCTCCCTGAATCACTGCAGGAATTATTCAGGAATAGTTTGTGGAACACAGAAATGATGTTCAGTGAGTTTGTGAAAATTAGAATTTTAACACTAAACAAAAGGAATAAACTTAACTTCAAACGTATTTGTAAATAAAACGTGAATTAAAAAATTCCCTGAGAAATGACGTTTAAAAAAGTCTCATAGTTTTCATAAGTCTTCATTATTTATTTATTCAAATGTGATCAAATAGAGGCAAGTACTTCAACTTGAACTCTTATGCGATGATTCATTTTTCCGAGTGCAGGAAGGAGGTGTGGAAACGAGATACGAGATAATTAAGTCATTTAACGGAAAAAAAAAAAGAAAGTCAAACCTGCATTCAGAACGGTCTTCGTCGTTTAGGATGAAGGCTACAAGGATGCCACTTCACCGGTGAGGGCAACCTCCGATCCTGATGCAACCAGGTCGTCGTCATGGTTACCAAACGGCGCATGAGAGATTACGAGCTCCGGTCGTATCTTGGGATCAAAAAATAAATTATCTTGCGATCTTGAGACGACGGCGAACGAAGGAAAGATGAATTATTGATGAAAGAAGACGAGGTGATGATTCGTCTGATAGAAGGTCTCCAGGGGGGAGATTTGTGATCAAAGGGTCTCTGCACTGAGCAGCAGCAGGTGGTGCACCCCACCTCTGGGCTACCCTACAGGATTCAACTTGGCCGAATTTGACACACTTGACCTTTGAACAGACAGCAGCCGACGGCTGATGGGCTAACGATGATGGGCTAACGATGAAGGTGTAGTTCTTGGATGGATGAGGTCACCTGAATGAGCTCAGCTGGTATTGATGAGGCCATGAATCAGGTGGTGTGGACTGAGCATGTGCGAAAGGTGAGGGTGATAGATTGGAATAAGCAGTTCCGAGTGTGCGAGGTGATAGTCTTCCCGACGGAACTTTCAATAGATTCTCATTAAAGTGAAAAAAAATTCCATTCTTTGACTTAATGAGATGCAGAAAAACTTCCAACAGGGGGGGCTGCTCGTTATGTCCACCCCCCAAAAAAGTGTGGGATATTATGGTATGGTTTTCCCCCAGTCCGTCACGGATCCTTCACATTAGCGCCATAACTCAAAAACTACTTCATGGATCGTTTTTAAGTTTCATAGCCATATAGACCTTAGTGAGAGGAAGGACTGGAGCGACTTTGGGAAAGGACTGTACTATATTTTGGGAACTAGGGGGAGTGGTGATATCCTCTCTCTCTCTCTCTCTCTCTCTCTTGAGAGAGGAGCTCCTCGCCGAAGACGAGAGCAATTACGCCGCGTGAAGCCAAAGTGAAGTTTGCGATAATCTCATTTGTCCCGAATAAACACCTGTGATCATTAATGTCGGATGCTGCCACTCTTTGAAGCCGACTCATTATCATGGAGATGGAAAGAAAAAGAAAAAAGAGGTGAGATGAAAAGAAAAGAAAAACAAAGACTTCAAGAAGCGCCGCCGTAATTAGGTTTTTTTTACACTTTTAAGAGTGAGAGGGTTCAGCCGTTTACCGCCTAAAACTGAATGAGCCCGAGGTTCTTTGTTGCCCTAAAGTGAAAAACTAAAGTGACAATAAAGCTGAAAAACTTAAAGTCAAATTAAACTTGTAAATTGAAATAAAAAGGATAAATGAATGTAAAAAAAACCCCATAAAAATCTGAGAACATTCAATGTTGAAATGGAAACTGAGACTTATTATCCTTAAAGATCTTAGTGCTAAGGCTAGGCTAGTTCTAAGGCTAGGTCGGTTATAAATTTCTGACACTAGGCGGAGCTTTGTCTCCAAAAGTCTTTGCTCCATCATTTCTCAACAGTTTGTTTGATTCATCGACTCGTGAACACATCGCGTTTTCCTCTAGTAGTTCATATTTTACCCACTAGGGGGAGTTTTTCTGTGGTTTTCACACAGAAAAACACAATTTATTTGTCTTAGTCCACACTTGACTTGACTTGGGCAAAAATCAGAGCGCTGTAGTTGCATGTCGGCTCCCTCATCCCAACATCCCCCTTTCCTCGCGTCCCCGGTGGCGTCCGAGCCTCGGGGTCAGCGGCATCTGGCGTGTGAGCCCTCAGAAATGTCGCCTCGGCTCACGCCGAGCGAGTGCAGAGAGGCGGAAACGACAGCGACAGAAGGAACGGCGCTTAGCCGCCACCGGTGCATCCGAGCGCCAGAGAGCCTCAGGTGTGACACACTGGTGACATGATGTCGCTGCCATTACGTGCGGCTCCTGCAGGGCAAAGGTCACCCCTGAAAAAAAACGCTTGAGTCGGAGATTGTTTGATGACGGACGTTTCCCCGCAGTGAGAAGCAGCAAACGCCATTTTGAGAAATCAGGTAGCTCTCGTCCAGAGTGTCCGCCATGCTTGACACGCCTTCATTCCTCAGCGAGTTCATCAGAAACATCTCTTTGGCCACGCTGACGTCATGGATGACGTCAGCGTGTCTCTGTGAGCGGAGGGCGCTCTCCAGGGTCGCTGTCACTGATGGTTGATGGACGACTCATGTCAGCGGTGCTTTTATAGGCTGGACACAGAAAAAGGTGAGAAAGGAAAATCGTAGCACCAGACATAGAGATCCATCAGCCACAACATTATAACCTCTGCCGAGTGAAGTCAGAATAGCAGCTGGGAGGTACGAGTCATGGTTTGGTTTCTGGATCGGTTTATTTCTTAGGCCCGATTGAGTTTCCTGTTTTATTTTGAAGGGTCATTATCCTTTATTTGTATCCTTGTTTTTCCACTTGTTTCTCTGTGATCCACCTTCTCCTCTTTGGTATGCGTGTGTGTGTGTGTGTGTGTATGTGTGTGAGTATGTGTGTGTTTGTGTGTGTATGTGTGTGAGTGTATGTGTGTTTGTGTGTATGTGTGTGTGTGTGTGTGTGTGTGTGTGTGTGTGTGAGTGTTGTGTTAATGCTATAAATTATCAAACGGCTTCGATGTGGGAGAAAGTTTGCAGGGACCCCTGAAGTAAAACACTTTTCCCGTGTGACTATATCCCCGAAAAGTCTTGTTAGCGCTATAAACTCAAAAACCACGAGCAGCTACATCACCGAGGGTCACGCCACGTCCCCCGACGCCGGCCCAGCAGCGTCCTGGCTGGTTTGGTGAAGCAGAGAGGAGTCGGGTACGGCCTCGGGGGTCACGTCGGGTCGTGTGACAGCTCGCCGTTAGACAGGCAGCGCCTCGGGCTCATGTGGTCGACCTCGCCGCCGCCGCCGCCGCCGCCGCCGCAGCAGAGGTTGAGTCAGGTTGTGCATCTTCTCTCCTAGCAGCTAGAAATCAGCTTCAGGAGGTCGTGTTCTGCATTAAAAGTCCAAAGTTATCTGACATTTATGATTCTTCTACAGGAAAACATCCGAACAGTGAGGTTTATTATTTCATGGATGGGAGGAAATGTAATGGACCCGGAACCGGAAATAAAGTTCGGAGAAGGACGTCGGAAACGTCGACCAGCTGACGGAGACAAGCCTCCATAAAACTTTATTCCATAAGTCATGACGCTTTTAACGGAACATTTTTTGAGTTTGTTGTCAATTATGGCTTCAAAACGTTAAAAAAAAAAAAATTAGAAATTGCTGAATCGGCGAAAATGGCAGATCAGACTTAACGAGAATCAGCGATCGGAATCGACCGAATAAGAACTGCAGCGGGTGCAGCTCTGAGGTCTGAAGGTAGAACATAAAGCGTGTGGTCGGGAGTATTAACCACTTTATCACGGGTCAAGGCTGTGATCTAACAGCAGCTAGGAGGAACGCGGCGACCTCTGCTCGTTTTTACCGTGTTGGCGGCGGCTAAATTGGTCAGGAGAGAGCCGCAAAAACCCGGCCGGCGCCTGCAATAACCAGCGGCTGGATGTTCGATGCCAGTAATGAAATCATTTTACCGCCAATACTTGGGAAAAAATGAGAACACGGCGGCGCTGATGAGAGGATGAGGATTCAGACCACAGAGCAATAAACAGGTCGTAAACGGAGCCGCGGGGGAACGAACACGGACGCCAGTTAATAAAACATCAGGCATGTTTGCGGTCACTCCCCCACAACTGGCACGCGTAAAACTTTCAAACGCTTCAGTCGGCTCACATTAAAGGGTCAAACGTTCTCCGCCGCGTAGCTTCGCGTCGGCGTTCAGAAGAACGGCGGCGGAGGATCGGTTCTGAAAAAACACCTCGGAGGAGCGATTAATCACGAAGAAAAGCAAAATTTATGGTGTGTGAGATTCACGCGACCCGATCCGTCTCGCGCGGAACCACTCGTTTGGGAATAAACCACAGACGGCAACCCGGGAAAAGTGACAAGTTGCTCAGAGGTGGGCGTCGATGAGTTGCGAGCTGAATCAGGCAGCGAAGATGAATGTTAAAGGTGCAGTACGGAAAAGATTATGACCCATATTACCCCTCAGCTCCACCCTCCTGATCCAGGGGGGCGTTCAGGTGTTAAAATGATGACATCATCATACGTAGACGATGACATCTACTTATGATGATGTCATTAATAACTGGTTCTGGGCCTGACCAGGTCAAACTCTCCAGAGGAGATCCTCCCAGAAGTTCTGAGGTTCATCAAGGTGTGTTGTGGGTACATTTCAGATGACCCTCAACGTTCTTCTGGGTCAGAAGTGGCCGGTAAAGTTCTTTCATTAGCTTGAAGAATGTGCAACAAGTGTGTTAAATATTCAAGGAGGTGAAGAGAAAAAAATATGGAATAAATGGCGAATGGTGTCCAAAAACACTGTTTTTTTGTAAAAAGCTCCCCCTGTTGTCAGAATTAAAGAATTGATCTTTCCCAGAATCAATCCGGTTCTTCTTCATTCAGAGTTCTATGAAGCTATGAAGTTTAAAAATGATCCATGGAACACTTTTTGAGTTATGCCCGGGAAACTGCGTTTTTTCTGCAAACGTTCGGAGCTAAAGCTCCCCCTTGTGTCCAAAATATACACATGATCTTTCCCAAAATCAAAACAGTTTTTCTTCATACAAAGTTCTAAAACGGTAAAACGTTT
>JBBDHG010000131.1:265000-292500 GCA_037951165.1 Lophius americanus | reverse complement strand
TGTAAACTTTGACTTTGTCGATAAAACTCCCCCTAATGGCAGAAATATGCAACTGGCATTTCCCAGGATCAATCCTATTCTTCCTCGCATTAAGGCCTCTGGGATTTGAAAAGGATCCACGAGAAAAACAGAGTTTTTGAGTAATGGCGTTAACATGAAGGACCCGCGGCGGACTCAGCGATGACGACTCCAGAATATCTCCCATTTATATCATTATATTATATATTACTTTGTGTTCCCTAAAGAACTTGGCAGCAGAATAGTTCCCCCCCCTCATAATATTATTGCACAGCTGCAGGCGTGAGATTACTATGAGGCACTTTATGGCGTCCGCTCCAGGAGGACGGCGCCGTGAATGTTCACTCTACCTGCTGCTGTAGTTCATCATTGAGGGGCACGCCGGTGAAGCGTCTCGCATGACGGATGAGGCGGGCCTTTAAAGGTTGGTACCACAACTGCGCCGTAACTGGAACATGGCCCTAATGAAGCTTCTATACGGTCACTTAAGGCTCCGTCGGATCGGGTGGAGGATCTGGTTGTGGGCTCTGCGCCTGCTGGCTTTTGGGCATGCCGATCCGGAGAACGTGATGACATTTGTGATGTCTCTGTGACATTTTTAAAGGTGGCAAAGAAGGGAGAGGGGGCGCCATCTTGGGCCAAAATAACCTTTTCTTGAAATGTTCTTTTGTACTGACATTTTAATGGATCTAAGATTGATGGCTTTGGGGGGGGGGGGAATGTGTGTATGTTAAATTTGACACCTCCGCACGAGCGTCTGAAGTACTTAGTGTTCATACTTCATAGACTGTCGGTAGGAAACGATTGGATGGTCTGAAAACAATCTATCCCCTGCGATGCGGCACCACTGCCGGTCCAATTCAGAAGCAAATGGTTAAGCAGGAGGAATGTTCCGTTGAAGGGCTTCAAAATAAAAGCATTACACAGTGTAACGGCTAATAACTGCTAAAAACCCCAAGGTTTTAATTATATTAGCACTCAACTGGGTGATGAAATACTTTAAAAAGGTTGATTGCGTGCAACATTTCAAGGCAAAGCATCGTCTGATCACAGGCAGGGGAATTAATAATAAATTAGAAAGGGCTTAATGCCATCCTGGGTTACAGCAAAAGAAGAAAGGCTGTAGGAAACGGGGGAACCTTGTTGTTGTTGTTGTTTATGTTGCATTTCATGATTTCCTGAATTTAAAATAGACAAGGAAGTTATCTTGGTAGAGTAATCGCAGCACCATAAAAATATATCTCCCACTATTAATACTTCTCACTGTTTGTGTTTAACACGATTGGTGTTGTTCTGGTGTTCTGGTGTTCTGGTGTTCAGGTCCGGGGGCGGGTTATGGAAACGAGGTGGGGTGGAGTCTCGGACCGGGTCTATCCGTCTTCCAGATTGCGTTCGGCAGAGTCTTTGTGGCAGAGTAAACATGTGAACCGACGGCAAATAAGGCAGGAGCATGAAGAGAGGCACGGGGGGCGTTTTTCTCAAACCACAAATTTGTTCTTGGTGGTGGAGCCGCTTTTGGTGGCAGTGTCTGCGTGGGACTGGTAGCCGATGGTCATCTTCGCCGGAAGCCCCAAGCGGTCCTTGTAAACTCTCCTGTTGACGGGAAGAATGTTAATATTGGGGGGGAATGCGGAGAATGTCCTCACCTGCGGGGCGAAGAATGTCAATACTTCAGCGGACATTGAAAGAACGTCTCACCCTATGAGAGTCACAGCCTCCCGGTTGTCATAGTCTGCAGTCCAGACGGCTATTTTGTCTCCCTTTGTGCGGATGTTGACCACGGCGCCGCAGACGTCGTCGCTGAAGTTGTCAAAGGCCTCCCCGACTAAACACAGGAGCTGCAGAAGGAATGGAGACAAACCAGAGACATTCAGCCCTAAAATATGTATTTTTATTTTTAAACATTTCCTGGTCCCGGCAGACGGGACGGTAAAATCGCTCCACAGCGACCTTCAGCGTTTTCAAAAGACCAAACTTATTTTCAGCTTGGAGAATTACATTTCGTACCTGTGCCCACAGTATCAGCTGTGCCGATACGTCGTTAACAGAACTGACGCTAACGGTTGGTTCGGGTCCGAGGGCCCGTTCAACATTGTTTCCAGGTTTAATATTTGAGTAAAATATAAACTATTAGGGTAAAATATTGTATTTAGAAGACTGATCAGAAATTTGGACCAAATTGGACCAACAGTTGAGAAATTCTGACAAGAAGACTTTGAGATAAAAAAAACACATTCCAACCTTCCACCAAAATCATTCCAGTTCTTCCTCGCACTGAGGTCTGTCAGGTTGTAAAATTAGGAAAATGATCCAACAACTCCGTCAGAACTTTTGAGTTCTGATGGAGCCTCTCTTCCTTTCCGGGTGTTACAGACACAGATGCTCCTCCTCCTATCGCCACCGGAACCACTTTCTCATTCCACGTCTAATCCAGAACCTCCCACAGATGCTGGTGCTTCTCCTTCTGTTTCTGCACACATCTACCACAACTTCCCTTTTCTTCATCTCTGCCCCAATCCAGGTGACATCACCTTCACGTGGAAGGCCCGCGGTCAGAGTGGACCAGAGGCCACCTTGACCTCTGTTAAACGAGACACAGTGGTTCCTGTTTTTACCCTATTTTTCCACAGAGTTCCGTTCCGTTGCCTAGCAACATTGTTTTGTAGAGATTTTCTGAGTCAATGGGCTTTTATACAAAGAACAGCAGAGACAGGAAATGGGGCGAGACAGGGGAGATGACACGCAGCGTAGCTCCGTCTCACACGAATAATAACAAAGCCATCCGCTCTGTTTCCAAACTAGATTGTCGACAAACCTAAAGTCCCGGCATACTGGGATGGTTCTGTGGGGGAGGTTCCCGGGCCGTTAACGCAAAACAACATGAATTGGCAACAAGGTCAGAGAGGTTTCCTTCAGAAGGACCCAGAAGATCCAAGCTGTCCATCATGTCCCCACTAACTGTCAGAAGGATGGAGACACCAGCAGCAGGGCAGCGCCAGTATACACTAGAGTTCTGGAAGGACGTCACCAGAACTATTCAGGACACTCTTTACAGTGATGATACAAACTTAAAGGACTGATTGGCTTACACAGACACAAACCCTCCAACCGACGACCATTTATCTGCTTTTACAATCACTTTGAACCTCATTAAAAACTGTCAGTGTTTGTCTCCGGGTTTATCTTCATGGTCTGAGATGAACCCGATGACATCATCGAGTGAGTTCTGAATTCTGCATCTTATTTCCTGAAGCCTGCAGTGCTAACTCCGTATTTATACCTGTACTCGGTATTTCCAGTTTGTTCCGGGCCGGGTAACCCCCTGGCCTCGTTTGTTTTCGTATTTGCTCATTAGAATCTGTTTTGCAGGGAAAGAGCTAGAAAGTATGAAAGCAATGCATCCTGGGGCCACAGGTGGAGTCAGACAGGTAGAAGGATTCCGTCTCTGAACGCGGACTATGACCTCTACGCTCCGTCGATGTCTCACAGGAGAACCGGCGGCTGCAGCCGGTCAGTCGATGATGAGGTAAAGTCGTTGTAATAAAGGTCGTGTAGCAGAAGGAGTCGTAGTAAAAGCTGTGGAGAAGGAGGAGCAGCAAAGTTTGTTGTTATTATAACTGTTGTAACAGAGACTCTTCGTCTTCACTCCTCGGTGCTGGTCGCCTCCTGTTCATGGAGGGACACCGTAAACATCATCCACGTGCTCTAAATCTGGGGATTTCCGTGAAGCAGCTGTGGAAGGACGCGTCCCCTGAATGAGGACACGGCTTACGTCTGGTCGGTTTCGCCGACAGCAGATTGTCGGTCTGGAACGGCATCTCTGATCTTCTCAACCACTTTTGTTGCATCTCCCTCAGGAGCCTGTAATCCATTCTTGGCTGAGATCCTGCTGTGTGCTAACCCAGCCACATGGTTACGCTTCTGTACGCCGTCTCAGCTGGCATCACACGCACCTTCAGGAGACTGTCTGAGGGACATCTCTGTCTGCAGCGGTGGACCACCATCTCTACTCTTCTGCTGCTCAGGGCCTCTTGCTCTTGAGCAGCAATGGTCAGAGCCTCTGTGTTGTCCTTCACGCCTACCTTCTTCTGGCCCCCTGGTGCTTTTTCTCCATGTCAGTCATGATCTCCATCCGTTGTTCCATCCTTTGGAGGTGCCTGGTCTTCCATGATACTACTTCCTCCTCCTCCTCCTCCTCCTAATCATCATCTATCACCGTCTGCCTGAGGACCTCCATCTCACCATCTCAGCAGTTTATCTCTGGAGCACCTTCCTGGTGTTCATCATAGATGCTCCTTTCTTCATCTTGAATCATGGCTCTGACTCTCCCTAGTCCTAAACCGCCCTCCTTTTGTTGCACACAATAGTCCCAGGATGCTGGACTGAAGGTAGAGGTCCCCCTGGAGACTGTGAGGACTCCAGAGGGACCTCTTCTGAGGAGAGTTAATGTACTCTCCTCAGAACTTCATATTCATCAGAAATTTCGACTTCGCTCTAAAAACTCTACATACGGAAATCAGAATTTTGGGAGAATAAAGTCAAAATTCTGAGCCATTGGACAAAAACAGACTTCATTTCCTCTTCGTCAGCTCAGTGATGCACCATCCCTGTTCTTCCACGTATAAGTGTTTAGAGTCGAAGAATAGAATGTGTGGCGTATGGACTCTCTCCCCTCAGCAGTGACAAATGCAGTGAGAGATAATGAGCAGAATCATTCTTTTCTATAAACGGACCAGACATCAAACCTACCGTTTCCAGCCAGAAGCGGTCCAGGTCCAATCTCCTCTGCTGCTTGTTGAGTGTGAGCAGCCAGCGCCCGCCACGCTTGTTCCTCTCGTCCTCCCACATGGGTTCAATGCCATCCTGCAGCAGCGGTTCAACACAGTCAGTACCGGTCCAAACCCCCAAACTTCACAACAGCCTTTGAAATCACCACCAGCAAAAACGGAAAGAATGTTTTCTTTGATATTCTTTCAAAGAAAAAAGCTCTCCGGCTGGAAAACTGCATAAAGAACCGATGTGACATGTTTGATTGACACCTCTTTCTCCTGAAGGCCCCGACATTTAACCCTCTACTGGAGCGTTTGTTTGTTTTTCAAAAAGAGCATCTTTTCTATTACTGTGACGTAAAGTTTAGGGATAATAATGAAACATTTGAATGACGGCCGATGAGTCGGCGTCTCCACTGTGAACACATGCTGTCTCAGCTGGTGATTTAATCAAAGCAGGGTGATTACTTCTCGTCCGAGGATCACCATCAACTACCTCAGAAACACTCGTCCACCCGCTCGGCTTTACCCCCCCCCCAACGCCATCCTTCCATCAATAACGTCTGTTGGGGACGAGCTCTGAGTCGGCAGACAGACTGACTCAGAGAAAAAATCCCGCCCACGTCTTTATACCTTCCGGTAAGGAGCTGCTGCTTAGCGGTAAACTCGTTGTGTCAGTCGTTCACGTCAGTGTTTCTTCTGTTTGCTGTTTATTACTCTTACAAGGTCATGCCAGGGTTTCTGCAGGTTTCAACAAGGCACATTTCAGACCCTTGTAAGAGCATCAGGAATGAAATCAAGACCTATTTTATGTCCATGATAGTAAGAATTACAAAGGATGTGAGGGAATAATGGAATGCCAGTTTTTATTATAATATGTTCATTTACTCACAGAAGTGTTTTTTCTTTAACACCATAGTTTGTCTGTGTAAAGTAAAAAAAAAGGTCATACGCAACAAATGACTGCTATAATATTTTAGAATAAATATATAAATATTCTACGGATGCCTGTCCCCAGAGTCGGAACCAAACACAGACAAAAAGAGCCTTTAGATCCGCTGCGCTGTTTTCCTGGGATAACCCACAGAAGGAACCGAAACCGTCTCAACTAGTTTCTTTGGATTGGACTTAAAATCCACCTTGAAGGACTTGAAGATATTACTCTCTGTCAACGTGATTGTTTCTGAAGCTGCACTGCGAGCAATCAGGACTTTATTAGTCTTGATTCTTTCATTTCTAGTGCATGACGGTCACACACACACACGCGCACACACACACACACACACACACACTCACATATTATACAACGTATATCTACTGCAGTAACTCTTCCTCTTCTGCTCTTTCGGTCACTTATTGTAGAGATTTGAATCTCAATGAGGATTTTTCTACCTGGTTAAACAAAAATTATAGAACTAGAACTTAGAAAACCATAAAATGTGGCGGGTTTATGGGCAAAAGGAATATTTTAACCTTTTAGCAGAAAATGAGTTATACTGTCTTTTAAGACCCGGCTAGCAGAACCCACCGACTCAGAACACACGGAAACGACGACTCTCTCGGCTCTGCAGTCTTTCACATTTATCATACGTACGTATACTGTGTGAACAGAGTCTTGTGTGTAGAAATACTACATATGTGTATTTCTCCTGGGCGATGAAAGGTACTGCTGGTAACCGGTTCTGATTATTTGGCCCGTTGTGCTGCTTTGTATCCACTGACGTTTGATGTTTTGTTGTCTCCGTTTATCTCTGATATTATGGGATGGATTATTATATTTGCAGTTTTTATATTGTTTAAAATCGTGAAATTCACATAAAAATATTTAAAATGAAACATACTGAGGATTTGTTTTACACTTTTTAAGGCCTTAACTTTAGATAATCACATCTTTAACATTTTTTTCAGACCCGGCAGAAACCCGTGATGGTTTTAAATTCAATGTTGGGACCACATTTCCACCAAGAGACATTTTACTCAAAGGTCCGGTGTGTAAAATGTGAGCGGTGGCAGGCGCTGCATCCTTTCAGCCCGGAGGATTCAAGTCTGCTCGTCTGCCAGCCGCACAGGGAGGGAGGCTGAGGCGTCTGCGGCTGAGTTGAATCCTCCGGGTTCACAGAGTGCCTATCCCGGAGGAGTCAACTCGGCTCGCCCGCCAGACGCTACAGACGCCTCAGCCACCGTTTGAGTTGAATCCTCCAGCAGAAGCGCTTCTTCGATTGGTCCTGCTGTTAATAATAAACACGGTCATCCTAACCCCACGGCAACTTTAAACAAATGTCAAATAAATCCAACGCACCTTGAAGAGGGAGTAGTCGCAGCCCGACATGAGGTTGCTCGACAGCTGGATGTGGTTGTAGAGACTGAAACGAGGAGAGAGTGGCGTCAGCATGCTGATGTAAAAGACGCCGTGACATTTTGATGCTCCGGCTACTCAAAGGAAGTTAAGAGAAAAATAAAAAAGATCTATTGCTACTTACGCCCAGAAATCTTCAACCGTGTCAAATTTAGAAATGAGTCGCAGGTTGGCCTGCCATGTTTTGCTCTTGTCGTTCTTGAAGAACCACAGGGACCATCTGTTGGGTGAAAAGAGAGAAAGAAGAGAAGACATTTAACCAAACAAGTACCGGATTAAAGACGGCGTAAACAAACGAGCCTCAGAACAAATGAGCAACGTATGGATGCACCTGGCTGCCGCCGGCACAGAACCCTCCTCGAAATCAAGCCGCCGCTCCCTCCTCCCAATTAATTGTGACAAGGCGTCATACCTGCCAGACCCCGGATCCTCTGGAGGCTCAAGTTCTCCGGTAGGAGATGAAGAAAATAACAAACAGAACAGATTGTTGAAGGTGTTATTGAGGCACTAGAACCGTTGATCCGTCAGCAGGTTCTGGAGGGTGTGTTTAAATGAGGACAGTCCAAGTGAATGCCAGAAGAGGTCAGAGTGAGTCCCTCCGGTAGAGAGGAGAATTCATGATCATCTGGGTCAGCGATGACCTTCTCCTCACGGCTCGCCCATGATGGTATTATGGCCCAGTGTCTTTGAAGCAGTGGAGCCATGAACTCGGACCTTTACTGATGTGAGAAGGTCCAGTTCCTTCAATGTTTGCTTTGGCTCTGTTGGGGCTTCCTGAACGGGCCTTCACCAGGTGAACTTTGGAAGGTGGTCTACTGCTGTGAAGGCCCACTAGTTTCAGGTATTCTCCATTTGTAAGTTATGTGTCTCACTGTGGACTCCCAGAACCTTAGAACGTGCTTTGGAACCCTTCCCAGACTGATGAATTTCTATCACCTTCTGGAATTTCTGTTGATTTTGTCTCAATGTGCTACTGGCGAGACCTCGGGGGCGTACTTCCTGCTTCTGGACCATTACAGTGACGAGGTCACTGAACAGGTCTGGTGGGTCTAGTCCAGCTGGAACAAGTTATTAATGCGTTTTGGTCGTTTCTGGGAAGACAGATTATTTTTCACACGGACTCAGTCGGTGCCATAGAACCTTTCTGGTTCTATAAATACAATAAATGTTCATTTTGTTGCGTTTGCTTGGGTTTTATGTTAGATCAATTTTTAAATATGACGGTTCACCATGAGATAAAACCAAAAACAGAGTCGGGGTCAAACTTTTTTCCTTGGTTGACCGATCGTCTGTCAGAACCAGTACTATATTTTTTACCCGTTTCGACACAAATTGTCTTGTGGAATCTGAAACTAAATATAAAATGTTGTTTGCATTGAGAACAGCATGGAGCAGGAAGATATCTGAGTATAGTCTGAGACAAAAAAAAACAGCGAGTGGCTCCAGACAGGCAGACAGTCTTATTCTGGCTGTGGGGAAATAAAGTCTCCTCTAAGGCAAAGTGTGTTTGTTTGGACTGGAAAGGAAAATCCATGTTAATGCGCGGAGAGGCAGAAAATGTAGATAGGACCAAAGCCAGAACAAACACCGGTAACTCCTCAGACACGACATTCAGCCACATGAATATATATACCTGTTATACAGTATCATGCAGAATACACAGGCCAGCCATAACATTAGAACCACCCAGAGGTGAGATGAATAACATCGGTTGTCTGATTATAATGGAACCTGTCAGTGGGAGGGATGCCAGTGAGCTTTTTGTTCTTTAAACTCTCTCAGCCGTCCATGAAGCAGAAAAGTAACGCTGTGTCGTTCACCGCTCACACAAGCACCCGCGAGCATATATTTGGATTTAAAAAAAAAAATAAACTACCAAAATATCCTTCCACCTACTCATTAACTTAGAAACGGTGCATGTTCCATATCCCATTATCTGCTGCGTCTTATCTTTTGTGCCGTCTGGACAGTTTGTTACTTGTCCCAGCGCTGATACACTGAGAACCTTTAAGCTTTGAGCCGACTGAACCGACCATCGGCTGCTGTAAATCCTACAACGAGCACGAGGAAGCCATCAGCAATTATCAAAGGACTAAAAGAAATACGCTGACAATGGTGGAAATTACGATCAGACAGGCAGAAATGCTCTATTTAAACAACAACAGCTGTTGCTTCACACTGGAAGGGGAATAAGTTCATTCCTTGATTTCACAAAAAAACCCTCAAGTTAGTTTTTAACGGGAGTTTAAATGTTTGCGTAATAACAATGTGGCTTTCTCAAAAACACATTTCCACTGCAGACACAAACCTGTTCTGGAGGGGGTGTTTGATGTAGGCATCTGGGCTCATGATCTCCAGTCCAGCCTCCTCAGCTGCATCGTCATCAGGCTGGGGTGGACTTTTAATTTCCTGGGAAACAGAAACTTAGGAGTGAGCGACTCAAAGAAAAGGAAGTAGGCAGAGGGTTACTCTTTGTAAATAGAGAATACTATGGGGCGCAAGTCCGACTGGAGATCACATATTGTGAATCTGAAAGCAAATTGAAAGTAACCATTGCAGTCTATAGATCAGTTGTATGTGGGGAGGAAGAGGAGTGAAGCAGACGTGAACAGTGAAGCATGTCGGTGGCTGCTTTGTTGGAAAACTGCATTGTTGGAAGTTGACGCTGGAGCGTCATTGGGCTTTCTAAAAAGGACAGTGATGCCATGGCTCAAAATCCACCAAATGTACCGGATCATTCTAGAGTGGCAGTGACAGATGCCTCACTTGAATCCCGCAAGAAACCACGAGTGGGACTTGATGAAGGCGATTAAAGCACCTAGGCCAGGGAATATTACAGAACTATGGGTATTTGGCCATCAGGAACGGGCTAGGATTCCTTAGGAATTCTCCCAAAAGGCTGTTAATGTCTATTAAACATGTCTGGATCAAGTGGCAGCAGCTAAACAATCTTTAGAAAGTTTAGAAAATAACCATTATGACACTGAAGCGGTACCAATTTATTTTATACTCTGAAAAAACCCTTATAACACACTTATAACACAGTAACAACTGTTATATTTATATTGTAAGGGTTGTATTTGTTAATTGCAACCAGCTGAAAAGTAGTTTATGGATAACAGAGACTTTCCATTAAATTTACTCCACTTTCACAAGCTTGGCAAACAGTTTGAAAATTCATATGTGGTTGTTACTCCTTATTAAGTTTGGATGGTTGGCAAGTTTTAGAAAGACTGTAACTTGACTGTAACTGACTAAGTGATTCTAAATAAAATAAGGAATATTTTGAACTGGTGGTTGGGGTTAACCCTATGCATACGCGTCTATGGGTATTTTAGGGAACCACGGGGGGTAAGTGATATGTTATACATAACTCCCCAAATAATTCCACTATAAATACATTGAATTAAAAAAAAAAGAAGCAAATATAAGTGAATAAAAACAATATAAAACAACTATGAGCGACGCTTGGGGTACTGAATAGCAGCTCAAAATCCACGGAAATTCTTTGATGAACCATTGCAGCGATGCGGCTGAAAATCAAAAACCAACAAAATTACAGTTACTCAATTTATTAGTTTGTTTCTGAATTTACCAAATGTTGTTAAATTCCTTTTACATGAAAAAAACGTTGTATATCCCAGCATTTATTTAAACAGTTGTTTTCCTCAAATTTTTTTGTAAAATACGGAGTCTGATTAGGGGGCAGTATTATTTATTTGAAAAACGACCCCCCTATTAAAAAGGGGGTCGTTATCTGAAAAAAAGAAAAGTTAGGCCCCACTGTTTCCGATGATTTAATCAGTGGCTTAGGAGTCGCCTCTTGAAACCTGACAGGAACATCTGGTACACATTTCACGATGGACTGAGGCTTATTAGGCCTGACTGCTGCTAACGTAACCCACCACTGGTGGTGATGCCATGTTACTTTCTAAACGCTTTAATAATTGTTCACAATTTCCATTCATTTTATCTTTCATTCTTTGCCCTTTACAACTCCGTGCCATTTAGCTATATTGAGTTATTCATTCGGCATTCACTTTATACACCAAAAAGTGATTCATTATAGAAAGAAGACTTTAAAACGGGCAAAAAAAGCAGATACGACTTGAATAACAAGCCAACATTGCTAAGTAGAGGTCAGCACACAGTGCAGTCAAACAGTTCTTTAAGTTCATGTTTTTAAACTTCTACAACTATTTTGTTGCTTATTTCGCAAGCCGAATTCACTGGAAGTCGATCTTAACAATAACCATATAAAAAAAAGTTGAGTAGCTGATATATATATTGCGCATTACCAGATAATGCCAAAGTGGCTAATTTTGTAATGGAGCTCTCCGTGGTTCCATAAGGGTGAACGGCACGTCGGTTAGGACTATCGTCAGCTTTTAAGTTGGGAGATCCCAATTCACAAATATTCTTCTCTGAAGTTTCGGTCGTGGAACCGAAACAACTAAATTATTATGGACATTATTTTTTTAAGCGGTTCATAAACTTTAATTGCAACCGAGCCGCGTAATTTAAAGACGAAGCCCCGCAATAATTTTTGATATTTTTTTGGGGGGGCAGAAAACACTTACCGGTTCGACGGTCGCCATCTTACAAATCTCTGTTAGGAAGTGGTGTCTGCTGATTGGACCAAACCAAACACGTGATCATGTCATGAAGCGCATGCGCTGTGTGTTGTAAGTGGCTGACTCCTTGTCGGCGGCTCCACCCCTCCTGCAGTCGAAGGCATGGCGAGCACCGAGGCTAGAAGGGAGTGTGAGACTGAAGGCTGCAGTAAGGACGCTAAACTTCAGTGTCCCACATGTATAAAGCTCGGAATTCAAGGCTCATATTTCTGTTCGCAGGTATGGTTGCGTTCTCGGCTTTTCCGGCTCCTACGTCGACTGTAGTCCTGCATTTAGGCCCTATGTTTCATCACGAGGCTGTTCACTGTCAAGCTAGCATATAGATGGTGCCAGGTGAAGAGCTAATAATGAATCAGCTTCACACTAATTAGTTTATGGTAGTTTTTTAAATAACACACAAATTATTGACAAGAATAATGATTAAATAGGTGATTTTAATTGATATATTGAATACCTGCCCAGGGGTAACGGTTCGCTAGCCAACTGTTGCGTGGTTAGCTATAGGGAGCGAAATAACGTTGAGAATAAGGCTTAACGGTCTAGTGTGGCGTTATTTTGGCGTAAAATTATATATGGTAGTCTTCATCATAGATTACCCAGTTGTTTTGATAACGCGTCTCATGGTAATATTTTCGTGATAATTGAGGTTACCTGTCACGATGTTTAATTCTAGCACTGGTCCTGCGAGACCGAGCCCGGGGCAAAATCTATCCCGACAATTAATCAAGTTTTTCATTGCCTAAAATTGTCATTACCCTAAAACTGCAGCATGCTGGCTTTGATTGGTGCTTTTAAATTCTTGCTTTAAACAAGAACCTCATAAATAGTTAGCCATGGCAACTGTTGAAACGATCTAATGGTGCGATGGTATTTAACCCCAGAGGTCTTTGCTGTGATTGCAGTTTTTGGTTGTGCAACTTAAAACCTGCTCTCCATATTCAACTGTCCACTCACTGCACAAGCACTCTCAAATTATAGTGTGTTAGAAGGATGGCACCGTTTGCATCACAGCAAGAATGTCCCGGGTTCAAATTTCTGTATGGAGTAAACATGTGCTCCCCATATTTGCCTGGATTCCTTCTTGGTACTAAACCCAGCCACCCAATTCTCCATAAACATGCCTTGTAGGTTAACTGGGGACTCTGTAATAGCCTGTATTTGAGAATGGTTCTTTGTCTTTATGTGTTGGCTTTGTGATGAACTGGCGACTTGACCAGGTCGTATCCATCATCTCACTCAATGTCAGTGAATCGTTTTGAGATGGCGTTGTATGCATTCACTGAGACCAGCTCCGAGATATTCACAAGTCCTTTTGGCAATACATTCCGTTCAGAGGAAGCAGCAAATTTAAATGACCTTTTTTGGCGTTCAGGCTGAACTTTTAGGGAACAGACTGAAGCCGGAATAAGGTCATTGTGACAATCATGAGCCCAATAAACAATGAGTAATGAAGGTTTCAGGACTTCTCCAAGACCTCTGATTTATGGTCAAACACAACAATGGAAGGGAACATTAGCCTGACAGTTCATTAAATCAATGAATAATCTTGATAAATAATCTTCTCGATAGATCAAAATAATCATTATTATTCAGCTTTACGTGCAGCCCCAAGCATTGGCTATAAATACATACTGATTATGATTGTTTTCACTTTCAGGAATGTTTTAAAGGGAGCTGGGTGTCTCACAAGTTGCTCCACAAAAAAGCAAGTAAGTGTTCGCTGTTTCCGAATTCATTGTTTGTTACTACGGGCGGCAGAAACGACCGAAAAGCTTAAAAAAATTGCTGAAAAACCGCCACATGATGTTCAGTTCAAGAGTGTAGCGAGAGAGAAAAAGAGAAATCTGTCCTGGCTGTGAACAAACACAGTGACGCTAGATGTTTCAGAGAGCCTCTGCTGTGTTTTACCCCAGAGGAGGACCAGAACCAGAATGAATCCAAGAACTGTGTGGAGAAGGACATCAACACAGACCCGTGGCCGGGCTACCGCTACACGGGACAGCTACGCCCTCACTACCCACTGGTAGGTTTTCACCGTGTGTCAGTCACGACCATAGAAGAGTGTTGGGAATGTAAAGGATTCTTTGCTTTATGGTTCAGCTCCCTCATACGCCAAACTGCCCGTCTACCTCTCACTTCTTTTTCCCCACCACTGCTGAAAGAGTACTAAAAAGTTTTTCGTTCATGTAAGCAGCTCTCACTCCGCCCGGAGGGAGCAGTGAACTCATCTCTCGCAGAGATGAGTGGCTCAAGATTTGTAGGGGCTGATTCTGGTGCCAGGTGCTTCACACCGGTCCAGCGAGTGCCTTTAAATATCTGTGATTCAGTCCCTTGAAGTGTGTGAGCTATCGGAGGATTGTAACCACGTCAACATTAACTCGGCTAAGGCCGGCGCTTCATCGCCGCAAAATCTGACGCCTTCAACTCCAGTCGAGTTAACTCAACGATGATGTCGTGTACAGCATAACTTTACTAAATACTCCGTATTTTACAACTCCCACACCGCCTCTCTTCTTTGTTTATCCTTTATTCTTCATTGCTGTGAAAAATTAGTGGCAGGAAATGTTTCAAGGTGCAGTTCAGCCGTTTCACGATCTGTGAATTCCATTACCTAACATTTCTGTCCTCCGCTCGTCCCCCCGCTGTAGACTCCCATGAGGCCGGTGCCCAGCGACATCCAAAGACCCGACTACTCCGATCATCCCAGAGGTAATTGTGCTTCTTTCTCGAGGAGAAACGTGCAAAAACATATTGTAATAAGTGTGAGAAGGAGAAACCAGCCTCAATGCTGTCGTATTCCTCCGTTGCTTGTGATGTGTGTCGATGGACAACCTGCAGGAATGATGTCTGTCCGTCTCTTTTACGAGATGGACCTGGCGGAGGTAGCTGTCAATCACACATTTAATACCCCACATTTTCTGTAGATTGGATTGTTTCTCGTTTCCATAGACACTACTTCTTGACTCAGCAAAGAAACGGAGAATATATATCAGGTGTACGATGTTTGGGGGGGATGCCATCGGAACATGTCACCACCAGAGCTCTCCAGTTTTAAGATTGCTTCAACTTAAGTCAGCCGTTGGTGATGATAACAATAAATCTACGAGGCACTTTTCAAGACACCCAAGGATGCTTGGATAAATAATATAATAATAAGTAAAACAGCAAGTGGAATAGCTGAAAACAGTAAGTGCAATGGTTTGACAGAGTATAGCTAGTTAGCATATAGCTAGCTCTAGCATTGACGGCGTGGACTGGGAGGCCGGTGCATATTCTGAGTGTGAGGCGGCTAGGGGCCGGTCTTAACGTGTTTTGATAGGCCGGACGATGCAGTCATCCATGCACGTGTTTTTGTAAGAGCTGTTGCATGAATACACAGATGAGCTGATTTTGTTTTGTGCCGTTGGCTAAAGGGTTCAACTCCAAACACTGTAGGCTGCGTATTCTCTTCAGGGAGCGAGGAAGGCCGAGAACTTTATGAAGAGCGAGGCCGATGCTCGGAGCAGTTTTGTTGCAACTAAATGTGGAATTAAAAACTCCCTTACGGATTTCTTAAATACCAGGTTGTTATTACCGTGTTCTTCATTTAGTCAGCATAGATGAAATGGCTTCTGACTCAGCGATTCTCCCTCACAGCGTTCCTCTAGAAACGAGGCCCAGCAGAAGCAGACAGCTGCAGATTGAGACGTTTTCCTGTCAAGACTATTAGCAGGATGACATTAAAAGTTCTTGAGGGATTTTTCTGAAACCCGGTGGAAGAGTCGGACATGTGGGAAGAAAGAGTCTGTTAGATTTGTTGTAATTCCAATATAGGAGAACACAAACCTGATCAGGAACAGGAAAAGTAGCTCTCAAAGGAATTATTACAAGAGGGGTGATATAAAGTGGTTTTCTGCACGTCTCTGTCCGTCAACAGTCGTCTGAATAATGACAAACAGACCGTTTGCTTCTCAGTTCAAGAATTACTCCAAAGATAAATTGGAAGCAGATCAACGAAGAGTCGGTCACATTTCTTTGAAGTTGCTCCGCTGAGTACCTTTGAAGTCTAACTGAAGATAAAGGGATGACTGAAGAGCCTCCTCTTCATCAGAAGCGGTCACCATTCCAACGCGATTACACCCAAATTCCGTGGGCCCACAGCACAGAGGAGAGATCTTCCTCACACTAAATCGTTCAGAACCACCATCGGGATCTATTTGGGTTCAGTATGTTGCCCAAGGACGCTTCGACATGTGGACCGAGGAGACGACGCCACAAACTGAAGGCTGCTCTACCTCACGAGACAGAACCACCCTACATTCAGTTATGATGAAAAGAACTGCTTAATGGGGTTTGTCTTTTAAAGATAGACTCTGATAAGTTGTATCCATGCAAATCATGGAGTCAATAGATTTTTTTTTTGTTATGTAGGGTTTTTTTTTTTCTCCCTTATTATTATTTCAAGGCCGCTTTTCTAAAGATTTAAACCTCGCATACATGCGAGCCTCACCTGCGACTGTAACCTGCATTATTTACATCACTGTCTGTTGGCATGTCATTCATATTGCAACCATGGCAACGCCACATCCCTGTCATCTGACTGCTTGGATCCATATCCAGGTAGTCATGGTTACCGTTTCCTCTCAGGGACTGAGGCACCGTCGTTACAAGCCACCGCTTTTATCGCCGCGCCTTTAACGAGCTGAAATAATACCCACAACTGTTTCTATACGACACTGAATGGTCACCGTCACCCCCTGTACATGTTTAAGGAGGTGTGTCGGCCCGCGGGGGTGTCGTTATATCGTGCACGCTGTTCTCATGGTCTCATGTTTTGTGTCTTCTCCGAGCAGCTGTGTCAGAGCGTAAGTAAGTTCCATTGATTGTGGCCTTCACACCGTGAGCTCCTCGGGTCAGAGGGGGGGCTGGATTTGACTTGGTGGGAAAACGCTGTAAAATCCCGGTTGCCAGGCAACTGCTCGTGTTCCTCCAACAATCACCTTGTTGAGTGTATGAATTATAAATCAGCCCATTGTTAATAACCCCGAGTAACTGCTTTGACCAACATGAACGGACGTACGGAAGAATAATGTCACAATCTTAATCCGTAGTGAAGTAGCGGCTAGTCCACTTTGCGACACCCGTGTTCCTCTTCTTCTACGTCTGACAGTCCTTCTCTTAGCCTCCGAGTCCACGGTGTGAAGGTTATTAGGCGCTGATGCTGTAGCTTTTTGTTCTGCAGGAGTCGCTAGTCCCCCGTCTCACCACTGCATCCCCTAGTTGCTTCTGTGATTGCTAGACATTTAGGATTTACGCTGTAGCAATGTTAGACATAGCCAAGGTGATAAAGCTGACAATAGGCAGTAAAGACTGCCCGCTTGACGAGGACTAGTGAAATTCCACCTTAAGCAGGTGAATCTAACTTGCCTGATTGGACACATGTCAGGGTTAGCTGGAGAGCTAACTGAAAATAAAATAAAATTTTAAACATAGAACCTGTAACCGACATAATCTTATTGATTTTGACTTATTCCATCAATCTCCAGAACGGTCCTGAAACATATGATTTGAACTTAGGCAGCTCTGTCCTATTCAACCGGTGGTGGTCAGAGGATGAGGAGCGGTACTGATGACACGGGCTCAGAGTCTGAGCCGACAGGTACACAAAAAAGAATGCTGTGTCATCTTTGGCTTCGGTAAAGAAAAATCTAATGTAAACAATGCAGAAAAACAATATCAGCACCCAAAGGCGACACCAACAACTCATCAGTCGCTCGCAAAATGATGACACTGGCGAGTATGAAGAGTAGGTGGCTGAAAACGAGGTGAACGAGGTATCGTCACGAAAATATTTCTCAGCTGGTGCTCTGATAATCAAATAAATGCTACAAAAGAGAAACTTTTGTATTAAGACAAGTGAAACATTGACTTTCTGCAAGTCGGGTTCAGAAGGTTCTGGAGTTGAGTTAATGGCGCTCTGGACCGCAGTAAAAGCCAATGGCTTCTCACAACCAGGTGTCTTTCTGTCAGCTGTCACAGGATCAATCAGACGCCTTTAACTGCAGGGGCGTGTCCGAGTGTGATCGGCACACCACAGCTGCTTCTCGCGGCCCGATTGGACTCGGCTCATTCAGGCACCAGTGAGCGTCCATGTGTTGATGATGATGTCGTCTCTCTCTCTCCCTGCTTCACGCAGGGATGTCTGAGTCCGAGCAGTTCCTGAAGGGAACGTCGCAGATCAAGATCCTGTCCGCCGAGGACATTGAGGGAATGCGGGTAGTGAGCAAGGTAACGTCTGACACCGGGTCGCTCTCACGGCGCCGCCCGCGCTCCGCGATTGGTTTCCCGTTTTAATCCGCTGGTGTTCTGGTTTTGTCTGCAGCTGGCAAGAGAAGTCCTGGACATCGCAGCCCTGATGGTGAAGCCCGGCATGACAACGGAGGAGATCGACCACGCCGTGCATCTGGTAAAGAAGCGGCGCCGTGACACACGAACACACTTACCCGTGGACTCTGAACCAATCCCTTTAAGCAGAACCGTGTAGAATACAGTTCTACTGCCAGAATATTGTTAGAATCAGAGTGACGCTAAACCCATTAGGTGGTTTTGTGCCGCGGACGAGAGGCCATGTGTGTTTAAGAATATAGTCCGGTGAGATCTGAGTGATGTGGGCCCGCCTCAGAATGAAGACGATGCCAGATCTTCATAAACAGGAAGAACTCTCACCAAGAGGCGGTTTGGACCTTTAAGGCCCTACATCCTGCTGTTAGACAACATTTGTTGTTCCCTAAAATCTTCTTTCTTTTTCCCATGCCACATGTCCTCAGTGTTTCATAAAGTAAATGTACGGCGTCGTCGGTGTTCTGGTCCATCAGGCCAGAATATAAGAACAAAGCGACTGTCGAGCCCCTCGCTCCGGTTTACCCCAGAACTCAATTCAAAGGGTTTGAGTCAAAAATCCCATATTTTGTGTTCATCTCCAAACTATAGAAGTTTCCTCGCGTGACGGCAGGATAAACGTTCGACGTGTCGAGCACCAGCGGCGCCATCTGTCATGGTGGGAGTGTGAGACTGTAGAGTCTGATGCTTCTACAGATCTGTGTTTGAAATAATCATAAAACAGCGGGGAGGAACTCTCCTCCTCTCCAGAATACTTTTGTACGATACTTTGATGTGAAGACACGCGCCGTCTCGCCCGTCTTCTCCACTACTCCTGACACACACCGAGGACGGTGATGCCGGGGAACCTAGAACCGATCCGGACCCTCCAGTCTGTAAAAGCAGCTACGTGAGGGGAAAAGCCTCGCCGCTCTGATGTCTAACCAGTTTTTCTCCGTCCATTCAGGCCTGCACAGCAAGGAAATGCTACCCCTCCCCCCTCAACTACTACAACTTCCCCAAATCCTGCTGCACGTCCGTCAATGAAGTCATCTGCCACGGCATCCCAGACAGAAGACCCCTACAAGAAGGAGACATCCTCAACGGTACGCTGAGAGCAACTCGCCACACGTCCCATCAAAGCAGGTTCACCGCCACGGCGCGTCTTCCCCTCACGTCAGCAGGGGGTCCGCTCATTAAGGCCAGGGGATTCTCGCTTCCCCCCCCCCCCCCCATTCGGTTTGCCTCAAATATAAGTTTGTTATGGACAAGGGAGAGAATTTAGAATCAAAAGGCGCCGTCCATGTTTGCTCGCCGTCTTCCCAGAAGTTAGGAAGACTTCCTTGTAATAATAATTATAATAAATAAATAATAAAGCCAGTTTGTATCGCGGCGAGAGAGATAGAGAGGAGGGCGAGAGAGATAGAGAGGAAGGAGGGCGAGAGAGATAGAGAGGAGGGAGGGCGAGAGAGATAGAGAGGAGGGAGGGCGAGAGAGATAGAGAGGAGGGAGGGCGAGAGAGATAGAGAGGAGGGAGGGCGAGAGAGATAGAGAGGAGGGAGGGCGAGAGAGATAGAGAGGAGGGAGGGCGAGAGAGATAGAGAGGAGGGAGGGCGAGAGAGATAGAGAGGAGGGAGGGCGAGAGAGATAGAGAGGAGGGAGGGCGAGAGAGAAAGAGGAGGGAGGGCGAGAGAGACAGAGAGGAGGGAGGGCGAGAGAGACAGAGAGGAGGGAGGGCGAGAGAGACAGAGAGGAGGGAGGGCGAGAGAGACAGAGAGGAGGGAGGGCGAGAGAGACAGAGAGGAGGGAGGGCGAGAGAGATAGAGAGGAGGGAGGGCGAGAGAGATAGAGAGGAGGGAGGGTGAGAGAGGAGGGAGGGTGAGAGAGGAGGGTGAGAGCAACTACAATTACAATCAACTACAATCAGTTGTTGATTGTACATCAACAACTGAAGTATAGTAACAGCTATGATGAGAGAGAGCAATGCATCATGGGAAATCCCTTTGCAGTCTTAAACCTAGAGCAGCGTATCATAAATCAGCTTTTATTACAAGCTTGATCGAAAAAATAAAGTTTTGAGCCTGATTTTGAATGTGCTTCTGGCGTCTGCCTCTCCGACATGACTGGGAGACGATCCGGCCTCTGGAGCCTCTGGGGACTGAAAGTAACTCTTCATCCTGGGAACATCGTTTTCTAGAAGCGTAATTCTGGCTTCAATAATCTGTAAACAAATATAAGCCGAGAGAAATGTTTAATTTAGAGTTTGATGGAAAGATGATTTTTGAGGCGACCCTGAAGCGAGGTCATCGTCTCCATGATCAAAGGAAAGCGGGATGTTTCCATACCGATGCTCTTCTTGTTAAGTCTGTGGGATTCCACGGGTTTTATTTAATCCCCAGATTAGCCGTTTTTTAATCCTTTGTTTGTAATTAAACAAAACTGAATGATTATAGCGTCACAATACTTGAACGTGTGAGACTATCTGGACTGAGGATGGTAAAACGTCAAAGCGGCGCCGCGTTACGACGCGGGGAAAGGTTTGATTAAAGACATCCGGGGGGAAAGATTCATCATCGTGTGATAAATTATTCCACCGGCATCTTTTCAGACTCTGTCAGCGGGAGTTCGGCCAATTTTAGAGCCTTCATGAATTTTCGCTGCTAAGACGTGGTCTTCCAGCCGCCACTCCCCTCAGAGATTCTGATGCAGCTCATCTCTCGCCGCACGCGCCAAAAAAAAAGACAAATTGTTTCATTAACCGTCACCAGTGGGGATTTCCTCGTCCCACCCTCTGCTCCCCCCCCCCCGTTTCTCCTTGAGCCGGAGACATCCTTGTTTACCCGCAAGCAATTCCAATTTCATCCGCAATTATTATTTTTTACAGGACGATGTTGTTGTTTTTTTTGCGACTCTTTTCCACAAATACGCTCCATGTTTAACCTGTTCCATGATTCCTGATAGTGTCCATCATATCCTCTCACGCAGTGGACATCACAGTTTACCACAACGGTTTCCACGGCGACCTCAACGAAACCTTTTATGTCGGCGACGTGGAAGAAGAGGCCAAGAAGCTGGTTCAGACCACCTACGAATGCCTAATGCAGGCCATCGACTCTGGTAGGAGCTCCACTTTGATTCTCTGGTCGTGTCATTGATGTCGTGTCTCCGCAGAATCCGAGGAGACGCCCTCAGATGATGACATGACGGCAGACATAAGAGCAGAAGCGGATGCTGTCTTTAGAAAGTTGTGTTTGGAGGCGCTCAGAAGCGGTGCTGTCGCCTCGTTTGTCCACCAGAGGGCAGCGACATCAGAGCGCACATTTCTAATGTGAAGAGTTTAGTTAGAAAGAAATACATAATCCATTCAAAAGTCTCTCCTCAAGGAATGTCTTCCTTCTTTTATGTTGATTCTCTGCTACACTGATCAACCATAAGATTACAACCACCGAAGCGTTTGCCTCTGAGTGCGAGTATTTATCAGACTATGAATCTGTTTCAGCCTTCGGCCTTCAGTCTCTGCTTGCTTTCTGTCCGACAGTGAAGCCGGGCATCCGCTACCGAGAGCTGGGTAACATCATCCAGAAGCACGCTCAGGCCAGCGGCTTCTCCGTGGTGCGGAGCTACTGCGGCCACGGAATCCACAGACTCTTCCACACCGCTCCCAACGTGCCACACTATGCCAGTGAGTCGCGGCGCCGCCCGCCCGCCGCCGCGCTCCACTTCCTGTATGTCCCCGTTGTCCCCTTCAACAGGATGACCCCCTCTGCGTTTGTTTCCTTCCCCCAGAAAACAAAGCGGTCGGAGTGATGAAGCCTGGCCACGTCTTCACCATCGAGCCCATGATATGTGAAGGTGAGCGCGGAATAATTGTGACGTGGATTTAATCACATGGGGTTTTGATACATGGGGATGAAACAATGCTGTAAATGATCCGACCCGCGGGTTTTCTCTTGTCTTATTATACACTAGGGTTCAGTATCTCGCCCAAAGACACAACTTCTCTGGCGGTTTGGAGGTCGTTTTGTCCGAAACACATCAAATAACACAAAAAAATTCCCTTAACTTTAAATTCATTTATTTCTGTTTATTGCATTGTTGTCAACAGTTGCGATCTTTTCCTGTAGGATATTTCACGTACGCTACAAAGAAGCTTCGCCAAACACGTCTTTTTCGCTTTTACCGTATTTAAAAATCAGTTAGGTGCTTTTAAATCAGGGAAAACATAAATAAGAACGTATGAGACAATAAAACCATTTCCTCGGTTTATTTAATGTTTTAGACACTTTTTAGGAAAGTTTTCGGGTCGCGGGTTAACGCCTCCTCCTCGGTGACCTCTGTGTTGCCCTTCAGGGCTCCGTCCTCGGCCCCTTTCTCTTTAGCATACACCTGCCGCCTGGGTCAATTTATAAACGGGTTCAGTAAGAAATAGAGACTCAAGGTGAATTTATGGACCTCAGTCATTGATTAATACTAAAATCTGCAACAGTTTGCTTGGTTCTGATTCTGGGGACACTGAATGGGCCTGGCCCTGCTGACCCAGACGGTTTTAGAACGTTCAGAAAAAACACCAGATGAGACTTTTTTTTTTTAGATTTGTGGTGCTGAAGTCCACTAGAACCTTTCCCCAGGTCAGTACAATCTCCAAGCCCGGTTCAGGTATGTCTAACGATGAACTGTCTGCGTCTCAGGTGGCTGGCAGGACGAGACGTGGCCCGACGGCTGGACGGCGGTGACCCGAGACGGGAAACGCTCGGCTCAGTTCGAACACACCCTGCTGGTGACGGAGACCGGCTGCGAGATCCTGACCCGCCGCCTGGAGGACAACGGCCGGGCTCATTTCCTGAGCCAAGTTTAGGCCTGAACCTGAACGCAGCAGGGACTGGACTCTCCAGACACAAGACACCCAGCACCTCTGGGCGTCACACACACCCACCCACACACACACACACACACATGCACTGAGCGCTCAGCTTAACGGCGCCGCTCGCTGTTCTTTGAATTACAAATCGATTCCTGTAATTAAATGGAAGTACTTGAATGTGTCTTATATCAAACATGGAGGGCAGTTGATATGAAATTATTTATTGGGTCGCACTCGTCTTCATCCGTGGCGCTCCGGGTGAATCCGGCTAAGACCCCGCCCCCTGCTTCTTTTCTGTCCGCTCAGCTAAACGGGACTGAAAAGAATCAGCAACACTGGACAGGAAACCGGGTCAACGAGTCCCACGACACTCGAACCTTAAATCACACGGGGCCAAAAACCCAAAAACAATCTCCTCTAGCAGCAGGAGACGTAGTTAAAGGAGTAGTCCGGTGTTTTTTTAGGATGCAGCGTGGCCCAAGAAGCCCCCCGCAGACGCTCAGATTTAACAGTAACTGTTGCTTTTACGGGGGCTTCTGTAACACCATCATAGCCCCACCCACCCACCCCCACCCCCCCCACGGTGTCCCCCTTTGTTCTTTCTGTGGTCCAAATCTGTTCCTTCAGAAGTTAGTAAGTAGATTTAGGTCGACTGTCTCGCCGTCTTTCTCCCAGAGCTGAGAAGAGGCGAGGTTGTAGTTCAACGCCGCAGCTGAATATTTAACGTCGTCATATTTTCACGCAGGCCTTCGGCGAGAACAAAACAAAAGATAATAAATAAAGACGTTAGCCGGTGTTGAGCTGTAGCAGTTTTGACGCTTCAAGCTAGTTTGTGGTACCCGTTCAGTCCAGTAGGAGCGCTCTCACCCGCTGGTCGTGACCTGAACGTGGCTCGTGTCCAGCAGACGTCAAGTCGGGGGTTTCCGGGGAAGGATCCTGACGCGACCGCCAATCATCATCATCATCCTCTTCATCGTAGATAGTCTGGGACGAGAGTACCGGCGCCGTTGCGCACACATTCGTTCCAGTCTTACAGTGTTTGATGTCTCCAGTCGTCCCGGCGTAGCAAACGGAGCCTTAACGTGTGAAACTAGCCGGACGAGGCATATTTAACCGACCTTCGACGACCACCGTCGTCTTCACAGCCGCCCCCTGCATCGATGCGGGGATCCCGGCGCCGCGAGCGTCATTAACTATGTCTACGGAGAACTAATGGGATCGCAGTTTCTCTGCCATGTTTGTATTTCTTCTAATGGAGTAATAAACGACTCTTCTGTAGCTTCTCTGCGTGTGGCTGCGTCTGTCCTCCGCCGGCCCACCGCCGGCCCCCGATCCTCAGAGTGCTTTCACTCACCGGCCTTTTATCGCCGTTAACCATTATCAGGGAACCTTAACGGCACTTTAAGAAACCAGAGGAAGCGGAGGCGGTCCAAAACGCTCCGCCAGCTCACCGGGCTCAGCGCCAGGATTTCACACACCTTTTAATTACGGCGCTGAAGACGCGGGCCTCCGTGTCACAGTTCCCTCATGTTCTTCACTTCTGAGCACCTTCTGGTCCTCGTTCACCAGGTCCACCTGTCAAATCACACACACACACACACACACACACACACACACACACACACACACACACACCTTCCTGACGCAACCCTCCCTATATTATTTGTGCACCATTAATAAACAAATATTTATTTACCGTTTCTATTTTTGTTTTTGTTTTTTAAAGGTAAATCCATGAAAAAATATTTTTCTGATTTGAAGAATTTCCAGATCCGGAATTAAATCTTTTTCATGCTTTTTGGGTCCAATCATGCACTGTAAAATAAGAATAGTGGATTAACTCAGACAACTCTACTAAATCAAAGTCAACATTTTCAGATCTAACTGTTTTATTTCAGTTTTAAGTAATTATTTTTAAGAAGTTTTATCTTTTGAAGTAAAAAAAAAAAAATAGATATTTAGTTCAGCGTAAATTTTTTTTTTTTTACAGTGCATATTTAGACCCACATAGTTTAACAAATTTAAATTTCAGCTTTGAAATTCTTCAAATCTCTTTCAAAGGAACGTCAAATGTAAAAGAGTCGATAGATATTTGTGTTTTATTGGTGCATAAATCAGACATTTTACTCGGGCGGTGCTTTAAGAGGATTCTACACTGTAAAAAGAGATTGTTGGGTTTTTTAGATCTGGTGGGATGTTGTTGTCTGTCGACACCGTGAGTTACGGAGCTGAGCACAACAAAGCCTCCCAGAGATCCTCTGAAGTCGGTTTCATTTTGGACATGAAAGCGTTTCGCCGAAGCTCCTTTTCTCCCGCAAATTCCGCAAGAGGAAAAAAAATCAAAGGATATTCTGCGGCGGGCCTTGATGTCGATGTCAAAAGGAATCGGCCGAAACTCCTTTTCAATTAGCAGCCTGGCGTCGTCGGCTGGCGCGAGGATGTTCCATCCTGTTCTGCCTTCAGTCTGGATCAAGGGTCCATCAATGTGCCGGGTTACTGTTCTTGAGTTTCACGGATCAAAGGGGAACCGCGTTGGGTTCCGTTCAAATAAAACAGACAAAAGAACAGAGGATTCAAAGATTTATTTATTTTTATTCAACTGCTGGGGAAAAACGGGCCGCTCTTCCTCCTCCTCGTCCTCCCCTTCTCTAGAACTGCAGGACGACACGGATGCTGGAAGATGAAGATGAAGAGGAGTTGAGATGAACGAAAAGCCACTAATGGAGCAAATAGGTATAAAAACCCCGTTTCTGCAGATCAGAGCTTATCTTCCTCTAACATCCATCAACTCTTAGGCTTCACTTCATCAAACTTCACTCACATCCTCCTTGAGGACGTAAACGTCCTCGTCTTTAAACTGCCTCAAAGTCACACACTTATATCATTTGTCTTTGATCAAATGATTTTTTTTCAGTAGTCGAGTATTACGACAGTTTCTTTTCAAGGATTTCAATCATTTAATTTTATGAGGGAGAACAAAGTCAGAATTTCCCGAGGAAAAACTCTAAATCTTACAAGAAAAAGTCTAAATCTTACAAGAAAAAGTCAAGATTTTACAAGTAATCTTACAAGAATAAAAGTCATAATTTCCCAAAGAAAAACTCTAAATCTTAAATGAAAAAGTCTAAATCTTACAAGAAAAAGTCAAGATTTTACAAGTAATCTTACAAGAATAAAAGTCATAATTTCCCAAAGAAAAACTCTAAATCTTAAATGAAAAAGTCTAAATCTTACAAGAAAAAGTCAAGATTTTACAAGAATAAAAGTTGTAATTTTCCAAGGAAAAATTATTATTTTTTTAAGAATATAAGTTATAATCTTACGAGAAATAAGTTGTGATTTAAAAGGCAGAAACTCGTTATATTACAAGAATAAAAGTTACGAAAATAAGAGTCATGATTTGACTAGTAAAAAGACTATTTTTACCGTAAAAAATATCGTGATTTTACACGTGGAAATTTTGAATCTCAGCAGAAAAGTTGTAAATACGCAAAAAAAAAAAGAAAGCTGTTCTCTTCGGAAACTTCAAAATGAAAACTTTGTTATAAGAAAATGTGGCGATTTTACGAGTATGACATTTTCACGCAGTGAATTGACAACAACAAAATAAAAAAGTCCATTGTGGGACAATGGGGTCAACGATCGGAACCCACCCATCATGCAACACTCACCATTTCCCAGCATTCATCAGCTCGAAGCCCTCTGAGATTTTCTCGAAGGGCAGGTTGTGAGTCACGAACTCATCGACTTTGAGCTTTTTGTCCATGTAGTCGTCCACCAGCCGGGGAACGCTGTCCACGCTCTTGTATCCTGGCGAGGGAGAAAATCGACACAGAATCTCAGGGCGGGGCGGATCAGCGAGCCTTTTGCGAAAGCCCAGTCCTAATCCGTCCATACATCAGCGGTGACTCGTTAAGTACCGGGACCAGACCTTCGCACACGCAGGAGAGCAAACAAGAAATAGAGTTTCGCAACTGGGCTTTTCTCTAAAAAGAAGGCGTGAAGAAGAATCACGATGTTCTGCAGCCCACATGGTTCCCGTCAGAGTTGGACCAGAGGATGTTTGCATAACCGCCTGGCTTCCATCCAGACACGTGTTTAAGGACAGAATGTTCTCCTCGGCGTGAGCTCGGGATCCGGAGGCTTCCGCCGTCAGCAGACGGCGCGGTTCTCGTCAGGGCAGGGGCGCGGGTCAGCCGGACCCAACTCCACCGTAATGGTTCTGACGGGGCCCCATGAGACCACCCAGCTTGTTCCTGTTCAGGATTTCGCGTTCAGTCGTGCAAATTTAAGAGGAGACGCGGGAAGAAAGTTGGGCAGAACAACGAAATAATAAAATAAAATAAAACGGCATCAAAGAGAATTTCAAACAAGCTGCTGCTTTGATCTTTATCAGACGTTTACATCCGCAGGTGCTTCCTGTTAGCGCGATAATTCCAAGACTGTTTAACGGATCCTTTTCAAATTTATTTATTTATTGTTATTTGTATCCACATGGACGTTAA
>JBBDHG010000131.1:205000-260000 GCA_037951165.1 Lophius americanus | reverse complement strand
GTTTCCCAGCCTCCCATGCTACTGCAGCTTTGCACCGGATCACCTACACAACACGGGTTCCAGGAGAACTTCAGCCGGGCCGGCATCAATCGACAACAACACACGTCTGGATATTTGACCCGTTCACAGAGTGGAACCGGCCTCGTTATGAAGCGATGAATGAAATCTTTGTTTTAAGCAGAGCTGGTTTGGTTCTGTTTCTCCACCAGCTGATTATATAAGAACAAGCTGGTTTCAAGACAATCCTACCCCCTCCCCCCCCCCCTAACAGAACTCTCCAATGACATAATATTTAAACAATCAGACATATGGGCCGGTTCTGTAAACACTCCCGTTGCTCCATAAACACTGGACTGAGTAACAGAGAAGTCGGTTCTGGACCGTTTGCACTGGCGTGACTGCCTGAAAGGAGAAGTCAAGAGTTCTTACCGTTCCTGCGGGTGCCATGGCGGTTTCACAGCCGGCTCCGACTCAGGGGGGTTAGGTGTGTGTGCTGAACACTTATCAGTGTTTGAGCCAATCACAGACGGCGCCGTCTGTATGGGCTGAGTCCAGAACACTTCCTGCTGATATCTCCACTCCTACACTCTAAGGAAATGCTGCTTCAGAAGGGGGCGTGTTCTGTTGAAGGGTCCGCTGTGAGACCAAAGGGTTCAGAGAAAGAAAAGGGGCGTGTCGACGGCGCTGCTGTTAAAGGATCATTCCACGCAAATTAAGAAACATGCTCCCACGCTTCAAACGGCCTTTTTTAAAAAAACAAGTTTGGGTTGGGCGGGTTTTCTGGGTTTGCAGGTCTAATCCATCTGTTTATGGGATTTAAACACTGTTTTTAGGACATAAACAGCTTTATGTTCCGACATAAAACTCGGGTAATACATCATGAATTCAATATAGATCAGCTAGAGGTTATTCCTAGTGACCTAATTTGGGACTAAGTTGGACCAACGGTTAGGAAAATAATGTTGTTGTTTTTTTTCAAAAAGCTCCCCCTAGTGAGTAAAATATGAACTATTAGCAGAAAATTATATATATAAAACATAATCAATCTTGAATCTTGAAGCCCCGCCCACTTATTATAATATTGTGGGTTTGAGTCTATTGTGGGTTTGAGGACTTTGATTGACACTTTTGACAACAAAGACAATAAAACCACAACACAAATGAGCTTAGAGTGTTTATTGTAGCTCTATAAACGCTTTGCTACATTAGAGCTAATGTTTAAGCTAACACACACAGTCACAGTTAGCGTTACGTTCACTTCTCAAGGTCAGGAAGGTATATTGTGCCGGTTATAGCCTAAACTTCATGCAGAAGTGAGTTACTGAATTCTTCTCGGGTCATTGAAGGCATCACGGCGGTCTTATTGTGGAGAGACACTCATCATCACACGGATGCTGTTGAAGAAAAAGATCAATAAATTGTTAACAGACATATTTTATCCCAGTAGTTCATATTTTATCCACTAGGGGGCGGGGGGGACTATCATCTGGACATAAAGTAAAAACTATTTCAGGCATCACTTTCGAACTTTATACCCCCATAGAATTCAGTGTGTGGAAGAACTGGAGTGATTTGGGGAAAGGTAGGTTTTATATTTCTGCCACTAGGGGGAGCTTTATCTCCAAAAGTTTTCGGGCCGTAATTTCTCAGCCGTTGAACCGATGTAGTCCAAATTTGGTGGACATGAATTGTGTGGAGGAGATCTATCTTTGCGTACGTCGTATTCTCCACTAATGGTTCATATTTTACTCACTTTTTTTCACAGAAATACTGCGGACATAAATTCACATTTAAAGTGAAGAGTTCAATCAGGGACATTGCATGTACAACGCAGGGGATTGGGAACTTCTTTTTGGGACACACTCTTGCTGACGGGGACGGCAGTCTAGATCCAGTTAATCCACGTTATTGTGAAGTCGTGAGTAGTGGGGGAATAAACCCACCATTTGCCGCTCTTCATCAGCTCGATGGCGTCGTTGATCTGCTCAAGGCTCATGTTGTGGGTGATGAATTCATCCACCATCACCTCCCCCTTCAGGTACGCTTTGACCATCAGAGGCACGCTGACCCTACCCTTGTAGCCTGGGACACAAAAAGGATATGAGCAAAGAGTCGACTTAGCTGGACTACCTCAAAGAGAAGCCTGCGAACATTCGGCTTTAGGGAGTCGGTTTGTTGGTGGTCGTATTTTTTTTGTCACCTCCAAAAGCAGAGCCGGTCCATTTGCGTCCAGCGATGAGTTGAAGGGGTTGGGTGGTGATGTTTTTCATTGTCCAGCCAACAATCACACTGACACCCCAGCCGGGAATACAAGACTCCAAGGCACTGGTCTACAAAGAGGAGAAATTAAAAATGTATCACTATCAGGTTGCAGGTTCAAATACACTGAGATCAACATCAAAGGCTACGACGCAGAAGGGTACGATTAAGAAACGGCCTGTTGAGAACCAGCGATGTTGTCGCTAATGTTATTTTTAAAGCGTCCCGACACCGCGACATGAAATCTGGGATGTTAACTGTGTTTGTAAATCATTGCGTTTTCTAGAATTCTAGAGCAGTGGCGAACCTTCAGGGCTAGCAAAGCCTTCTGTGCTAGCTTAGACATCGTCATACGATTTAAACATAATCGGATTCAATAAATATTCAGAGAAATAGACCATAATTACGATGACAATTCGGAAACCCTTCCTCATCATACCATGACATCCACATTTCCCGAACACTCCACTGAGTAGTCCACTCCTCCGCCGGTCATCCCTGCCAACACTTGACTGATGGGTTTATCGTAATCCTTGGGATTCAAGAAGTCGGTCGCGCCGAAGATCTTGGCCTTCTCGAACTTGTCTGGATTGATGTCGACAGCAAATATCTTCTTGGCTCCTGCAGCCTTGCAGCCCATGACTGCAGCCAATCCCACGGCTCCCAGACCAAAAACAGCACAAGTGGAGCCCGGTTCCACCTAAAGCACAGCAGACTTTAGCACTTTAGTTCGGACCGTGACGAGATTTTGAGTCTCTGCTGGACTTCGGAATCGGGGAAAATCCAAACACGTATCACAAAATGTTCCCTTTGATTGTTTCGCTCGAGTACTATTGATGTACGCCGAGTACATCGGTATCAGTAGTAGTGTGTGTCAACTATACACACCTTAGCCGTGTTTACCGCCGCTCCATATCCTGTGCAGACCCCGCAACCGAGGAGACCGACTTTGTCCAGAGGGGCAGCGGGGTCGATCTTAGCCACCGCCATCTCATGGACCACCGTGAACTCAGAGAAGGTACTGGTTCCTGCAAACTGCAGGAGGGTCTTGCCCTTACAGGTTAACCTGGACTCTGGTGGGGCCATGATCTCGGGACGAGAGGTGGATCTCCTGGAACAGGATTTCAATGCCGCTCATGTCAATTTACTCAATGGAAAATTCTACATCGATATTCTTGGCGGCGGCGGCGGCGGCTTTTGAAAGAAGCAGTAACAAGTAACTTTCCCGGGTTTTTCTCCTCCGGTACTTTGTTTGGTTTGCATCTTTGATGTTTGTTGCTTTTATGTTTCATGTGGAAAACTTAAGGTTAAATCAAATTCGTGAATGTCCGACTGTCAAACCATTTTGTTTGGACACATTCTGTCGTAGTCCCTGCGATTACGTCTTTTCAGGGAATAACAGAAATACCAGCGGCAACAAGCCTTCCTCCTCATCATCAGAACCTTTTTATGATAACCTTCCCCCCTTTCAGAATTACATCACAGAAGACAGAAGGACATTCTTGAGAGGTGAAAGGGAAATGAAGAGAAGGTGGAGAGGACGGCCGATGATGGCTGCCGATTGATCTCACCATGCCACCACGCACTGGTTGGTCTTTGGGCTTTTGCAGAAGCGACATTCTCTGCACTGTGACATGAACAGAGGGATAACTTTGTCTCCTGAAACACAAGTGTTCAAAATATTGACCTAGCATCAGAAAGAAAAACCCTCAGTCTACTTAGAACAAACATCAACCTCCATCCAGAGGGCGCCCTCTACTGACCGGGCTGATACTCAGTGACTCCAGGCCCGACGCTCTCCACGATCCCAGCGGCCTCGTGTCCCAGGACTGTTGGAAAGCCCTCTTTGGGCATGCTCTCCAACAGGTGGTACAGGTCCGTATGGCAAAGCGACGTCGCCACAATCTGCCCCAAAAGAGAAGCAAATAATGAAAACACAAAGACGATGAAGGTGCCGAGCTGATGGGAGTCTTCACCATCTGCTGACTCAGCGCTACTAGATCTAATCAAGATGAGGCCCATTGTTTGACGGGAAGTTTGAGGATTTCAGAACCTACAGCCCATAATATCAACAAAAGATTCAGAAAAATCGGGAGGAATCTCTGCGGGCTTAGAACTTCAGGTCTCTGGACGTCCTTAGAAGAACCCGAGGTCATCTGAGGACGGACTGAGGCTGCAAGGTAGAAGAGCGTCTTTCCGTCTGGCGAGTCCACATTTCAAATATTTCCTGGAAACGATGAAGAGTCTGTTCCCCGGGCCGAGGAGGATAAAGTACCGCAACCCTGCGGTACTTTTCTGTTTGTCACGAGGCGATGAAGCGGCTTTCTACCGTCTTACAACCGCCTGGTTCCGGAGTGAAGGAGTCCGGATACTAGACTGGCACCAGAACTGAACCGTGGCACCAGAACTCGCGGGGGGAATTACGCATGTCGTCTGAAACGACTCGGGATCCCTGGGATGAGCTGGAGAGTGTGGCTGGGGGAGAAGGAGGCCCTGTAAAAACAGTACCACGCCATGTTTCTGGAGTTGGACCTCTCCTACCTTAATGCGGATCTCGTTGGCCTCTGGTGGAGCAACTTCAATCTCCTCCATCACCAGAGGTTTGTTGGGTTCCCAGGCCACCGCCGCCTTGCACTTGATGACCTTGAACACACCACATGATATCGTCTCGCATGAGGACGAGCTAACGCAACTAAAAGTGCTACGAGTAAAAAACCGGAACGGAGAATGTCCCTTATGTGTAAAAAGACAATCAAAGTAAAAGTTAAACTGAGCTAAAATCTTTAAAGGTTATATCTGTAATAAGAAGATTCGGCACAAGAAGCAGGATCTGGCAATGATTTATAGCATCGGTTACGCAAGACGGGATGAGAGTGTTTCATTCACGCAGCGTTTGAATCTCCCTCATCCACGAGTGGGAGTGGAAACCAGACTGACTTCTGCACAGAAACACGGTAAGGAGTATTAGGGCCACCCTGAGAAGAGCCAAAAAATGATACTACGAGAATAAAGGGGACATTTTACTAGAAAAAAAGTCGTAATTTCGCAAGAAAAAAAGGCGTAATTTTTCTAGAAAAGAAAGTCGTAAATTTACGAGAAAAAAAGTCGTAATTTTAAAAGTTTTTTTTTTTTTTTAAATTTTGCAAGAATTAAGTCGGGATTTTTATAAAATGATGTTGTAATTTTATAAGAAAAAAGTCGGATTTTTACGAGAATAAAGTTGTAAATATACAGGAAAAAGGTTGTAACTTTATATAAAGTCGTAATTTTACAAGAATTTTTTTTCAATTTTACGAGAATTAAGTCGTGATTTTAATTTATAAGAAAAAAGTCGTAATTTTGCGAGAACATAGATGGATGGATGGAAGGATGGATGGATGGATGGATGGATAGACTGATGGATGGATGGACTGATGGATGGACTGATGGATGGACTGATGGATGGATGGACTGATGGATGGACTGATGGATGGATGGACTGATGGATGGATGGACTGATGGATGGATGGACTGATGGATGGATGGATGGATGGATGGATGGAGTGGCAGTGTTGTGAGTCAATAAAAATATTGACTCAAACATTTGGACCTCACGGTTTCTGCTTGACCAACATTTAGCGTGAAACTGCGACAGCAAGTGAATCAAACAAAGCTAAAAAAAAAAAGATGGATGCTGTGAATATTAAACGATCGGTACCGTGACCCAAATGGACCATAACTGTCAAAAGAGAGGAAACTACCTCACACCGAAGAAAAACCGGTTTCATTAGTTCCGTTCCGACAGCTGTCGGTTGTTAACCTGAATTCTGCGGCTTTAGTCAGGCTTGAATTATGAGTCGGTTCATTTGAACTTCTCACAGCCGTTGATTAATATGGCGGCTCATTCCGTGCGTAGAAACAGCCGCGCTATTATGAATTTGCATAAACGTGACAGCAAGACTCTGCCGCCGATGTGGTTTGACAAATTGCTGCTAAAAGTTGGACAGAATGCGGCGCGTGACATGAAATGTAATTATTTTAGTTAATTAGTTGTATTTCACCGATTTTCCAGCAGCTTCTGAAGAGGAGAAGGAAAATCCCTGGAATGGTCGTCAACTTATCGTAAGGTCGACGGTTTGACCCCTGCAGTCCTCAGATATGCGATCATTAAGTTGTGCTTGAAAAACTTCTTGACCTTTGTGTTGATTGAACTTCTTGAAACTACGGTTCTATTCTACAGATTCTACGATTCTCAGTGGGCAGATCTCCAGTCCGCACTCGTTTAGTCTGGTCTGAGTCTTTGGCGGTCTTGGGTAGCGGGCTTTCGGTTGGCGTATGTTTTGCTAACACCAGATAGCATTGGTGCTACATACCACTGGTCTTTGTCTCCTGGAGGTAGTGGACCTGCCAACCCATGACCCTGGTCTCCAGTTGAGGATGGGGCCCCTAACTTTTGCTCTTGCGCTCCAGTTGGGGGTGAAACCACCAACAAATGCCCCTGGTCTCCAGTTGGGGGACTCGCGGACTTCTGCTCCAGTTCTCAAGTCATCGGCACTTTCATCTCCAGCATCCAAACTGGTTTCATGAGTGCTATGGACCCAGTGTGGGTCCATCTTTGGTACCGGCATCCCGCTTAGCTTTCAGGCAGGAGCCACCAACGCTGCCAAGCTTCTGATTGGCTTACAGGTTTTTGGGTTGATCATTTTACATTCTAACAGCTTGTAACTTAATTAAAGTCAATGATTCTAGATTAACATCGGGAAAACATTTGCGTTTGTGTCCATAATCTCTCAAACCAAACATTTATTTTCTTCTGCCATCAACCAGGACTGATGTTCTGGAATGAGACGCTGGACGGAATTAAAGCTCAGGCTCCAGTGTTTATTTACACATTTAGGCTGAAAGCTAAACTATTCTTGCACAACACCTGACCTGGAAAGTCTACGAGTGCAAAGTACATGATAGTGTCGGCTTGTATACGAGGAGGGATTGTAGCTTATTAACTTTATCGTCCAGAGTCTTAGCCTACAAGAGAACTCTGACATTCTGTTCTCCCCCAAAAGTTGATTTGCTGGACCAGAAGCTATAAAAGTTCAACTATTAGTGATAAATACCTTTGGGTTTTATTTTTCTACACGTAGAATGATCCAAAAGCGTGTGTCGGTGCCGCCGCGTTAAAAACAATTAATGATATTGACATTTAATGTGAAATACACCTTTAATCCGTTCATTGAAGCTATTTTCTGATTCTTGATTTAGTTTAATTCACTGTATCAACTAGTGTTATGAATATTTTAATATCTCTTACTGTTGCAGTTTGACAGTTGTTCTTTTTGCTATAACTTTAACAAACAATTTTTTACAGTGTACAGAGACATAAAGTTAAGTTTATCATCTTTGCATTATGTTACGTTATATAATTTCTCAAAACCGTGGAAGCAGCTTTGGAGTGTATTTTTTTTTTTTTAATATGTGTATTTTACCGTAAACTTCTTCACATGATTGCTGTATTTTTTTATAGTAAAATACTGGCAACCACTGGAAGAAGATCGGGGCCCCAATGACTATGACATTTTTTGGTGTGAATTCTGACTTTATTCTCAGAATTCTGATTTTAAATTACCAAAAAAAAAAACAATGATGTAAGCCTATTCTAAGAAAAATAAGTTGAGTTTATGAGTTTAAAGTCAAATTTCTGAGAATAAAGTCAGAATTCTCAGATTGGAGTCTGAATTCTTAGAATCGAGCACGAAATAAAAAAATGAAATACATTTAAAAAAAAAAATTCTCGTAGGAATATGTGGCATCATTGCTCTTCCGTACAACCACATATAACTGTAACTCATACAGATTAAAATTTTTTTTTTGTTTTTATATTTTATATGAATCCAAATGTGGCGAGTTATTGTGATTAAATCCGCTCTAAAAACTGAGAGAAGCACTTTTGCAACACAATGCACAACAGAATTTATTAACATGACGCAGACAGCCCAGAGGAGATTTTTCCATGACGTACTACAAAACGATACCAGAACCCCAAACATCCCGTCTGCTGACATGAACGCCGCGGATGTTCCTCGCGGTCGCCGTTTCCTTCCCCCGAATGTTTCAAGGTCAGTTTAAACATATTGTGCTTCCTTTGATGGAGGGAGATCTTTATCATGTGGATTTCTTCACAATGAGCATGTTGTGTTATTGTGATTTGGCCACGTTGTAGCTGCAGGTCATTGAATGCATCACAGTAGTCTTATTGTGGAGACACACTCAGCACCGTCCGGATGCTACGGAAGGAAAAAAAAAAAACCCGACAACAATCAAAAAAGGGTTGAATTGTAAATAGCGGAGAACCTATCAGATGTTGTTTTTTTTTTTTTACCATTCGCCATTCTTCATCAGCTCGATGGCGTCATTGACCCGATCCAAGGTCATGTTGTGAGTGATGAACTCGTCCAGCTTCACCTTCTTGTCCATGTAGCCTTTGACCATCTGAGTCACGCCGTCCTTGGACTTAAATCCTGAGTCGCACACAGAAGGAAGCACAAGTTGAATATTGAGAACGTTTCTGGGAGTCTTAAGCCCTTTTCTCACGGGACTGGTACCACCTGAGGACCACCCTATGGTACTCTCGCCATCCGGCTCGGTCTGCAGTTTGAGGTGGCCCCTTTCCTCCGGGTTCGACGCCGACCCCCTCAGGTACCCGCCCCCCCGCAGTCACAATCACCTTAGCAAGATACGGTCATCTAAAGGTAGCGCTAGTTAGCCCTATTAGCTAACAAGACTAGCTAATAGTCTTGTTAGCTAATAGGGCTATTAGCTAACACAGGAAGGACTGGAAAGATGACGTTTAGCTGCCTCTTGGTTACGGTACCGATCGGACCCTTCCGTCAGAACAACAACACGCCTCCGATGGACGCCATGACGGCCTGTGATGGTCACAGAGGCGTCATTGGTGCGGACAGCCATCGAGTATTTGATTGACGGGTCTCACCTCCAAACAGGGAGCCCTTCCATGTGCGTCCAGCCAAGAGCTGAATGGGACGGGCGGAGAAGTCGAACATGTCCGTCCACCCGACCAAGACGCTCACGCCCCAACCCTTCACACAGGACTCCAGGGCGCTACGCTAGAAAGAAAAACAGCGCAAAGCCAGTTATGCTAGGATTCGGCGGAGCGGCTCAAGACGTTTTTACTTAAGACGAACTTACCATGACGCCCACATTCCCGACACACTCCAGGGAGAAATCCACTCCTCCGCCGGTCATCTCAGACAGAACCTGGTTGATGGGTTTATTGTGGTCTTTGGGGTTGACGAAGTCGGTGGCTCCGAACACTTTGCCGATCGCACACTTCTCCGGGTTGATGTCGACGGCGATGATCTTCTCGGCTCCGGCGGCCTTGCAGCCCATAACTGCCGCCAATCCCACAGCGCCGAGACCAAAAACCGCACATGTGGAACCCGGTTTCACCTGAGGCCCGGCAGACTTTGGTCAGCGGGGTTCTATATGTTCCAGGCAGTAATAGATTACTGGTACTGATACTCACCTTTGCAGTATTGACCGCCGCTCCGTATCCCGTGCAGACGCCGCACCCCAGGAGACAGACTTTGTCCAGGGGGGCAGCGGGGTCGATCTTAGCCACAGCTATCTGGTTCATGACGGTGAACTGGGAGAAGGTGCTGGTTCCCATGAACTGAAGCACCTTCTTACCCTTACAGGTCAACCTGGACTCTGATGATGACATCACATCGTAACGATCACCAGCCCTGAAGAGAGGAGACAGACAGACAGGCAGGCAGATAGACAGGCAGAGAGACAGGCAGACAGGCAGACAGACAGACAGACAGGCAGACAGACAGAGAGACAGAGAGACAGACAGACAGACAGGCAGGCAGATAGACAGGCAGAGAGACAGGCAGACAGACAGACAGACAGGCAGACAGACAGAGAGACAGACAGAGAGAGAGACAGGCAGACAAACAGACAGATAGACAAGCAGAGAGACAGACAGACAGGCAGACAGACAGTTAGACAGACAGACAGACAGACATATAGCCAGGCAGAGAGACAGACAGACACACTGTGAATTTTACAGATCTTCAAATTTTTATAGCAAAAATGTATAAAAAGAGTATAAAAACTTTCAGAGAGTCTGAGAGACTTAAAATGTGGCAGAGAATTCAAAGTGAGCCCCAACAGAACCTCCTGTTGGTGTTCAGAACCCCAACAGAACCTCCTGTTGGGGTTCAGAACCTTCAACAGATCCTTTCAGGAATGAACTATCGTGAAGTAACAGGTAAAGACTTTCTCACCATCCGTTCTCACAGTGGTTGGACTCCGGATGTTTACAGAAGCGACATTCTCGACACTGGGAGAGAAACAGAGGGATGACTTTATCTCCTGAAAAACACAAACCAGGATTAATTCAACCTATCAAAAAAAGAATTCATTAACGGGCCTGGCAGGTTCTGATAATTCTCCATCTAAGAGTAAAAGAAACATCGACTTTTACACAAATAAAACCATTTCCTCAAAATATTTATCCGACCTGGCTGAAATTCAGTGACCCCCGGTCCAACGCTCTCCACGATACCGGCCCCCTCGTGACCCAGGACCACTGGGAAGCCATCCTTGTGCATACCCTCAAACAGATGGTACAGGTCCGTGTGGCAAACCCCGCTGGCGAAGATCTGCAGCCAAAACAACGATGTTCACATAAAAGGCCCCACTAAGGAAGACAAAACTATAGAAATGGTGTCCCCCAGGGCTCCATCCTCGGCCCCTTGCCCTTTAGCATAAACAAGCAGCCACTGGGTCAATATATAAACAGGTCCAAACGCATTTTTGAATAAGAAATAGACTCAAAATGTGGTCCTCTAAACAGCCGAGACGGACGTTAAAGGGTTCTAAGAACGCCTCTATGTCTGGAAGGTTCTGACCTTGATGCGGAGTTCGTTGGTTTGGGGCGGGGCCACCTCGATCTCCTCTATCACCAGTGGCTTGTTGGGCTCCCAGGCCACCGCCGCCTTGCACTTGATGACCTAGAAGGCAGGAAAAAAAACTTTTTGGGAAATCTCACAGTACTTGGAGGAACCGCATATTTAGCGACGCAAGGATGGGCCCCCCCCCCCCCCGAAAAGTCCTTTTTCCTGAAATCCCCTTAAGACTTTAATGTCCCTTAAGACTTTAATGTCCACACCAAGATGAAACAGCAGTGGAAAAGTTCTTTTTTCTGCATATTTAATCTGTGGGGCATATTTTAAAATGAATATCTTCGACACTCTGAATTTAACCTTTAAGTTATTTGGGTCAAGCGTGTTTTTAAGAAGTAAAAAAGAAAAGAAAAAGTTGTCGTATAAAAACACAGGAGTTGTAAAATACTAGAATATACCAATTAAATCCTACTTATTGAATAGTACTTTCTAAATAGTCAGGGTTAAAGCCTCCTCCACGGGGCAGTTTGGACATTTGGTGGAGCCCAGGGCTCTGTCTTTGGCCCCTTACTAGTAACATTAACCTGCAAAAAGTACATCTTAAAGGATTTAAACTACTTTCTTATTTCTTATTCCTTATTACCAGCGTTCATCAGAGCAGATATGACACACTTTACTTTGAATACTTTACACCACACAGTGTACAATGATTAATACTTTTCTGATACGGCGGCTCGTAAAAAAAAAAAAGCAACAGTTTAAAGTCCAACCAGCTCACATAAAAGAGAAAGAACAGGATAATTATGGGTTTACTCTCACCGGTTCGACTGTTGAGTTAATAAAATGTGGCGACACGATAAAGGTGAATCTTATTTGCTTTAAAAGTTGTTTATTTTCCTCCTTTCAGTGGAAAACAAGAATAACATCTTTGGTTTCCAGGGTTTTATCTTTTCCTGGGCTCAGCGGCTCCTCGTCTTCGCCAGAACCCACAGATGGACAGAACTGTCCAAACAGGAGAAGAGGCACTCCTCTGAGGCGGGGAGCAGTTCTACTGCGATAGAATAAACCTCTGTGTCGCATCGGAGGGAAAAACAAACCCGCGCGTTTAAGGATAATTAGGGTAGTAGTCGTTTTCCGAGAGGATGAAGTTTGCACCTACCTTACCGGCTGTGGACATTTTTGCAGCGAGAGATGAAGGGGAAATAACCTCGGCTGAACTGAGCGAGAGAGAGCGAGCGAGAGAGAGAGAGCGAGAGGGAGAGAGAGAAACCTGCAGGAGTGGATGCAGAGTGAGAGTGCGGGAGTGAGAAATTAGGACTCCAGGTTTAAATAGTCTCCTGCTGCAAACAGGAGGCAGTAAAGTATGTAAATATTCAGATGGGCAGGGTCTGGATCTCTTTTCTGATTGCACAAAACCAAGAGCCGAATTCTCAACAATGCCGAGATAGAGTCAGTATCAGGCTCGGTTAGCGACACGCCTCAGGTGCTGACTGCAAATCAAACAAAATAAACTCCTTATCCTGGTGAAATAGTGATTTTCAGGACCAGATTGAGACTTTCAGACGTCAAACACGACGCCACTACTAAGGATAAGACCCACAAAACCCTTTAGACACTACGTAAAGGACGTTATAGAGATTTATTGTGCATTTATATCCACAGAGAACTCATTCTGTTCGTTTCCAGCCTGGTTTTTTTGTAACTAAAGGAAAGTTTTAATATGTTCAGTGGATTTTAAGAGCATATCCTGTATTACGTTGAACCGGTTCCGACACATATTTTGAACAAAGTTAGGGGAAAATATTATATAAAAACCTAATTAAAAGGGTAAAAAGTCACAACTTTGGTCGTTTGTTGTGGAATTTAAACATTTAAAAAAGGGAAATCTCTTTTTCTAAGAAAAGAAAAACGATCCAGGAAATAAAAAATGACCATAAAACACAAAAGTAACTTCAAAAGACTTTATAATAAAGTGTGAAATTGCATTTTTTTTTAAACAGTAAAGAAATAAAGAATAAATCTGACTCACTAAATTACTTGATGATGGAATGTTGTATTTCATGGAAAATAAAATAAGCTTCACCTTTTGGTAAATTAGTAAAGTATTTTTTATTATGAGACTTTCTTTGGGTTTTATTAGGTTACATAATTCTGTTCAGTAAGTCCTTACAGACTTTCTCAGCAGCCATGGTTACCTCCTCCTCCTCTGTGGCCCTTTTGAGCTGCGGTGTCCCCCCAGGGCTCCATCCTCGGACCCTTACTCTTTAAGCACATATCATAAACAGGTGCTGTCACATTTTTCAACAAGAAATAGACTCAAATGTGCTCAACCAAACAGTTCTGAGGGAGAAACCGGGTCTTGGTTCTGACTGAATGTAGCGTATAGCACATTTAGCACATTCTCTAAACTGGACCCTCACGCCGCTGCTTCGGTTTCTTAGCGACGGGCGTTCACACCGATACACTGGATCAGACTCAGGTTCCGATCCTCTGACTCATACTGACCCGCGCAAACAAAAAACGCTCGTTTAATCGCTAAAATGAAATGTGTGAGAAGCAAACATACATCCCCTATAGACGACGTTCAGAGGCAGGGCGTTCCTCTACACTGTAAGATTACCTCCATTCATTTAGTGTAGAGGCTTTCAGGGATTGTTCCAGAATCACGGGCGTGTCATCTGGTGGGGGGTTTTCTTTCTCCCGTCCTTTAACAGAGAGAACGTATGACATCATCGTGTCGGCTGCTCGTTGGGAGCAGTCACTCTTTCTGTCACAACAGATGTGTGCTCCTCTCACTCTTCATCCTCTGATCCTCCTACAAAAAGACCTCTGGCGTTCGGTAGGATCCATCACCGCGCCGCCGCCGCATGGCTGAAAAAGGGTTTAGCATTTAGGACATTCTAATTCTATGAAAAGAAATCAGGGTATAAACATGCAAAGTCTTGTAGGGACTCCAAGGCCAGAGAGTTCCTGCATTATTTACTGTATAGCTTTACTTGAAGTCCTGTATGTTAGTGGAATGAACAAACATCGGCGTAAAAGAGCTGAGACGCCCACAGAGATCAAAGGACATTTGAATTACAGGACAAATATTTAGGCGTACACTTCCAGCAATGGATGGATGGATGGATGGATGGATGGATGGATGGACGGACGAGAAGATATAGGGACGGATGGAAAAAAGGGGAAATTTAGTCATTTCAGCAGCTCCAAAATCCCCATATTCTTAAGGTGACTAAAAAATGAAAGCAGAAAAATAGGACATCTTATAGACATGTTTAGACTTCACATATAAACACTACAGACAGACTGACAGACATATATAATCCAAAATTAAGAACTAGAAAATACACGTTAATTCAATTAAAGGAATAAAGTGCACACAGATATAAAGAAAAAGGAAAGAGTCCGATCTCCAAAGGCGTAAATAATCTGAATTAAAATACTCCAGTTATAGATGTGTTATAGATGTGTTATAGATGTGTTATAGATGTGTTATAGATGTGTTATAGATGTGTTATAGATGTGTTATAGATGTGTTATAGTACAATTAGTGGTGGTGTTTAGTAAGTTGATGATTATGAAACGCAAACATTACAAACATCAATACAAACCTGGTGAAAACCAGGTTCTGGGGGCGTTTGTGGTTGGAGTTTGTTCACCAAATCTTTTGGAGGTAAAGCTCCCCCTTGTGTCAGAAATATACAACCAAGCTTTTGCACAATCCATCCACGCACCTGGGTCTACGTGGGTATAAAACAGCTGTAATAACGATTCCTAAATACCTCACTGTTAGCACGAACGAACTTTGGATCTTGGATGACCTGGCAACTTGTCCGGAGTTTACCAACCCCCTCACGTATGTCAGCTGGGATAGGCTCCGCCCACAGTGACAGGAAGTAGCTGGTCGATACAACTGAGCTCTTGTGAGTAAATCCAGTATAAGACAGTTTGACAAGAACACTCATCACACGAAATACAACGTAGAACAGAATTTATTCAATGACACAGGCAGCCATGGAGATGGTTGCCATGACAAACTACACAACAAATCCAGCGCACCAACAAGGACGCCACAGATTCCACACACCCTTACGTGAACACTGCCGAAGTTTTCCCTCAATCGGCATTTAAAGTCACTGAACAAGGTTGGTCGTTCAAGGTCAGTCATGAATATTGTGCATAGTTTGATAGAGATCGGGTACAAAGTATCCGCGGGTCATTGAAGGCATCACAGTGGTCTTACTCCGGAGACACACTCAGAACCGTCCGGATGCTGTGGAGTAAAAACAGCAGATATTAGAAGACCCGTTGGACCTACAGGTAAACTTGTTAATTTCACAAGGCCTACACAGCAAAGCTCCATCCCCCGAAAAGACCCCAATACCCTGCGTTGTACAAACCCCGGTACTTGAACCCCTCAGATCAAATATGACTCATTCATAATCTCAAAACAGATTTATTGGACTTGTGGTTTGGACGCTATGGTTTGAAAAACAAACAAATATTGTTTTTGCAATAAAAAGGCGTTTTTGAAGGAATAATTACAGTAAAATATGAAAAATACTGGTTAGATATCTTTGAGGTGTTCTCAAAAAAGTGTTCTCTTAAAAAGTAAAGTATGAACTATTAGGGCTAAATATAACGTATATAAGATATATAATAATAAAAATAAAGGTGAGTGAAGAACGGAGTTTGGAAATATTCCTGAGATCTCCTCCAGTTCTCCTCCAATGGATTCATAGTACCATGAACCCAAAACTCATCTTTTCTTATCAGTTTTTAGATGAAGCTCCCTCCAGTTGGGGAAATATACACCTAACTGTTGGTGAAATTAATGCAGTTCCTCCTCATACTAAGGTCTACTGGGGGAATAACATTTGAAAAACACTTCACGGAAAAACGTTTTTTAGTAATCGCGTTAATACGAGGGATCTGAAACAGCGGCGATGAGGATTCCATAACGCTCCCGCGAGGATTTTACCATTTGCCTTTCTTCATCAGCTCAATGGCGTCATTGATCCGATCCAAGGTCATGTTATGAGTGATGAACTCGTCCACCATCAGCTTCTTCTCCAGGTACTCTTTAACCATCTGAGTCACGCCGTCCTTACCCTTAAACCCTGACCGACAGAAAACAAACACAAGGAGATTTATATCACATTGAGACCCACCTATTTTTGGTATGGAGGACTGGTTCTGTATCCTACCCGGTGTACCAACTACAAACTGTACAAGGGGGACACGCCTCGGTTGTCAGTCATCAAAGATCCTGCAGAAGGTATTTCCCTGAAAGGAGTCTTACCTCCAAAAAGTGAGCCCTTCCATGTGCGTCCGGCGATGAGCAGAATTGGTCGGGCAGCGATATCATGCATGTTTGTCCAGCCAACGAGTGTGCAGACACCCCAACCCTGCACGCAAGACTCCAAGGCACTGCGCTAGACATAGAAACAGCACAAAATCAATGGGCGATGGATGACAGCATCCATCCGTCCATCTTCTTCTGCATATCCGGGGTCGGGATGCTGTGACAGCAGGTCTACCACCCAATTGGATATGTCTGGAAAACCTCCAAAGAGGGCATCCTGATCAGATACCAAGACCACCTCGGCCGGCTCCTTTCCACACAGTCTTTTCAAGGATTGGAGAAATGTATAGGGTCCGGTTCAAGCCAACCATCGAGCGTACGTCACAATTAATCCAGGGTCTTTGGTTTGGGTATGTTTTATAGTATTTGGTGGGGACAATACTGTCTATACATGTACTGATGTAACCAGTAACCACTGAGGCATATTCCTCCAAGTACAGTACAAAAGTGTTAAAAATCTTTGCTAAGTAGAGAGAACAAGTGCTTTCTGGAGGCGGGAATGTGGATTGTGTCATGGGGGGCACACCCTACGGAGACTACCCGTAACGACAGACACTCACTGCGTCTCCAGCTCAGGCCTTCAGGTTCCAACTTGTCTAAGGGTTTAACTGTTGCATGTATGGAATAACACCCAGGAAAGGGACATATCCCAGAGGGAATGCATCTTAAACATTCAACTCAGAGAACCAGGGTAATGAAGGTAACATAAAGGTTTCATATCCACACACCAGCATTCGTGACCAACATTTCTTATGGAGAGAATCAAAAACGCAGTGCGTGTCTGTTTCCTTACCATGACCGCCACATTTCCTGTGCATTCCAGGGCGAAATCCACCCCCCCACCAGTCATCTTAGACAACACTCCGCTGACGGGTTCTACGTGATCCTCGGGATTCACAAAGTCAGTCGCGCCGAACACCTTGGCCTTCTCAAACTTGTCTGGGTTGATGTCAACAGCAATGATCTTCTGGGCTCCTGCAGCCTTGCAGCCCATGACTGCGGCCAATCCCACGGCCCCCAGACCAAAAACAGCACAGGTGGAGCCCGGTTTCACCTTCAGTTAGAGAATTTATAGAATTATTAGCTGCTGACGGTAGACTCTGGACTATTCTTAACAGTCTAACATCCCACCTTTGCAGTATTGACAGCTGCTCCATATCCTGTGCTGACCCCACACCCTAGGAGACAGACTTTATCCAGGGGGGCCGCAGGGTCAATCTTTGCCACGGCTATCTGGTTGACCACAGTGTACTCGGAGAAGGTGCTGGTTCCAACAAACTGCAGCAGCTTCTTACCCTTACAGGTCAATCTGGACTCTAGGGGGGACATCACATCGTGACGATCGGTAGCCCTGTAGAGAGAAAAAAAGGGGGACAGGTGATGAGATCTTTAGACTTAGTTGGAAGATAGTATGGATGCAGTATATGTCTTCATGAACCCTACTTTGGTGAGGTCATGACCCTTATCTGTCTGTTTGTTGGTTTTTCACGGAGCCCCTCACTGAGAGACCCTCGACTATCATCACCCATCCAATCAGAGTCGTGATTAATCACTGACGCATATCTGGGTATGGATGCAAACTTTGGATCCCTCTTTTTCTGCCGTCAACATTGCAAGATAAGATAGAATTTAACTTGATGCACTCATTGGTTCTTTCAAGTTAAGCCTGAATCACATGCAGGTTTCACACACAGTTTTTGTGCGACACAATAATAATAATAATAATAATACATTTAATTTATAATGCACTTTACATTTGGATCAAATCTCAAAGTGCTACAAGGCAAAAGCAGATAAAAGCATCAATAAAAAATAAATAAATAAATAATAATAATAACTATACAAAAACGTGACCAAAAGCATTAATGTTAATTACAGTTATAGGTTCTGCTAAAAAGGAAAGTTTTAAGTCCTTTTTTAAATGTGTCAGTCGTCTGTGGAGCCCTCAGATGGTCAGGGAGGGCATTCCACAGACGAGGGGCAGCAGAACAGAAGGCCCGATCTCCCATGGTGCTGAGCTTAGTCCGGGGAAGGAGGAGGCGGTATGACTGGGTAGAACGGAGGGATCGTGTCGAGGTCAGTGGGGTGAGTAGTTCTTTCAGGTAGGGGGGTGCGTTACCATGGATACACTGGTGAGTGAGGAGAGAGATCTTATAATCAATCCTGGTGGAGATGGGAAGCCAATGAAGGGAATGAAGAACGGGGGTGATGTGTTCGTGTTTACGAACTCTCATCAGGATCCTTGCAGCACTGTTTTGGACATACTGCAGTCTTTGAAGACTTTTATCAGGGATCCCGATGAGAAGTGAGTTACAGTAATCCAGTCGGGAGGAAACGAATGCGTGAACCAGCTTTTCAGCATCACTCAAGGTTAGTGACGAACGGAGTTTGGAAATATTCCGGAGATGGTGAAAGGAGATCTTGCAGATGTGTTTGATGTGGGATTCAAAAGTGAGTTGAGGGTTGAATCTCACGCCGAGGTTGGTGACTGATGAAGAGAGGGGAATGTCGTGACCAGAGAAGGTAATACTGGTTATGGAGGAAGACTGGGTCTGATGAGGGGTGCCAATTAAAATAGCTTCGGTTTTGGAGCTGTTCAACTACCACAACCAGAAGGACTCTCCAATTGGACCAGTTGGATAGACGATGGACCCAAAAAGTGCCCAAAAATGGGATTTTGGCTGCAAAATATCACCTAAGGTCCACTAGGGGGAGCCCTGCATACCTACTAAAACCACTGGCATTTGCATTTTGGTATGTGAGTTTAAGTTGAGTGAAATGCCCTAAAACTAAAACACAAGCCAGAACTCAGTTCTCTGTCCATTAACAGATCGAGCACTTTGATGTTTGCAGGGACATGTAAGCCCTTTTCTAATGTGCACCATCCATTGGGTTCTCACCATCCTTTCTCACACTGGTTGGACTCCGGATGCTTACAGAAGCGACATTCCCTACACTGGGAGATGAACAGAGGGACGACTTTATCTCCTGAAAGACACAGACGTTGTTTTTCAGAGAAGTTCCGCATCAGATGAAGAACAGCTTCTTGATTGAAACCAATAAAACTTTCACTGACCTGGTTTGTATTCAGTGACCCCCGGTCCAACGCTCTCTACGACGCCAGCCGCCTCGTGTCCGAGGACGACTGGGAAGCCATCTTTGTGCATGCCCTCAAACAGATGGTACAGGTCGGAGTGGCACACTGCACTTGAAACAATCTGCACCGAGGACAAGGATCAGGTCTCCTGAGACTAGTTGGGACATGTACGTTCTATAAACCCATATCATGACTGATAGCTGACATTCCCTTTAGAGCAACTGTCACAGGATAGCGGAACAAACACGACGTCTCAAGTCACAGCAGGCCCGTCAGGCATTCAGTTGGCTGACTCCTTAAAAGTCTTCAGCAACCATAAGAGGTCACTCAATGAAACGTCTCGTTTCCCTTTTGAAGATCTATTGGAACCCCCTGCAGATGTCCTCTACCTTTTTGTGTTTCTCAGACTAAAGTGTGTCGCATTTTAACGAAGCGCAAACACAAAATGCAAACAATGAAATGATTATCTGGTTGGATAAGGCAAAAGGTTTTCCAATACCGGAACCACCGGCATGGTTATGAAGAAGCATGAAGTATTTGCTCCCTAACAACAGATAGCTCTGGGGCGGCCTTCAGAACACTAATTGCAACCAAATGCTTCTGGTGACCAGAGATTAGAGATCAGCCTCAAAGAGAGACTTAGTTTAGACAATCCAAGATGGAGGTGAGAGCAGTTCTGCTGGATGGTTTAGAGACGGTGGTTCTGACCAGAAGACAGGAGGCAGAGATGAAGATGTTCAGATGTTCTCTGGGAGCGAGGAGGAAGGACAGGATTAGAAAGGAGACATCAGAGGGACAGTCCAGGTGAGACGTATCGGAGACAAAGTCAGAGAGGACAGATTGAGATGGTTCTGACCCGTGAAGAAGAGGAGGGATAGTGGATCTACTGGTAGAAGGATGCTGGAGAAGGAGCTGCCAGGCAGGAAAAAAAAGGGAAGACCAAAGAGGAGGTTTCTGGATGTGGTGAGAGGGGACATGTAGTTGGTTGGTGTGACGGAGGAATATTCGGAGGACAGGGTAAGATTGAAACAGACGACCCGCTGTGGCGACCCTTAAAAGGAACCGGCCAAAGAAGAAGTCATTTTGATATCACCGCCATGAACTCTGACCTTTATTGAGGTGAAGGAGACCTACAGGTCTTTGGATACCGTCACTGGATCTTTTGTTGCTTCCTGAATGAACCTTTTCTGAATGGGCCCTTTGTTCCTAGTGTCATAAACGTTCTCAGTGTGGATCAGCTTTGGAACCCTTCCCAGACCGACGGAGTTCAATCACCTTCTGCCTCGTGTCTTTACAGCATGACTAGCATTCATCCATTCACACACATCCCACTGTAGTCGGCGAGGCTACCAGGCCAGACCTGGTCCAAGGTAAGGTATGGTTCTCATCACAACATTTTTTTCAGGAGGTCTTCCTCACCTTGATGCGGATCTCATTGGCTTCGGGCGGGGCCACCTCGATCTCCTCGATCACCACAGGCTGGTTGGGCTCCCAGGCCACGGCTGCCTTACACTTTATGACCTAGAGGACAGCGGACAACACGTGACATCTTAGACCACCTCGCCGAGTCACGATTAGACTCTCCTAGAACGTGTTGAAGGAAAAGGCGCCGCTGCCATTGAAGCACCCGGTCAAATATTAAGTCCAATCTCAACCTTCAAGTGGAAATCAACACAACGTTACTAGAACTCAGTGAGGTGTCCTCAGTTGTCCCCCTCAGTTGTCCTCACACATGATAAAGGTTAAGTTTGACTGCTCTATAAATCCACAGTGAACTCTGGCTTCCATTATCATCCTTTATTGGCTTTGTTCAACATCGTCTTTGCCAAAATCCACAACTGGACTTAACGGTCAACTCAGGACAATCAGTAACTTTCTGAGGCCAGAGAGACGACATACATTCCGTTTGCTGGGATATACGTGTATAAAGAGAATTGGATGAAAACAATTAAACAGAGAAAAAGATTCTGTCTTACATTATTCAGGCTAATTAATGAGAAAAGGATGAAACACCCGGAATAAATAAAATCCACCAAACCCAAGCACATGAAGTTTTTTAACAGTGTAGTTGACGACACCAGTATTACACTATTTATAACACAAGAACGTGTAAAAATGATCAACTCTTTCACGAAAGAGCCCCGATGTTGAAATCTGTACCTACCTTACCGGCCGTGGACATTTTTGCAGCGAGGAAGTGATGCCGTGTGAGCGGAGAGAGGAAGAGCTGCAGGACTGGAGACACGCAGGAAAGAACTTGCAGAATTGAAGTTGGGGCTTGAACAGGATCTAATAGCAGAAGCAGACGGCCAATTAAACGTACGATGTTCTGGCTCTGCAGGTTTTTGATTAACCTCCCACGAAATACGATATTCTCCATGTCAAAATAATAATAGAGACTGATGAGCACAAATATATATATAAATATTTATATAAAGAGAGAGAGAGAGAGAGAGAGAGAGAGAGTGATGAGCACAAATATATATATATAAATATATATATAAAAAGAGAGAGAGAGAGAGAGAGAGAGAGAGAGAGAGAGAGAGAGAGAGAGAGAGAGAGAGAGAGAGAGAGAGAGAGAGAGAGAGAGAGAGAGAGAGAGAGAGAGAGAGAGAGAGAGAGAGAGAGAGAGAGAGAGAGAGAGAGAGAGAGAGAGAGAGAGAGAGAGAGAGAGATTAAATATATGGGTGTCTATCTGTAGTCCGTATAAATGAAACACAGAATGTTCTATGTTTAATTGTTTTCATCCAATTCTCTTTATACACGTATATCCCAGCAAACACAATGTATGTCGTCTCTCTGGCCTCAGAAAGTTACTGATTGTCCTGAGTTGACTGTTAAGTCCAGTTGTGGATTTTGGCAAAGACAATGTTGAACAAAGCCAATAAAGGATGATAATGGAAGCCAGAGTTCACTGTGGCTTCCATTAGTTCAAGTCCCGCGAGGGTCTACTTACCGTAGGGTCCTTGAGCAAGACCCTAAAACCTTAGCTTCACTGTGTATGTGTTACCCACAGCGCTACTGTTCTACCCTGGGCAATAACACTGACGTTTGATCTAATCTGAATGATTCAAATCTCATTTAAAGTATTCGACATTCCCGAAAAATATGGAAACACTCGTAAAAATAACCGCGTGAGTTAGCTTGAGACCCAGTTCTGACGGGAATGCCTCCGGTACCCCCTAAGGTCCGATAACATCTCCATTATGTCTAATAAAACAGTCGTTGTGAATATCACGAATGATCCAAAGTGACATTTGCGGAATAAGAGCGACGCAGAGACGTTCTTTGTCTTTTATTTGATCGAGGCAGTAGAATTTGTCTACTTTGTTACAGCGCCAGCGTTCGTATCCCTGACTCGTGTCATGTGACTTAACTGTTGTTTGAGGGCAAACCACCGGGTGAAGGCTGGAACTGTTCTCAGGTATTAACGTCAGCGTCTGCACTTTTAACCCGGTTTTCTTCCACACCTTACTTTCAAACTCTTGGTTTAATCTTTTGTCTCCTCGGATTATCTCAAACGAGCATTGGCTTGATTAACGCAGCTGTACATTTCCACTGGCGTACATTCATCTTCACGTATACACACATATATAATTGCGTAACCACTCGTCTGTCACACTGGCGCCCACGCAGCTATACTATGATTAGAGATTAAGCGGCTCTGCACCCCACCCAACGCCACGGTACACACCTCACCGCTGGGATAAAGTATAGACCCCCCCTTGACTCTATTCTGCGTTTTCCGCGTAGATCAGAATAAACCGTGTCGGATCTTTGAACTACATTAAAGATTTAAAAAAAAAATATATATATATATATATATATATATATATATCCTGCACGTACATTCAAGCCAGAGACATAAAAGTCAGCGCTGAGGATAAAGACATCAAAGCCAGCACTTGGATAAACACATCAAAGCCATCAGCGATGATAAAGACATCAAAGTCATCAGCGATGATAAAGACATCAAAGTCAAAGCCATATCTAAGGAGGTAAAGTAGAGAAATTCGTGGTCATTCACGCAGACACCCCCAGCTGAGTTTCCCTCCATTTGTGGGTGATGTCACTCTCTGACACTCAAACAACACAACTACTGACTTTGTCGCCCAGATCCAGCTCTATGGGAACAAACTGTATATTTTCACGAGTCAGAACATCCCGGACCAAATGTGTGAGTACGTAGTAGGTCTAGTTCCTGTTCGTCAAGCACCAGAACCGCATGTATGTTCAGGGCTGAAGGGAATACGCTAATCCGTATTTGACGGTAAGATATAACGTCCTAAACTGATTTCGTTAAACTATTTTATTAGACATAATGGAGAAGTTATCGGACCTTAGGGTGGTACCGGAGGTATTCCAGTCAGAACTGGATCTCAAGCTAACTCACGAGGTTATTCTTTACGAGTTTTTCCATATCTTTCGGGAATGTCGATTACCTTTAATGAGATTTGAATCATTCAGATTAGATAAAACTTTAGTGTTATTGCCCACGGTAATAACTATTAATATTAATTACTACTACCAATCTCACTATTCTTATCGTTATGACCCGCCCGAAAGGACGTCATAAAGATGCGGTACGTTTGGGTTCTGCTCGAATGAGACCACAAGCCTACGAAAGCAGGAAAAAGAAACGCAGATGCGTATGAGCTTGACACGTCCAAGAATGAGAGGTGAAGGATTTTAACGTCAGGACAGATGAAGGAACTACTGCTCTACACCAACCACACTTGATTTCTTCTTTCTGTTGTAGCGCTAAAGCGATGGGATCCCTGATGCAGCAGCACATCCTGGAGACGGCCCACGTCTGAGCGACACCCCAATTAGAGCGGAGGTTTCCCCCCCGCTGGGTGAAATGATCCTTTTTTTTTACAAAAACGAGAGAGAAGGATTGACGTTTAAAGCGACTGGATGATGATGTCTGCAGTGAGTTCAGAGTAGAGGGAGAGTCTTCTTCGTGAAGAGCGGGAGGCTTTGTGATGTTTGGCAGAGAGCAATCAAAGCTGAACCGTTTCTGCGTATGAAAGAAAAAAATAAGTGGAAGAGTAAATAATTAACTCTACAAACACTTTCTAGAAAAACTGAAAGGAGCCGTGATAGACTGAAGCTGCCAACAAATTAAAAACAGCTGGATTATAAGCCAACGAAAGTGGATCAACCACAAGGACCTGAAGAGGAGGTAGACCTCTGTGAAGGTCTCCGATGTTTGTGTGGATGGTAACGATACGTTTTTGCTGGGTTCATTACACATAGAGTGATTCGCTAATAGCTTGATAGCTTGCTAACGCCGTAATGAAGTAACGTCCAGGGTTCAGCTGAGGGATCCAGGGTTCAGCTGAGGGATCCAGGGTTCAGCTGAGGGATCCAGTGTTCAGCTGAGGGATCCAGGGTTCAGCTGAGGGATCCAGGGTTCAGCTGAGGGATCCAGGGTTCAGCTGAGGGATCCAGGGTTCAGCTGAGGGATCCAGGGTTCAGCTGAGGGATCCAGGGTTCAGCTGAGGGATCCTGTCAGCAGGGTGCCTCCAGATCTTGGTGGTTAGTGGTTCTAATGTTGGAGTGGAGAAGGTAGTAAGAGATAAGTATGCAGGCAGAGGGAGATGAATTACGGTATAAAGCAAGAACAAGAGTTCAGAACCTTGCGTTCACTGGACGAGTCAGCGGTACAAGCCGAGTCTACGATCTGTCGGAGTTGAAGTTCGGGTATTTTTGGCTGGTAGGATTACAGACGGCAGCCTGACCCAGCAAAGACCCTCGGCCAGAGAACCGTAAACCCCCCGGCAAATTTCCTATGGAAGAAATTTCAAGACAAATAAATTGGGAAAGAAAAGAAAATCGCAATCTCATCAATTTCCATTATTATACATATTTTTTTAATTGGTAGGCATGTAGAGCATCATGGGTAAAAAAACGCATGTTGCAGGTGGTGGAGGCCTCATGCGGACTAAGGCGGTGTTCTCTGCCAGCGGTCGCTTACGATGACGGCCTGGAGATAAGAAATCAAATATAATAAAAGTTCACCGCAACTTTATCAGATGTTTGCAAAGGATCCATTCATTATAATCGTATCGTTTACTTACAGAGCGGCTGGTGTTTAGACGTGATAAATACGGTCTCTGGTTTTAAATGAACTTTAAAAACACGACAGAGGGGCAAGCATCTGAAAGAGTGAGGGGCCGAGGACGGAGCCATGGGGGACACCAGGAGTTTAAAGGCCCATCGGGGAGGAAGCATCAAACATGGCTACTGAGAAAGTTCTGATTGACATGTGGGATTGTTTTTGACTTATTAAAGCGTGTAAGAACTTCCTGAACGTTTTTCAGGTTAGCATTGTGTAGGTCGCTAATTACATATTACATACCATAAACCACCTTTGCAAGCGCTAACCACTGCAGACTCAGAACACCGGACAAGTTCTGCAGGTCTGAAGATGCAGAACACGTCATCCAGCCATCACCAGCACTGTCAACGTCGCTCAGATCCTTATGCTTGTGTACTTTCCTTTCTTCTAACACACATCAGCCTCAGGTGAAAACGTTCTCTGGCTGTCAGATACATCCACACACTCACGGGTGCCGTCGTTCCAAATGCTGTTCACTTCAACTGGCAGTAGTTTGAATGTTTTGGCTCATGGGTCTGGGGGACCGCTGCCATCTTCTGAGGGTGCCCCGACACCTAGTGGCCGCTGCCCATAATTACAACAACTAGAATTCAATTGAATCATCATCATCATCGTCGTTGGAGCCGCAGTTATAATCAGATATGACTCATTTTTAGTTTTGTTATTTATTGCTAATAACAAAAGTACCAGAACAACGTTATATATCTTTTTATTTTGTGTACTCTCCTCCCAGGACCTACAGAACACTCACAGTACAGGAAACATTTCTCGCTTCCCTTAAGCTCATTACGAGGAGGTTGTCAATGAGGCATGCTAAGCCTTAAATCCTCATTTCGGAGATATACGTATATATATATTTTATTGTTATCCATACAACTTCGTCTGGTGTCAAAATTGCCGCCGATCTTGCGATATAAGCACTCTTCTCTCTCTGAGAGTACGTAAGATTCGCCTCTGCTGGTATGACTGATGTTATAAACTGAGTTTATCCTGTAGCCAATTGGGTTTCAGTCTGCATTACTACTGCATTCCATTTTTTTTTTGGTTCTTATTATAGCATTATCAACGCGTTATTCACATTTGTACTACCTGTGTTGATAACGCCACTCACTTCGGTGACCACAGTTAGCTAACGTGGATCACATGTCCGTACTCACCGCTCGTCCAACGTGTTGAGGAATGTTTCTGGTGAACTTTATCCTCGGGATGGCCTTCAAACGCCGCACAGCTCCGGGAATCCTCCGCATGTGTCCTCGCTCATTGATCTGAGCGTTCATGTCGTCACCAAAAACGGCTTCTTTGAGGGTTTTTCAACAAAGCTGGTCTGTACTAGCGGCGTAAACCAACATTTCCATCACGATACAATATTATATCGATTCTTTGCAAGACATCGCGAGTCTAACACGATACGATTAAGGTCGGATTGGAATCAGGGGCCTGCCATCGATTTCAGACGGTTTTATGGACCCATTTAACAAAACTGGTGGAATTTCACCTGATGAAAGAAAAATGATAAAGCAATACAAATGTTTGTTTTTCTCATCAGGCAACATGAAGGACTCCTGATTACCTTCTAAATATGAACTCAGCTGTCTGCATTTATGTTTCCTGACGTCGTATTCACACGGTTCTGATTGGTTCTGACGCCCCGTGGTTCGGAGGTATTTAATCCTGCAGAATAAAACACCGACAAAAAGATCATAATCTTATATAACTTTTTTCTGTTAAAACTCAGGGCCTCATTCATAAACTCTTTAAGTTTAACTGACAAATATATATTTAGGGAAATACTTTGTGCTCCATAACGGTTGCGCCTTTAATTCTCACCGAGTTAGCATTTATATGGCAATTCCAATTAAGCTAGCCTTAAGCTAACAGACCAAGCGCTGATGATTTTCCCCCCCCCATATTGTTGTGAGTCAGTAAACATTCAGACTGAATCTGGAAACCTTCATCGCTCATTTGAAGAACGGGTAATCCGCCAAAATGAAGCTAACGATCAAGGAGAGCAGAATAAAAGGACAAAATTAAGTCTGCAGCCTCTGGCTGTTCCCATTGGTCCGCAGGTCTGTGTGCTGAAAGGGGAGGGGCCTCCAGGGTGGGAAAGGCTGCAGGCCTGCCCAAGTAGAAATTTCAACATAACTTAAGAAACCTGATATACCGGAGTTTTGACTTCACATCAATTTGATTGGATCGTTCAACAATCTTTGAAAATCGATGAATGAAAATCCGTTTTTTTCCCCACATGATCCAGTCAGACAGAGGGCGAGGAAAAGAGAGGGAGTGGAGACTTTAAATTTGCCGATGACATGTGTAAACCGTACGGATTAAAAGAGTTCATTGTTTCGATGAAGAGTCTGGATGTTACAGGCCGGCGAATACTTATGTCGTACCAGGAAACTCAGAATTGTCCCAGCTCCACGGTCCAGTCCGCCCAAAACCCTTCGATGAAAGTTGGTCATGGAATCCATAAAAAGTTTGAGGTGCGGGTGTGAGTTTTTGAAGAATGTAGGCGGGGCCTGGCGCCGAATAACGATGTACCGCCACAAAACATGTGGCGATCATAACTATAAACGGTCCGATATGCATCAATGAATGAGTGAATGATAAAGGTCCCGCCCTCAGGAGGTCTAACGGAAATTAAAATATGGTCAGATAAGCCATGACAAGTTGGTGATGATGATGATGATGATGATGATGCTATGTTGTGCCGATAAGAGTTTTTGATTAATTGTTTTGCCACGGCAATACAAGAAAATATGTTGAACAGGAAGTTGTTATTGAGAGGTCAGAAATATTAAATTCAATATAAATTTAAAAAAACGCAATAAATGACACATTCAGGGCCGCTACAAAAAAACCGAAAGAAAACATGTTTTTTTCAAGCTTATTAATGTTAGAAAAAATATATATAAATTGTTAGTAATAAGCAAATAGAAGAACTTATGAGATGCGGGGGAAGTTTGTGTATAAAACATGAGACTTAACAAAAAAAATAAAAATCTGTTGTTTTTTTTTTAAAACGGTTTTAATGTTCTGCTGATACGGGGACATGAGAGACTCCACAAAGCATTCATCTGCTGATATGTTGCAAATAGTGCAATTTTTTTATAGTCAAATGCATGACAGTCAGTCGCCACAGATGAAAACATCCGGTGCTGTGAAGAATTATTAATAAAATAAGACTTCAAGGGAAAAAACCCAAATGATGAAAATGACCAGAATCAGAATTCTTGGAAAAACAGTTTGTTTTAAAAAGGCGCTGCATGAGAAAACAATCCTCCCTGTGATAATCTCAACCCCAGGTATTAACACAGCCCGACAATTTAAACCAAAGACTCATTCAACGTGAATCAATATGAACTTGATGCAAAACATTATGACCACCTTCCACTTGACCAAACGCCTTAGACCCTTAAAACGGCGGGAAAGTCTTTGTGCATTGCTTTAAATAACATTTTTAAAGGGTGAAAATGTGTTTTCTTTGTGGTTAGAATCAAATATAATCTTTAAAAGTGACATGATGGTTACTTTCCATCCAGCATCCATAGTTTTCATCTTACTTAAGACATCAAAGGGTTTGCATATATGTATATATTTGTATATATAGATATTAAGATACGCTCTTAACTCCAGCTTCTGATATAATCTGAAGACGTTCCTGTGTGCAAAGTGAATGAAAGGCCTGCATGAGGACATTCTTTGTGAGGGTTAACATCCTGGTTGTTTAAGGTTTGTTCTTTCAACAGGTAAAGCCGGTTGAGAAGTCCAGAGAGATTACAATTCCCACAGGTTCTCGACATTATGCATACCACACACACACACACACACACACACGCACACGCACACGCACACACACGCGCAAGAAACTCAGAGAAAAAGTATCTAATGCAGAATAATTAAGACTTTTTTCTTTTTTCAATGTTCTTGAACCGCAGGTTCTGAATGTTCTGGTTAGGCAAAGTAGAAATTAAAAGACAGTTGGGAGTTTTTCTCCTGTCACGTTTTTGGGGTTTACATTATGACTAGTAGCGCGGGGGGCACCTGGAACGTCTCGGTCCTTCGGGAAGACTTGTGACCCATCCTGACCCGGTTTGAATGTGTCGGGTTCGTTCGGCTCCGGTTCAGTCGTCGATGTCTTCGTACACCTTGAAGTCCGACGGCTGCCTTCTGTGTCGGGAGTACTTGAGATGAAGGAGGTCTCCCACCTCGCTGATGACGTTCAGCGCCTGTGGAGACATTGACACCGTGAAGAAGACGTCGACAGCGACCAGCGACACGCTAAAATCTAAAGAACCAAAATAAATTAAATTTAAATAAATAAATAATAGAATTTAGGATTTTATTGTGAAAAGCTGCCTTTTAAGTTGAAATCACAGACTCAAGCTGAAATGAGAGAAAAGGCCGTCGTTAATGCTGCAGATTCAAGCTCTTCCGCTTGATCCTGGGTCGGGTCGGCATTTTCAAGACGTCGCTCCCCCCAGCAACACTCTCCAGCTCATCTTAGCGGATCAGATGTTATATAGACCCTCCAGCGGTCTCCCCCCAGTCGGACATGTAAAACCTCCAGAGGGAGGCGACCTGATCCAAAGGACCATCGATGACCGAGGAAGGAAGCTAATGTCAGCTGCTGGTATCCTCGACCCGGTTCTGTCCGTCACTCCTCAGAGCTGCTGATCGTAGGCGAGGGCTGGAACATGAGTGGAGGCTGCAGCGAACAGCCGGTCAAATCTCACAGGCTCTTCCCATCGGTTGAAACCCAGAAACTTGATCTCCTTCTCTCGAGAAGGAGATCAAGCAAACACGAAAAGGAAACGGTTCTGACAGAATTGCTCTGACTTTGGCTGTTAGTGGTTATAATCTTATGGCTGATCAGATTCATTATATATGAATGACCGTATTAGACCATTTTGGCGGCAGACAACCCAGAATTAAGATTTCTTGACCTTTTTTTTCTCCTGAGCTAGAGGTTGTGAGATGGATGTGATTGAAGGTTCTGGATAACGGGGCGACCCGTGGAACCAAAAGTTCTTCAGGGAGGAAGGTAATAAAGTAATTCTCAGGAATGTGTTTGTGTGTGGGCGGGCCTGAGTGAGACGGCAGAACCGGGTGTGACGCGTCAAAGAACGAGAGGTGGAGGCTAACCGTCACGGCAGATACAAGAACTTCTGCTCCACAGAACCCAGACGGTCACGCTGCGATCCAGAGACCCCACTGGTGCCGCTCCGTTCCCCAGAGACCCGACTACCCAGTGCCCTGATGAGTTTCCTGCTCGCCGTTCTGAAGCCTCCATTGCTCTGTTACGCAGAGGTCAGTTAGCTCGTTGCTCCAGGAGTGAGTCTTCCCCGGCTTCTTGATTGGCGGTTCTCCTGGACCTGGACCTGTGACTCTTCTGTCTGTACTCTACGGGTCCTTATTATTGGGTGGCCCGCCGACCTTTGCTCCAATCCTTCTATTGGGGGGACGGACCTTCAAGGTCTTGAAACTTCAGGGAAGGTCTTAAATCCCTTCTTCAAGTCTTGTTGGGCCAGGCTATAATCTGGACGTCCATTGACGACCAGAGGAGGAGTGGCCGGGACTAATTACTGCAGACAGGTGCGGCTGAGGGGGTTTGTAGGTGAGCCGTTCTGGTCGGTGGGGCGACCCGTCGTTCATTACTCTTATCACAGCTTCGAGGAAACATTTTGGGTATGAAGAAAATCAAAGGATTGAGGAAAAACACAGATTCTGGGTTAAATGTTAAAGTTATTATTATCGTTATTTTTAAGGCGGCTGGAGGAGAAGAGAAGTAGTGAAGGCAGGACGTCACCGTGTCCAGCAAGTGTTTGGAGTGAGCGGCGGAGATGCAGAAGCGGACGCGGGACTCGATGATGGGTGTAGCGGGGAAGCCCACCACCACCACCCCGATGTTCCTCTTCAACATCTCCCTGCCGAAGGCTCTGGTGGGGGGAGGAGGAGGAGGAGGAGGAGGAAGAATTACAGGGAAGCACAATATGTGTTCTATAAAATAATACATATATATTTAATTATAATATAATAATCATATGATTGTAATTATTATACTATAATATATGATATATATTATACACACATATATATAATATAAATATATATATATCTGACATTTATATAGTATCAAAGAAATCGCGTGAATTTCAGACAAATGATTTAATGCTAACGCGACCGTAGTGAAATCAACATCGGATATCCACTGGTGTGGTTCTCCACTAGGGGGCGCTGCTCACCCTATCTTGGCGGGCATGTAGAGCATCATGGGAACCACGGGCGAGTCTTCGTTGCCGTAGATGATGAAGCCCATTTCTCGGAGCCTCTTGCGGAAATAGGTGGTGTTCTGGGCCAGCTTCCGCACGCGGTCACGGCCTGGAGATACGATATATATATCATCATAAAATGTTGAGCACGTGTTTGAAAACATAATAATAATATTAATAATACATTTTATTTATAATAAACAGAGGTGTTCCGATAGTTCGGCCGGGTCCAAACGGTTGCACGCATGCGCCAAACACGCAGACAAGGCATGAGCTAACAGGAGGGTTTGGATGCGGTTGTTGCTGATGAAGGTGGAACTTTAGTCTCACATAAACTGATGAATACAGGAAACCAGGATGAAGGGTTTCTCCTCCACTCGTGGATTCTTCCTCTACAGGCCGTGGGTCGCCCACCATGAAGCTGAACATAAACTTTCACTGAGGTTCTGTGAGTGGAGAAGAGGCGCTTTGTGGTCCAACCCGACTAAATCCGGCACAAAGGATGTTTTGTTGGAAGTGTCTCAATGATCCTTCTGTTTAACATCACAGAGAAAAATCAAAGGTCACGGTCGTCCCGCATAATTCTGTCAGACGCAGCAAAGCGACGAAAGAAGTGTTTGAATGCGTTGAAGCACAGCAGAAGAAGAAACTAATCAACTATTTGTTTCTATTGGCCGTGTCTCGTCTTCTCGAACCGAAGCGGCTTTAATGCTCTGAGCTTAAAAGGGACCCGTCGTTTCTTTGGTGAGCGCTGACACCCGGTGGCAGCAGACGGTCATTACAAGCACCTGAAACAGACCCAAAACGTCAGAATGAATGTTGGTGTCGCTGCCTCTAACTTCTCCAGCTGGACCCTTCATCATGAATGAGGCCTGGGAACGGTTCCGTTGGGCCGGTAGGCTACATTCAGTCCTTCAAAGTGAAAATATGAGGAACCACATAAAGGGAGTGCCGACAAAATACCAATGAAAGCTGACTAATCGGAGTTAAACACATTTATTTTGGCGGGTCACAACGACACGTGTGCTGATGGTTCTGCCTAGTGGACCTTCATCAGACTGGAGATACTTCTAAGCCCCATAGTTCAGATGGTTTCTTGGGGTTTGAGAGTCTTTCACAAAACAAAGAATAAAACTAATAATAACTTTTGTCTACATTCTACATTTATCTTATAAAACGGCCCCGACAGTCTCAGACTATTAAGACAAAGTTGTTGTTTTGGACTTCTACTTTAATACTTTGCGGGTCCATTTCAATTTTATGAGGCTTTAAATCAAACGAACCCGTTGTTTTCTTTAAATATAACCATCTGAAAGCTCCCGACCCATTAAAACAACAAGGGAGGGGACATTTAAGGACGTCTGAATCCCGGCCAGGATCTAAGTATCCAGTTTAAATGCGTTCTGTTGCGTCTCCTGAAGACATTATATTGATATTCTGTGAAACCACAGCACAATAAAAACAAAATAACACCACACACGGTCACTTTCTTTACTTTACCCTGGTAGTGCGTGACTCACCGAGCGTCGTGCCGTCCTCTCCCATAATGCACTTCATAGAAGTGATGATTTGCTCCACCACAGGAGGAGAGATGGAGGTGGCGTAGACGGCACTGTGGGAGTGGGAGCGCAGGAACTCGATAAGCTCCTACAGCCGGCAGACACACAGGAGATGAAGGCGGATGTGAACGCAGAAGAAGAGTCAACCTACAGTTTCCTACAAGCGTCACGAGTTCAAGACAGGAAGTCTGAAGGTCCGACATTTTGCTATTTTTCTAACTCTGTTCGATTTCTGAGGTTTATATCACAGCCAGAGATAGAAGAAAGTGGGGCACCCCCTGGTGGACGCAGGCGGTATTTCGAAGCCAAACTCCCTCTCTGGTGTAAAAAAACCCACATTTCTGGTACAGTTTGGGTGCATCGTCTATCCAGTGTGTGTTTGAAACGTGAACTTTCTGGTATTTCCATCAAATTGGATGCAGTAGCTTCAAAATGAAATTCATGGATTTTTCTCGTTTCAGGGTTTTACTGAAAATATAATGATGTTACAGCGAGTGTAGGATACAAATATTGGTATTTGTATTTGTTTAATTACAGATAACTCACAGATAATAACATGTACAATCTTACCGACGTTGAAAATACATTATTTTACGTCATAATCTTTATTTTAATGAGGCGTCATATAAAAACTGCATTTATGCACCGCTGGTAAAAAGTGAAGTCTTAACTCTCTGATTTTTCTTCTTTTACTCGAATAAGGATTTCTGGAACTGCTAACCGTCTGAAGGGGTTTTCCTTAAGATGGTCAGCAGTTCCACGCCAAATGAGGACGGAGTCTCCCTTCATGTGTCGTCAGGGTTTCTGTGGAGATTTTGGTCTTTAGTCCTCAGTCCCAGAAACTGGGTTAAAATGGCAGGAGTGACATGTGGAGGTGCGGGGCTGTAAATCCACATTTCTGAGATTGTTCGTTTTGTCAACGTCGTCCCAGGAGAACATCACCCCTGATCGTGAGATAGCGAGAGTTCTTTAGATGCAATCTGAGACTAAGTTCAGCCTTTTGTGGTCACGACTGGGGTAATGAGTCAGAGTGAATCCTCTGCTTTTTCTAACTCTCTCTCTCAACAATAAGAGCCTTAAACACTCACCCTTTTCCCAGCGATGTATCCCCCCGCGGCGCCAAAGCTCTTGGTGAACGTCCCCATCATGATGTCCACATCACAGGGGTCAAGCCCAAAGTGATCGACCACGCCCCCCCCCCTGGACCCCAGCGCTCCTATGCTGTGGGCCTCGTCGATGTAAAGGTAGGCCCGGTAGCGCTTCTTCAGGGCGATCACTTCTGGCAGGCGCACGATGCTGCCCTCCATGCTGCAGAGGAGAAAAAAGACGGCGTGTTTCAGGTGAGCGTCCAGGTAAGTTTGGGTTCATTTCTACAGAAACTCTTTGCCTTCAGGGCAGGAAAAAAAAAAACGGTATCATGTTATAGCTAAATGGTTAAAAGGCGTTATTTACGTTTTTATACCAGTATAATGTGTTATTTATACAGAATAATACGTTTACAGTACCGGCTTGATTGTGACATTATGGCATGGTTCCGTTAACAGCTGCTGCTATTTTAACGCATATATTACGAGAAAAACATTTTTTTTACAGTGTAAAAGTTATCAGAGCGGGAAAAACGCGCCTGATCCGCCTCTTATTGAGGCTGAAGACAATGAAGATCTTCGTCCTGCAGGGTCCAGTCGGGCAGAAGTGAGTAACCCATTAGAGATTCTGGGAGTGTGTTCTAAGAGTAAGACATAAGCAGAGCTCTGAACAAGCGATCCGGTCCCAGGAGTGTTGATACTGCCGAACCTAATGGAACCACCAGAACCAGGAATAAAACATGAGCGCTGCTACTTCTGCCTGGTTGTGTAAGAATCCGACAAACGGGCTTTGCTGGATTTTAAAGGTGAAGGATAAAGAAATACGCTACCTATAAATGCCCTCAACCACGATGAGGATCTTCTTCCAGGGTCTGTGGGTCCTGGGCTGCCCGTGAACGATGGCTTCTCTCAGCATCTTCTCCAGGCTCTGCATGTCTGTCAGGAAAGAGCAAAGAGTAGATGAAGATGGAGGCCGACACAAATGAAGGCGGGCAGAATGTTCTTGTGACGACGGACTCACTGTTGTGTTTGAAGACTCTGATGGTGGACCCGGAGAGTCTGGCTCCCAGGACCAGAGAGGCGTGGTTGAGTTCATCGCTCAGAATTAAGCAGCCCTGCAGGACGACGGACGCATGAATCATTCAAATGTATTACAGACCGTCTGATTTGTTGAACTGTCCCTGAACGCATCGTGTGCTTTCACGTCGCTCTATCACGTCCAACTGTTTTTAGCCAGTGCGTTCTTAGCGGGCCAAACAACAAGAGTTTAAACGCGGGGATTATCGGCCTATTCTAGTGGGTGCTATAGAGCCGGTTTGCCGCGGCCCATAATATCGGTAAATTCCTTCTAGAACTGATGCCTCCGCAAAGTTTCACGGGTTTATGAACCTGGCAAACCCCCCAGAAGTTTGTGTTTGGGCCCCGATAAAAGCACAGCAGATTGAAGAAGCTAACATCACCCATACATTTATCACTTGCATAATAATCACACTGCTGAGTATGAAGAGTGCAAATCAAAAAAAAAAAAAAAGACTGAAAAGTGCTAAAGTGCTTCCGACTTCGCAAACGTCACTAATGGAGGGCTTTATAAATTTAATAAAACATCGCAATAATCAAAGGATTCAAGGAGAGAGAGAGAATTATCAGATGTTGTTGCGTATAATATCGAAGATCGGACCAGACTGATCTCGAGTGACCGCATTCAGTCTGCTATGCTAACAGAAAGTGGCTTTCGCCGGTGGTTAAGTATCGCTGTATGTGTGTCGTTGCTCGGTAACACAAATTTAAACTTTTACTGAATTCTTTTTAGGTACAGCCCAGAAAAAGGAAAAAGAGGAAAGGAAGCAGTTTCATACAGAACGAAATTGTATGAACATTGTGTAGCCAGAGTAAATCCCTGCACCACCATGGAAAGATCTATAACCCGAGGTCTTACCTTGCCAACCAGAGCCGGTATGTTCATGGAGTTGGTTGCGAACCCCATCCCAAACACCATGGCCGACTCCACCCCCAGGAACTTAGCTACCTGTTTCTCCAACTCCTCATGTTTGTCCAGATTGCCTGAGATGCGGATGGACGGGATAAATCCATAAATACACACCGAGAACTTCATACGATGCTTAACTAGATGGTAACAGTCAGGAGATGGTTAGCTCATCTTAGCATTGAGACTGAAAGTCGGTTAAAACAGCTGGGAACTTGCCAACAAATACATCTAAAGTTCTATTTCTATTTGTTTAATCAACACGAGTTTTGAAATGACTTGTGGTTTTACGGTGAGTATTCATCGTAGACCATTTCTTAGGCGGGTTCAACGCACTGTGGCGCTGCCAGGACTTTTATAAATACTTTATTCATCCCCTTCAGGAAAGTTAAACGTCCAGCAGCTCGCATTTATACTGTCAACAACGCAAGTAACCGGCTGTTCAAATAATAAACAAATAAGTGAGTGTTACTCTTCCATTAATGGGAGGAGCTACAACAACTTGGGGTTCGCGTTTGGTCCAGATTCAGTTTGATACAGGAAACATGACTTTGGAGAAACGTCCAGGTGGACGCCGGATCAAAAAAAAAGAAAAAGAAGGTTGTTCTGGGTTCAAATCCAACTAATCCATGGTTTCATTCGTTTGTGATTTGAAGACATGCTTCTGGTTACAGCAGGCCACCGTCACCAACGCACAGAAGAAGGAAAGAGGTTACATTTTCATCCGTGGCGGCACATGGTGCGAGGAAGAGACGAGGTATTTAGTTGTGATAAGGTCCGGCAGAGAAAGTAAAGGTAAACTTTGAATGAATTCTGTTGGAGATATGAGAAAGAGGAGGAGAGGACGGACATCGGGTGGGTTTACAGACATGACACCAGGAAGTAAGCCACGAACAAATGTTTAGTTTGTTTGTCATGACTAAAACCCTTCAGGTGTGAAAAGCCAGATAAGACGTTGGATGTTAACCTGCTGGCTGGCAGATGTTTTTTTACAGAGAGGAAGCCAACTGACTGCCTGCTGACCTTTCATATTTAGTGCAGGGACGAGAGAGTGGTACCGATCCTCTCAATCACCCCCCCGAGCAAGAAAGGGAATGTTTGGATTTTCTGAAGAGACTTTCCACTGAGCTGCCGCCTCAAGATCAGATGTGTTTATATTTTTGTGCATCAGTTTATTAGATTTACATCTGACGTGTCTAGTGGAGTCACTGCTGCAGCCTTCATCAGAACGTGGCCCGACCTCCTTCCTGTGTGAGCAGGATATCGGCGCCGTGGCTTCTGCTCCTTCTCTAACCATCTGCTGACCACATGACTGGTTTCACATTCTCCCGGAAGGATGATGAAGATCAGTTTATGCAGACTTTTCTCTACTTGAAAGTGTGCTTGACGTTCCAGGCGCTATTTTTTCACTTTAAATACAAAAACAGTAAACTTCTTCACATCTGTACCCTGTGTCATCATGCTGTTGGTGAATTCCGCCCAGCAACAGCTTTACGTAACACTGTGTGTGTGTTTGTGTTTTAGACATATGTTCTGTACCAATTTCCTGCCTGGTGCTTGCGACTCCGACGCCGTACTTGGCGGTGGCCTCGGCTGCAGAGTCCGCGCACAGACCCACGTTCTCGGCGAAGCCCAGGTAATTATACGAGCCCAAGTTAATCACATCCCGCAGTACCCGACCCGTGTACCTGGAAGTGAGAGGGGGGAGGATGATTAAACAGAGGAAACAATCGATGAGAGGAAGCTGATGTTTGTGCAACATAAGTGCCGCGCTTCATAACGACTGATGCAGCTAATTAAAACCAGACTGAAGTGGACAACATGCAAGACCCATCTCCTAATTTTAACCTTTCCGATCTCCAATGGCGGCTCTTGTTTGATGCAGCCGTCACACCCCTCCCTCTCTCTCTCTCTCTCTCTCTCTTTCTCAGGCACTCAATGTTCTCTCATTTTGCCCGCTGCTTTCTGTCTTGTAATATGGGATGTCTGACTTGGACACACCTCCTTACATATATAATTGAAAACCCTCTCAATCACATTTAAGAATGGATTAGAACTGGTAATGAATTAGTTCCGGTTCTGAACCCTCATTACCAAAGCACGCACACGCCCCTGGAGAAATGGTGCTGCCATCAGTATTTATGTAACTCTACTTCGAATATAGCTGGTACCTGGTACCAGCAACTGGTGACCGTTCCTTACGCCAAACAATAATCCCGATAAATAACCCCGATCACAGTATTAATGATAATAATCGGTAACATCCTTCTGCTCATAATCCTTCAGCCCTTATTCAACCCCCAGGACTCCCTTGAGGGCCAGTTTCCTCTCATACAGCTCACCAGTAGGACTAAACTTGGACCTGTCAGCTCTGCTCAGATAGATAGCACGTATGTGATGCTGCTCGGGGTTATCGGAGTGTAGTAAAGCCAGACATGCCACTTCTCTTGGTAGAGATAAGAGTGTTGACTGGGACATCATGCACACAGCACACTTCCCCTCACCATTGTCTCCATCAAGGCCAGAGATTACTGTGTTTACTGTCAAGGATAAAAGATTAAAAGAAAAGAAAAAGCCTCTCACTCGAATGTCCAGTTGTAGTCACGGGACCTTTGCTCCATCAGGTCCATTTTGGCACCGGGGACGCTACATAAGGGCCTGTTCCAGTTGTCTCTTAGACGTATGTAGAGGTTTCTGGTGTAAAAGTTCTCAAAGTCCTGGTAGAGGGGCACAAAGTCCTACAGATGGAGGGGAAAAGAGATGGCGGTGAAGAGGAGCACAAGAAAAGGCAGAAGTTCTTCTTCAGAGATCTTTACACCACATTCATCCGTCTATAGAAGCCTTCTGTATCTGGGAGGAATCCGGGCCTCTACAGGCTTTTACTCTCTAACACCCAGCACGAATCAAACTCGTTTCTTGGAGGGAACATCCGTGGGATATCCTCAAGGGTGATTTGGCGACTTTGCCGCCGTCTATCTCGCTATAGTTTCCTCTCCTCGACAAAACCACATACTTAGGAACAATGGGCCTCACTGTCCAATGTTGCGTAACAGGGGTGAGAACAATGTCAGCAGCTGAGGACGTGGACCGAGTGCGTTGAAGGGTCCGGCGTTGGTCGTGCCTAGAAAAAGAAAAGAAAAAAAAAAAAAACCCCACCGCTGCTTTCTGAGGAGTGCTGCAGCATTAATGACGCCTCAGGGGGAGATATTTGAAATTCTACAGTGGAACTCTGGTGAGTTTGTATTTGATTCCTTCTTGAAGTCTTAAATGTTTCGGCACACAGAGAAACACTCCTCTTCCCAGCTTTGTCCTCGGGAATGTTTGAAATTTAAAATCCCACTGCTTCTGCCCTTGAAGGGCTTCTGTTGGGTGCAAATAACACTTTGGCCCACTCTGGATAACCAATCAGTTTCTCCCTGCAGACAAGGGAGGCTTTGAGACAAGGACGCGGCTGAATCGTCTTTATCAGAACCAAGGACGTGCATCGGAATTAATTGACGCCCGGCAACAGTTGAATACCTTCTCCTCTCGAAAGGTGAGGCGCGTTTTCACCACGGGGCTTCTGCGCCGCCTTCGCAGTTACCTCCTGCACGAAAAAAACGCCATCATCAAAGTTAGAAAACCCTCGTGTTCATCAAAGCTAAAGGGAATCAAGTCGTGAGTTATCATCGCCAAGATCGACGTTAATTGTTGGACTGCGTTCGGACCCTCAACAGCCGGAATATTCGCTCTAATAATGATGACGAGAACTTCTTTCTGTCGCGAGTTTCTGCGGCGCCAAACCCATCTACTGGTGGTAATGGCGAGTTCTTCTTCAGGCATGCAGCCTGTAGCGGCATCATCGTCACCTGCTAGAGTACAGCATCACTGCCGGGGGAAACGTCCCTAAATCCCAGCGCTGTATAAAGCAAGTACCCCTGACTGGACTCCCCAACTTCAATGTGAAGTTATGAGGAAGGGTGAAAATGAACCAGGACGTCGGTTTGACTTCTCACTCAGCCACATTACTTCCTCAATCATAATCGCCTCCCGGCGTTTCTTTAGCATCGCTTCCCGGTTACAGTCATAGAATTGAAACCAGAAAACACCAAGAGGAGAACTGGTTACTCCTTTGGCGTCGCCTCTGAGGAACGCCCATCGTGGCTCCAAACCCGTCGGCGCTTTTTAACGAATTCTACCTGTAAATGGCATAAAGGAATGTTGACTACAGGCTTGGCTGGAAGTCGCCAGAAATGACTTTCCTTTGCATGGAATTGGATAGATTAGCTTCTAGAGCACCTGGCTCTCACCTCATCACCTTGAGTACCTGGTAATCCCTGTTATGATATCTCTAAAAGTCGTTTTTCATCTTTCTTCGCACTCTTGTTTCTACAGTCTGTTGTTTCTACAGGTCATGTAAATAAAGTGAGGCCTAAAACACACTTGACCTTATTTTCTTTGACAACAATTCTAGAGCCACTGTGCAGCAGAACAATCACAACATTCCAGTCAGACTCAGTTTACTGTATGACTGTCTACACAAATGTCTGCTAGCTGCGGCGGCAATCTTCACAACATGGTCCTTAATTACCATCTTGAGGGGGAACTGCTTCCAAGGGTACTTAGGTCAAAAAACAAAAGCTGCATTCCGTGACAATATTTCCCAGATTCGTTATTGGGTGCAGAACTTCTTCCTGTAAATGACCGGCCCGAGACTTCCTCCTGTTGCAAAATCCCACGCGGTTGGACTTCTGGTTGCGCTCACCTTATGTTCCTGTTTCTCCCGGGCGATGTGGCATTTCTCAATCTGCCAGTGGCGCAGGAAGTCCCGGAGGTAGCCGAAGATGGTCAGGATGCCGTAACCCATGTAGGTGAACACGGCCACCAGCATGGGCGTCTCCTCGAAGGACTCGACGAAGGGCCGGCTGTACAGGCTGCCATGTCGGGATGCAGCACCGACCTGTGAGAAGACGGGGAGGTGAGAAGAGTTACCGCGCTGACCCAACCTGGAATATACCATTCTTAAAAGAAAGAACTTCTCTGAAGACTGTTAGAGAAAAATAAAGTAATGAATATAACATTTTACAGCTTTTTCTTATGACCCTGTTAACATTTTATAACTTCATAACCGATAAAACCTCTAGGGTTGTTCAAAATCAATAGGAAAACCCGTATTTTACCATTTTACTGTGTTGTTGTTTCCATTCTCTGATTTCCTCCTTTTTCTTTTACCTTTTTTCCTGGTTTACCGTCATCTTTGCTGACCTCACAAGAAACAAACTCTACAGCATCCACTGATTGACGCAACAGATTTTTATTTTTCTAGTAACAAAAACTTCAACAATGATAAAACTGGTGACCCCTATATATAATAAAATATTAAGGGGTCACAATCAAGTGTACTTCTACTGCCGGTCTGTCCAAAGTTCGGATAAATGGGAAGTGTTGCGTCAGGAAAGGGCTTCCGGAGTGAAACCTATGACAAATCCGTATGCGGAAGACAGAACTGATTTCTAAAACGGGAAATGGGTTCCGTCGGGGACAGAGTCCAATTATGGGAGAAGAAAAATATGACCTTCATGTACACATATTATAAAAACCATCTTCCTCCGTATTCAAATGAACAGGATTCGCCACACCCAGAACCCTCCTCTTTGGTAGACCCACTATCATGTCGATCTGGACCCTCTACCTTTTGTCTCCAAGACGTCTAACCTGGACTGTGGACTTTTGGGGCGATCCCTCGGCCACTGTGGTCCTCATGTTGAAGTGTCCTTGAGCAAGATACTGAACCCCGAGCTGCTCCAAATGTCTGCTCCATTGGTGTGAATGATTAGCGCTGTTTAATACAAGAACTGTCCCACTGATGTGGTCCTTTCTGATCCTGTTCATCCTCCCCACACCCTCAGAAACTCCTAAAATGACAATTAACCCATACGTTTTTCTTTTCTTTGCTGTAACTCACTTAAAGGTGACCTCTACTGAACTCATTTTCTAAGTGGGCTGGTATCACACAGAGCCAAAACTCTCGTTCGCTGACACACCATCTATCACAAACCAGGGAGGGGAGTCTCCTTATTTGACTGCCAAATAAGGAGACGCTGTTTGTGCCAGTTTTAAACCTCGGCACTACAGGAGAATAATAAACTTGACTTTCTAAGATATGCCGTTAACTTGAGTCCCGTCTTTATACGTGGATAAACAGCTACTCCCTACTCACAGCGGTAAGGCCATTCCTCTTTACCTTTGTGCTCGTCTCGCTTCTCGTGGCTGTTAGGCCGCACATGTGACCGGTCATGCCTCTCTCACAAATACCTTGCAGAGCGGCAACACAGGAATCAGCTGAGGTTCGGTCAGCAGGCACTCGGTTTTTCCTCAGCCCAAGTAACCCAGACATCAGGTGAGAGAATGGAACTCTCTCTCTTTCTCTTTCTCTCACACAAACTAAAACTCATTTACACCGTTTACCTTTGCGCTCAGTGAGAGAAACATCAGTTATTAACCTACTGCTATAGCTAAGGGGAACTGCAAATGTTTGACTTTTCAGTCACTGTGATTTGCAGACAAACTGGCGTTAAGAAGTGGAGCGTACACACGACGGCCAGAGGATATTACAAACCATCTGGAGATGACCTATCCCCTAAAATGATGTCAGGGGGGGATGACTTCATTTTACTCCCGGTTATAATTTTGTATGCAGAAACAGTTAAAAGTAAAATTGTGCCATGAATTTGATTTTTTTTGAAAAGAAGCCTAGAAAAGAAGCCTAGAAAAGTGGATTTAGTCTTGGATATACGCTATGGAGACGATGAGCAACCTCCAGGTCAGGCTTGTGCAATCCATCAAATCTCCATCTCGAATTTTGGCATCCCACAACGACATTTACACGATCCACTGGCGTTTAAAAATGTGTCCTCCACCCATAGAACAATCGACTGCAAATCGGAACAAGCAATATTGTGCAATGTTTTCCTGGACGCAATCCAAAACGAGTAATGTTTATCACTAATCTCCAAATGATAGCAGCTGGCTAGAAACCCAAACGCTGCTGCATGATGAAGACATGAAGGGCAGGATTGTCATTCCGCTCAAAAAGGGGCAATGACTATTATTATGGGTTGCTTATGTATAAAGGCAGCAGGGCTCATAAACAACGTTAACAAGATATGCTCGGGGCAAACACTGCAGATTGTATCCCCCCCACCATCCTTTTTTATGTTGATTTACAATCCAAATATTGACAAAAACTCACAACATGTCCATGAATCTAAAAGCTCGGTTGTGAGACAACATCTAGTCAGGGGGTCGAGTTGTAACCCAGGGGTGGAGATCTTAGAAAGCAGCTTCCCAGCATGCGTGCAATCTGACTTGGTGTTAATTTGTGTTAGTTCCAACAACTTCCAACTAATGAAACTACTTGAAAAATCTTACTGTGATAATAAAGATCTGCAGGGTTTAGGGAGTTTTTTTTAATTATTCCAGTCTAAATGTTAAATACAATTCACAGCCAGGATGATACAGCTAAACAGCTTCTGTAATTCGATACGTATGTTAAACACTCAGAATCCGGTGCAATGTCAGCTGCCTTAAATTAAAACGAATAAGGCGGCTATGGAGCATGTCTGAGCCCCTTTAAAACCTTTCGATTTTCATTACTAGAGATGTGATGTAGTGCACACTTGATTGTGCCGAATTAATGCATGTGTCGGTATTATTCAGGAAAAATGTTTAATTTATACTTTCAGTAAGATGTCTAATTGAACAGATGAAAGAAAACTCTTAAAATGTGAATGTTTCTCATGGAGTTTGGCCCGCGCGCTCTTCAACGTTGACAAAGCCCGTTGGCAAACTGTCAGAAGCAGAAGTCGTCTTAAAAAAAACAATCAAAGCTCTCAACTCAAAACAACGGGAGACTATAAACGACACCAACAGAAGATTCTGGTTCCGGGCCTCACCTCCTCCTCTTCGGTGTGGTAGTGGTGCTTGGGCTGCCAATGGAAGCTCTTCAACAAGCCGTTTCTCCCCGTTCTCACTCCGTTCTTTACGCGCTGACACACGTCCCCGTCGGTTGTCTTGTTCGCGGGGCTTTCGGTCATTGCTGGCCAGCGACGGTGCAGCCGTGACTGTAACGGGCATGTAGGAGGACGGGGACAACCTGCGGTTTGAGGCGGTAACGGTATCCAAGCGTGTAGTACTCACAAACCCGCTGACACGTTCAACAGACACATATTAACACTCGGTGACTCGCCGTGAAACCTGAAAACCCAGACACCAACTACCGGAAATACACGCCCACATTTATAAAATCGGGAGGGGAGAAGGGGCGTGGTCACAAGGCTGACATTTGCAAGGGGCGTGGCTGGAAAGTTAGTATGAGGCAAAACGGTGAAAAGTGAAAATTGTGAACTTAATTTGATTGAAGGGGAAAAAAGAAAGTTAAAGAAAAAGTTTGGGTGTATTTTTATTTCTTTTTAAATTCTGACCTGAAGTACTTTAAAGACTTCATACTGAGAATTCTGATTTTAAAATACAGGGAATTTCCACTTAAATTTATAATATACGGAAAAAGTAAATAAGATAAAATAAAATTGTGCACTTAATTAGATTCTAGAGAAAAAAAATTAAGCAAAAAGTTATGATGAATTTATATGGAGGATAATCAGGGCCTATATCATGTTTTTAAATCTATATTCTGACTTTACGGTACAAATTCTGGCTCAAAAGTGGTTTAAGGTCTTTATTTTAAAAGTTTTTATTCACAATAAAGTGAATTTAATTCCATATTTATAGCACTGGGCGTGCAGAAGGGGGCGTGGTTACAAGGTAAACAACTTATAAGGGCAGTGGCTTAGTGAAATTTAACTTTAACGGTTTTACAGTGGTAAAACGGCCGAAACGAAAACATAGCAAAACATGAAAAATAAAACTTGATGTGATTCCAGGAAGATAATGAGAACGGAAAAAAAAGTTAGAATAAATCAGTACGGAAGACATTGGATATTCTTTTAAGTTATTATTTTTAATTCAGAGTCAGCATTTTGACTTTAATCTTGGTATTCTAAAAAAAAAAAATTAAGAATTTAATAATTAGGAAGCCAGGAAAAAAAAAAATCAGAGTTCTGACTTTAAATATTACAAATTATTTAGTTTAAATTGATTAACTTGACCACTTTTAATGAATTTATTTTATACTATTACTTTGAATTCATATCAGAAGAGTTTTTACTTAAAACTTTTTACTTTACCACTTTAAAGTCTCTGAGAATAAAATCAAAAATTCTTTTTTTTTTTTAAACTAAATTTCCAGAAGCCGGTAATAAGAATGTTCCTGTCAGCTAGATTTATTTGACATTAGTTCTTTTCCATTTCCTGAAGATGATTAATTTCCCATTTATTTCTGACTTTAGAGTCTCAGACGCTGAGGCCTGAATTTTCTCTTGATGTCTCTGGCGTTTCAACTTATTGCTACATTCGTAAAACGTTGATGTGAATAATTTCAACAGGACCAGCAAAAACCACATTTAACACGAATCCTCAGGAACATCTCTTTTATGGAAGTAATCATAAATGTGGAGCTTCGTGCCGTGTAGCGGTTTAATATTGAGATTTCCTGCGGAGTAGTAAATGGGGGACGGAGTTCTTGATCATAGAACCCTGAGTTTGTTTCCCCTCAAACAAAACGCTCCTACCGATGAAGCTAGGAGAACTTCAGGGTCGCCTCAATGCGCTTGAAAGTTGCAGGAGGGAAAACTCGGACTGTTATTCGTGCCAACAGTAGTTCAGAGTATCCGGCCTTCCCTGAGTCTCTTGCTGGTGTCCTGGTAAAGGTTCCGCCCAGGGACTCTATGGATCTCCTGGGTGACCTCAACATCCATTATGGCAACGATTGAAAAACCTGGATGATCGGGAATAACGGTCTGCCTGGTTTAAACTTAAAAACGGTGGTTCTGTTCTAGTCGTGGACTGTCCATAAAAACAAACCCCGTGTTCGAAACACAAGATGTGTCATGAGGGAACTTGGTACCAGGCCGCCTCAGACCAAAGATCTATGATCGACTCTGTGGTTGTAACATCAGAACCTGCAGCCGTGCATCTTGGACTCGCGGTTAAAGGAAAAGCTAAAAATAATTCTGTCTGTTTTCGCTGAAGATGATTCAGAAGACTTAAGAATAAATCAATCTCTTCAAAGGAGGATTCTGACATATCGCATATCAGTGGTGGGGATGGAATCTTTTTATGGATCGTTAATATGACAAGAGTGACACCCTGTGCCACACCTAACGTCACATGACCCCCAGAAGATGGAGACGGCGGGAGGTCGTCACTCCTGGCTCTTCTCCCGCCGTAAAGAAAAGCTTTTAGTGTTTGGTGGTCGTAAAGGTTCCCCAGCAATAAAGCCTTAAACTGTCCAGTAATCCTGGGAGCGAATGAGCGACGAGGAGACAGGCTGATATATGGAATTAAAATCACACAGGGATTGAAGGAGCCAGTAACGGACTCTGCCGTCTAAAATCTAGCGCTGACTCCCGTTTCTGCTCCTGTATAATCTCCTCCGGTGAATAATGGAGGAGTAAAAGGAGCGCCGCCTCCATCAAGTCAGCAAATGATCCTCCCTGCAAACGCAGGATAAGTGTTCATGAATCCGAGTAATTTCACCAAAATGATAGTTGGACGACCCGCCTGTCAGTCTGAGGGATTCCTTTTTGATGATGCCGTCCGGTTTTCACGCGGAAGGGAAACCATTAACGCCAGCTTTGCTTCGCCGGTGTGACGTTTGCGAGAAAGTGAGACAAAAGCCTCTCTGACGAAAAATAGACGCTCAAAGAAACTGGGAAAATGTCCAGGATGTTGTTGGATACTTAACTGACGATATAGAGAGACAAAACTTATGTAAATACACTCAAAAAACTGAACTCTGTAAGTTATTTAACCCCGTTATTGTGCTTATATCCTCTTTAATTCACATACATGTGTTAGCTTGTTAAACTGAGCCTACTTTACAAAACTTGACAGTTTGTCAGCTTTTTGAAAGTCTCAGTCGTCTGTGGAGCCCTCAGATGGTCAGGGAGAGCATTCCACAGACGAGGCGCAGCAGAACATATATAAACATACATATATATATATATATATATACAACATAGATATATCTTGCATACCAGATATATATACATAGTATATTTTTGTATATTCATGTAGTAATTCAAACTCATATTATGTTCAGACTATACGCCCCCGTTTTTTTTTTAGGATAGTGTCAGAATGCCAAGGATTGCCGAGCCAGTAATTGTCAAACGTGTTGGGGTTCCTCCTTTAGAAGCGGTTGAGACGCCGGATCCACAGCGGGTGACAGCGGGGGACGTATGAATAGACGCTCGGCGTCTTATGTCAGCAAGTCGGCCAGCAAAGAGACACAACATTAGTTTGTGTGGTTACGGTATAATTAGTTCTCAGGGGAATGAATCTGCTGACGTCTGCTGGAGCTCCCCCTCACCGTCTCTCCCCCTCACCGTCTCTCCCCCTCACCGTCTCTCCCCCTCACCGTCTCTCCCCCTCACCGTCTCTCCCCCTCACTCCCTCCTTTCCCTTTATTTTTCCTGCGCTGCTCGTTTTTATTTCCCCCTCCGTGACTCTAAGACATTGGTGTGACATGTGCAGCTCTTTCCACCGGGAACACTTTGAGGAAAGACGACTAAATGGACTCAAAGTTGGTACGTGGGGGGGGGGCAAGGGGGACGAAATAACAAGGGATGTTGTAATCTGAGGAAGAGCAGCAAGAAAATGTAAATAAGGGGCAGCAAATTGTTCTTCGTCTTTGACCCGCAGCTCTGTGGAGGTGAGCCTGGCCAATGTGTCTTCGTCCAGGTCAATCGGAACCCGTTCACCATTCCGTGGACGTGGCTTGGGGCCCCAAATAGTAGAATGTGCACTACTGTCTGTATGGGGTCCCCACCCTGCGGGAGGCAGATTGGGGGTTGTCCACTGCTTTTGGGGCAGGTCTTCACCAGGGACGTTTGTGGGGTCAACGATCTTACAGCGTCTTGAATTAGATGTTTCACGTACACTGTAAAAAAAAAGCTGGAATGTAACTTTTTTATGCTTTTGGGGTCAAATCATGCACTGTAAAAAGAAAATGGTTGCTGAATTTAAACTAGCAATATTAAATTGACCCTCTTGAGCCTGATTTATTAAAGTAGTAAATACTTAATTGAGTTGTTTCCCCTTTGGAAGTATTTTAAAAAATAAAACTCCAGACAAGTCTCTTTTTTTACAGTGTTCAATATTTGTCTTAAAACATTGTATTTGAAAATAATATACAAAAATGTAGGTTCTTCTTCATATTTTAGATCTTTTGATGGTAAAACTGTGGGGAAAAAAGCCGGAATTTCCTTTTTAAAAAAAATATTTTTGGGAAAAAAACGATTATTAATTAACTTAAAGAAATTACTTCAACTAGTAACCATAAATTAACACTTTTGCGGCTAACTTTTTAATCTAGTAAATACTTGTTTCATTTGTGTAACCTGTGGAAGTATTTTTTTTTTTAAATATTTAAGGTACTTTTTCATATTTTAGATCTTTTGAAGGTGGAAAAAAACAACAAATATTTGAAAATTTCCAAAGCTGTAATTTCCCTTTTTTTATGCTTTCGTGGGTCTAATTATACACTGTAAAATAAATAAAGTAACTCCAACTAGTATTAATAATAAGCACATCTCTATGTTGTTTAAACGCGGTTCCACCTGCGGCCACTAGATGTCAGTCATGTGTAAATAATAACTTTGTGCATAAAGCAGGATGTTAAGTTGAATCTATGGTAAAAATAAAAATAAAAATCTATATTGTTGACAGTTTATTAAATCTGCTCCATAATTCTAACAGTAGTCTCGTCCATCAGCGGACCTCTGTCAGTATTATCGTCTCATTAAAGTGAGTTCATTGCATCGGACGTCCTCTACAAGTTATTAATGGATGTTTTTATATAGTTGTTTCTTCAATCCGACAGTTTGACTTTTAACTGAAGGGAAAGTTTCCCTTGATTAATTTCCCTTTTTTTAGTCTGGCGTCAGGACGAGCCGCGACGGAAAAAGCGTCCGTCTTTTATTCCTTTATCTCATTTAATTAAGACTTCATACCAGAATAAATCGTCACAATTAAAAGAATTATCTTTAATTTATTCAACCGTCTGTCCTCGCTGAACTATTTCACCTACGAAGAATTTATTCAACAGTAACACATAATTGAATTGAGTATTATTGGATCTTAGATGAATGTTGCAAATGTTTATTTTTGAAAGAGATTTGAAGAAAAGATTTTTGTTCGGCAGCAGCGGTGACGATTATTCTATAATATCGTCGACTTTTCGGGGAAACATCGCTGCAGATCCTTTTTGTCACTAGGGGGAGCTTTTTACGAAACAGTGTTTTCCAGAACTCAAAAACTTTGTATTGCATCACTTTCAAATTTTATACCCACAAAGACCTTAGTGCAAGGAAGAACTGTATTGATTTTGGGGGCACTTGGTTTAAATTCCTGACACTAGGGGGAGCTTTGGCGTAAAAGGTTTTTTAGGCCCATCATTTTTCAACCTTTTTTTTTGTTTTTTATGAATAACACTGTTTTTCAACTATAACTTCCTAAAGCGTTTTCAGATTTAGTCCAACTTTGGGTGAATTTGAATCGACTCAAGAGGATCTTTCATATTTTAAGTTAATCAAAGTGAAATTGAGGAGCTCCAATCGGGGGCGACTTCTTGCACAACGCAGGGGGTTCGGGGAAGACGCCATCAGGGCGACAGCGTAGGTCTCGTCAAGCACAAAGGTTCCCTTGGCAGAAAAAGAGAAGAGGATGCTGGTTGTTGTTGCTATAAAAACTATGTTTGGAGAGTTTGCATGAAGGGCAGCGCTGTTTATAGCTGCCCCTTTATGCAGTTCGCAGCTTCCTTACAGTTTACAGGAAAATGAGCAGCGTAAGTAACCATGGCGATGCAGTCAGACTCCGATAGAGCCACCTTCATGATGGTGAACACTCCTCAGGCTGAAGGCTCGCCATACTAACCCATTTATCTTGCATCATAGTGCGCCCCCTCTGCTACGCGTGGGAAATATGGCTGATAGTTTTTATGGCCCACAGCCGTTTAGGATGATGCATCCACTAAGGCGCGGCGCGGCGAGGCAACGAGATGTTTTCCAAGTTATGATGATGGTCGATTTGAGCTTCGTCTGTCAGCATTTCTACGTCTACGTCTCCAGCCGTCAAGATTTCAGTCCTGATCGAACACTTTGGACTCCAGGATGATTCATTCCAACTCAAATGAAGCGCTTCAGAGGAGTGGATGGAAGAGGATGTGTCAGCGCGACGCCAGAGAGACCTTTGGACTCTGACATTTTGAAGATGTGTACTCCAGCAATAGGCCCCATATTTGGACAAAATCGGTCCAACGTTTCCTCCTCCTCCTCTCTCTGAATCCCCATACTCTACTAATTACGACCGACCCATATTCTACCCCCCTCCATCAATGATGTCATAGATTGTGATCAATATTAATGGTCCGAGCCTCCTCCGTATCAAAAAGCTGATCTCATCGAACCCCTGGAGGAGGATCGTTTGCTTTTTTTTAAAACAAACGAGGAGGAAATGAGAGTGGATGTGGGGACAGTACAAAGACCTCCATCTCTTTATATATTTTTACTCCCCAGAAGGGGGGGGGGGTCCCATCGAAGGAAATACGGCATTAATTAGAACCCGGTAAGATCCCAAAGGCAGCCAAGGGCATCCTCAGCTCCGTGAAACCCTCACATTGACCCTCCTTATGGGTATTATATGCAAACATCCCCCTCGACGGTGAGGACCCCCGCCCTCTCTGACCGACCCTCGGGGATATTACATCAGTTTTATGCAGGCAGGCCTATTTATGACCCCTTCATACATTAATGGAATCTGACTAACTTCCATCCCAGGAGCAGCTTCCGTTTGGAGCGGGTGTTAAGTGAATTCTAGTCAGGCATCTCTGAAGACGGTCCTGATGCGTCCAAAGACCCGACAGCATCAACTTGTCGAGGACGTTTCTGACTCTTGCAAAGCATCTGGAGACGGAGGAGGTCAGACGTTTTTTTATTGCAAGCAAAATAAGCAGGTAAGAATAAAGAAAATGTTTATACCATTTTTTTTTTTTCCTCGTGAAGCAAGGTGGTGCGTTCAAGTCCAACTGGGCCCCCGGGTTATCCTATAACCCAGTATTCAGCCTGTAGTATACCCAGTTATCAACCTGTATTATACCCAGTATTCCACCTGTAGAATACCCATTATTCCAGATGTAGTATACCCATTATTCCACTTGTAGTATACCCAGTATTTCACTTGTAGTATACCCAGTATTCCACTTGTAGTATACCCAGTAATCCACTTGTAGTATATCCAGTATTCCACTTGTAGTATACCCAGTATTTCACTTGTAGTATACCCAGTATTTCACCTGTAGTATACCCAGTATTCAGACTGTAGTATACCCAGTATTCAGACTGTAGTATACCCAGTATTCCACCTGTAGTATATCCAGTATTCAACCTGTAGTATACCCATTATTCCAGATGTAGTATACCCATTATTCCAGATGTAGTATACCCATTATTCCAGATGTAGTTTACCCAGTATTCCACCTGGAGTATTCAGTAAGGAAATAAAAGTGTGGGTTTAGTGGTCACCCGAGGTACTGCATAGCAAATCAATCAATCCAAATACATATAATTAAATATTTACAGGCGGTAAAAAACGGATCAGAACCGACAGATGAAAAATAACAAAACTGAATAAAAGCTGAAAACACTTCAAGAAGTTTACAAAAAATAATTAGACATTTACGGATTTGAACTACAACGTGTTTTTATTTTGAATGTATGATGTCAAAACACACATTTAACCTTTTTCTCCTACATGAATGTTTTGAACTCATCATCAGGTACCGAAGTAAAAATAAGTCTGAGGGAACGTCACAGCGGCGGAGTCGCAGCTCCTCGCTCTGTTAAGTGGGGGGCAGGAAATGTGAGACCCGGGGAAGAAGGAGGCGGAGGCAGTAATGGGGAGGAGAAAAAGGGGAGAAGAGGGTAGATACGGAGGCGAGGGGAGGGTCTGAAAGCCCGAGGGAGAAATGTGGAGAGAAAATGATTCTGGCGTCACATGACTGAATGAACATAACTCAGCGATGTTGACCTTTCAAACCCTCCGCCTTAACCATGCGGCAAATCAAATCAAGCCCTCCCCCACGCCACCGTCTGACTGTTTACAGCTGTTTTTCAACCCGCCCTTTACCTTCTGGATGCATAAGATCGATTATCTTACTGGTTCTAATGTTGTGGCTGATTGGGGTTGACTTAGACGATGTCTTTTTAAGTCGCTGCAGTATTGCGATGTCTCTTCGTCTTCCATCTCAGTTCGCCACAGAAAACATTAGTATTGTTTGAGAGTTCTTTGATGTTTGATTTTTCTCAAGAGTCCGTTTTTGATTTTAAAAAAAATTAAAAAAATTTTTATGTGATGTTTTTTTTTTGTTTTTTTTTAAATCACATAAAATCTTTTTTTTTCTTTTATTTTCACGAAAACAAACTGTAGACATGACTTCACATTCAATTTGAGAAGTTCAATCCGGGTCGCTGCTCGTACAACACAGGAGAATTGGGGACTTAATTGCCTAAATTGACCTTTTTGTAGGATTTGAACCCTTCTGGTTAGCTAGCTGCTACACCAGCGGGCGATTCCAGCTGCTAATAAGCTGAAATGTAGTAATAATAAATATGCTTAAATATATTTGCAGCTTACCAGGCATGTAAGTTACGTACATGACGTCACGAGAGAAGAGAATTGGTGGCATTAACTTCCCTCCATAAATATACGTGTTTTTTGCTAATCAGCTGTATATAAACATCATTTCTATGCGACAGTGCCGACAGTCTAGTCTGCAGCCGGCCGCTCTCTGCGAACGCTGTGGGCGAAACTGAGATAAACGTGTACATAGACCCGACCCAAAGGGACCTGCTGGTCCTTACCTGGGCAAACTGGGACCGATCCAAAATAACAGCGCCAGGTGGACGCCATTATGAGGAGCTGAGAGCCGAAACAACATGGCTTCAGAAGCTGGCGCTCTGCCCGGCAGCGCTTGAACTCAACACGATCAACAAGAAGACTGGATTCCTGCAGAAAATGAAAAAGAAAAAGAAAAGAAAAATATATGGAACAAACATCGCGTCAGATTTTGTTTTTTTACAATAATTTTATTGCAGTAAAATATGATGTATGAATACAATATATAAATACGATGTATCGTATAAATACGATACTTCTCCTCAAAATTGATACATATTCACCAAATTTGGACTAAATGGATCAGGTGCTTGAGAAATGTGTCCCGACCTTTTCCCCAAATTAACCCAGTTCTTCCTCGCACTAAGGTCTATGATGGTGTAGAAATTCAAAATGATCCATGAAATAGTTTTGGATAGTTATGACCAGAAAAACACAAAAAAAATCTCTCCTTAGTGAGTTAAACATAAACTATTTAAATAAAAAATATAAACTTTTACAAAATGGAATTCCTCGATTAAATTCATATTTTTTGGAGTAAATGGGACTAAAGGTTGAGAAGTTATGGCCTGAAAATATTTGGAGACAAAGCTCCCCCTAGTGTCAGAAATATACAGCCGATCTCCACTAGAATCAATCCAGTTCTTCCTCGCACAAAGGTCCGTGTGGGTATAAACTTTGAGTTTTTGAGTTTTTCTTTTCATAAAAAAAAAAAAAAGAAGCTCCCCCTAGTGAGTTAAATATGAAGTACTAGAGCGGCATATTGTAGATGGATATTTCTCATCGAGTCGATTCAAAGGCACCAGATTCGGACTAATTTGGACCTTAATGACTAAGTTATGTCTGAAAAACAGTGTTTGATTTCATAAAAGCCTCCCCTAGTGGTCAAAATATGAACTATTAAAGCAGAACGCGATATCCTCCCCGGGGATGGAGCGTTACCACGTTGAAAATATACAACTGACCTTTCCCAGCATCAATCCAGTCCTTCCTCATGCTAAGGTCTATGGGGGAATAAAATTTGAAAACCATTAGATCGTTTTTTCGAAACCAGGTTCTGGATCTAATCAAAAAGGCACCGATCTGACCTCAGATTACGAGCCCACCTCCCCCTGGGTGGAGGTTAAAAGATCAATGAGGGAGACCTGTGATATATTCACCATACTGTGCAGGTGATGCGTCCCATGGTGCACTGCTCTGCTCTGATAGACTGGAGTTACGTAATCCTACACCTGTCGGCGATGAGGTCATATAACGGTGATTCATAAATTTGCCCAGACTGGGTTTAGAGCTC
>JBBDHG010000131.1:0-200000 GCA_037951165.1 Lophius americanus | reverse complement strand
AAGTGCGATAAAAGCGCGACGCAGCTCCACGGCGTTAAAGTGGAACATGCTGAATCCACAGAAACAGAATTATAAAAACAACGAGGGAATAGAAGAAGAGGGACGACGGCTGGGACGACAAAGGACTGAAACGGTAGCGAGTAATTCCACGACTTCAGGCTGCAAGAATCTCCTGCTACAGAAAGAATAATAACGACTTTCACACCTGAGCCACTCTTTTTTCTTCTTTCTTCTTTGCAAACTTTCCTTTTTTTTTTTCTTTAACTATCTTTCACGGATGTTTAGTCGGGTCTCGCTTCTCAATCGCCTTTAATTTCAAAAAATGAAGATGAAATGAAACGGACTCGGTATCTGAAGAACCCGTTATCAGGGGTTTTATCACGGGGTTTATCAGGGGTTTTATCAGGGGTTTCATCAGGGGTTTCATCAGGGGTTTTATCGGGGGGTTTATCAGGGTTTTTATCAGGGGTTTTATCAGGGGGTTTATATGGGGTTTTATCAGGGTTTTATCAGGGGGTTTATCAGGGGTTTCATCAGGGGTTTTATCGGGGGGTTTATCAGGGTTTTTATCAGGGGTTTATCAGGGGTTTTATCAGGGGGTTTATCAGGGGTTTTATCAGGGGTTTTATCAGGGGGTTTATATGGGGTTTTATCAGGGTTTTATCAGGGGGTTTATTAGGGGTTTTATCAGGGTTTTATCAGGGGGTTTACCAGGGGTTTATCAGGGGTTTTATCCAAAGAATAAGTCCAACTTTGTCCAAACTTAACTCCACTAAATCCCGAGCTCAGAAAAACTAGTTAACTGTATTTAACTTCATCATTGAGACACTGTGGGATCTGATCCTAGAACAGACTACTGACTTCATAGGAATAAACCCTCGTAGATCGTAGTAGCACCCACGGGTGCTCGCTGGTGAACAGTGGAGTTTTGTCGGAACGCAATGCGGGCGGCGAAATTGGATTTCCAGGGGAATCTCATTCCAGTCAGTTCTAATCTGAGAGACGGAGACAGAATCCTCAACTCTGGTCGCCACGGCGATGTGTTCAAGTGTTTGATGGGAAACGTGGTCTGTTTGCAGAGATCTGTGTGTGTGTGAGTGAGTGTGTGTTTGTGTGTACGTGTGAGAGTGTGTGTATGTGAGAGTGTGTGTATGTATGTATATATGTGTGTGTGTGTGTACATGTGCGTTTGAGTGAGTGTTTGAGTGTGTGTGTGCGCGTGTGTGTGAGTGTGTGAGTTTGCATTTGTGAGGATATGCGTGTGTGAGTATGTACATGTGTGTGTGTTTGAGTGTGTGTGTGTGTGTACATGTGGGTTTAAGTGAGTGTTTGAGTGTGTGTGAGTGAGTGTGTGTGTGTGTGAGCGTGTGTGTGTGTGAGTGTGTGTGTGAGTGAGTGTGTGAATATGAACACGATTTATTCATGTGCAACAAACTGACTAAATCCAACCAACTGTTGAGAAATGATGACCCCGAACTTTTGGAGATAGAGGCCCCCCGAATGGTAGAAATACCCCAAAATCAATCCTGTTCATCCTCACACGAAGGAATGATCATCACGTCCGCCACCTCCGTAGATCCTACATGTTAACTCTAAAACTCTATCATGGATCACTTTCCAAAGTTTACACCCACATGGAACTTGTTGCGAGGAACTACTGGATTTATTTTAGGAAAGGTCGGCTAGTTTTCTCTGTCTTCATTTCCAGAAATACTTTTCGGGCCATCATTGCGTCAACCGTCCACATCTGTGGCGTATGAATCGACTCGAGAAGATCTACATTTTACTCTGATGGTTCATATTTTACTCACTAGGTGGAGCTGTTTTCACAAAAAAACTCCGTTTTCAGACAGAACCCCGCGCTTGATCCGAACCCACGGCGCCGGCGCCGGCGCCGTGGGTTCGGATCAAGCGCGGGTTCTTTCCGCTCCGAGCCTCGTAATTGAAGTACAAACAGATTTCGAAACGGTTTTGATGATCGGTGATTCGCCGTGTGCCGACATCATGTAATGGAATATTCTGGTGGATCAGCGCCTTCTCACATGTCTGCACTTCTGGGCCTCTGAGTCTGAGTGTGTGTTTAATCTGTGTGCGGAGCTAATTAGACCCACAACCACCTCAAACCGCCCAGAACGCGGCTAATTGGACCGCCTTGTTTATATTAATCACTGGCTGGGCTTCCACAAGAACGTGGATCGGCGTTCTCTCCTTCTCTTTCTGCGCGTTTCCACTTTAGTTTCCGCCGTTTGAAGTTCAATATCCGTGTTTATTTCTTTTATCGCGTTTGTTTTTTTTCTACCTTATTTAACCTTGGCTGTTGTTTTTTTTCCAGAGATAAAACTCCGCCTAGTGTTGGAAAACTATAACCGACCATTCCCCCAAAAATCAAGCTAGTTCTTCCTCGCAGTAATGTCTATGGAATAATAAAATTCGGAAAAAATAAATAAATAAAAGCTCTCCCGATGATTTTTTACGAGATAGATCTCTTCAAGTGGATTCGTACGCAACAAATTTAATCCAGAATCGGATCAACGGTTAGGCTGTTGTGTTTGCAAAACTGTGTGTTTTTTTTGTAAAAAAGCTCCCCCTAGTGAAGAAATATAAAAATACGATATTCACAAAATCTGAGTCGATTCATATGAAATAAATTCTAAATATAAAACTTTTCGGAGCCGAATTCCCCATAGTTTCCGAAACATACAACCGACCTTTCCCAAAATCAACCCAGTTCTTCCTCACATGAAGTTCTATGGGCTTAGAAAAGGATCCATAAAACAGTTTTTTGAGTCCTCGCGATACTAATCCCGACTTTTCTTGGATATCCTTTTTAGCGTTAAAATCTGGTGACGGAGAACCTTGAGTTTTGGCAACATTGACCAAAACCTTGAAAGTGTCCAGTCAGCATTTTTGGTTTTGGATTTAGTCTCTAAGGGGGGTGAATATTTTTTCCCATTGCCTCGGTTCACGCCCATATTGCAACGTTTCCACGGCGACATCCTCACAGTTTCTTGTTTCCCGTGTGTTCTACGTTGGCATGAGCAGAGAAGAAGAAATCAGCGTGTCTGCCGCCTTCATCTTCGTCCCTCTACGAGCCTCAACCAGCTTCTAGTTTTGGTTGGGTGAAAAGGAAGAGGTGGGATCTGAGAGGTAGAGCATTGTTTCTGATCTATTCCCCCGTCTCAACGCTCCACCTTCCTCTCTCTCCCTCTCTCTCGCTCGTTAAAAGTCGGTCATCGGGCGGCATAAAAAGACGATTCGGAACCTTTGATGGCGGGAAACAAAAGAGTGACTTTGTTCCGCCGGGAACCTTTTCATGCCGCTGAAATTAACAAGATGCTGGGAGTCGGAGTCAGGAGATCCTCCCGGGTTCATCCTCTACCAACTGGATGTGGTTCCATTCTGACTGATGGAAGATAATCACTAGTTGTATATCATACAAGATGTCCCCAATCCCCTGCGTTGTACAAGCAGTCCCCTGATGGAGCTAGAAGAGCTCCCTCTGGTGACTGAAAGATGAACTATTAGAGTATCATATAAATAGTATCACATAAATAAGATCCAGGTCCTCCGGTCGATTCAAACGCACATAATTCTGACAAAATTGGACCAACGGTTGAATATTAAAGCAAAAATGACTAGTTCCCGAGTTCCCACTAGTTTAATAAATATACAACCGACCTTTTCAAAAATCAGTCCAGTTCTTCCTCACACTAAGGTCTATGTTGATGTGAAATTTGAAAATGATCCATGTGATGCATTTTGAGTTATGGCGTTGAACATGAAGGACCGCTGCGACGTTGAGGATTCCACAATATGGCCGACTTTTGGGTTTTTTTCGGGAAAATTGTCGTAAAAGATCCTCTTGCAGGTAGAGCGGTTGGCTAGTTTGATTGACATGTGGTTGTATATCTTTTGTATAAATGCCTGCTATGCAAACACACGCACACACACACACACACACACACACACACACACACACACATGGGGCCACACACCTTTATAATTGCCTGCCATCTATGTGACATTTCCATAATTACTTTGCACAACATGTTATTCCTTCATCGACTCGTTATAAACACATGAGGGCTTTTCTGTGTGTGTGTGTGTGTGTGTGTGTGTGTGTGTGTGTGTGTGTGTGTGTCAGGTGTGTGATGTGAAGACTTTGACGCAATGTCACAGGAAGTGAATAATTTATCCAAGATGCTGAATCTGCCGGCGTAAGTTTTCATTTCACACTTAATTTTCCATCTTAATCAGAAAAACCACAGAAGAACGTGGAACGGATTCAACACCATCCCATAATAGAAAAAAAAGGCAAACATGAATAAATAAATCTTGTTTTACATGTTTTATGAGGTGAAGAATTAGATTTGATAAAGGGAGTAAAGAATGAAAGGATTCATCCTCGTTTTGTTGTTTATCCTTTAAACTCAAATCACATAAACAAAAAACAAAAACAGGTTCTATAAACTTTGTATTTGTTCCAGAGAATCTTTTGATAAAAGGAAATATATATAACGCGGTTAACGTAACGTCGACTAATGCCGAGTTATAGATCTTTTTTAAAACAGCAAAGTCTGAAATGTCTGAAATCTCCCACGGTCCTTGAACTGTCCATGACATTTAATCATTTTAATATGATGGATGATGAAACCAGAAAAAAAGGAGAGAGAAATAAAAGAAATGAAGGGATTGAAGTGAATAAAACAACAAAACTAAAAGAGAAATATAGAGGATGACAGGAAAAACTAAAAAGGAATGAAATATTAAAAAGAGTAAAAGACAACAGAGAATAAAAAAACATTAAAAAAAGAGACAATAATAAAAGAGAAGACGTGAAGACAAGAAAATAAGAGCTTTAAAAAGAGAATAAAGCTAACGCTGAAGAATATAATGTGTCTCAGTGTGGATATGGAACCCTTCCCAGACCGACATTCTTCCTCATCCCTCCTGGAATCTCTTTTATTTTGGGCATAGTGTGCTCCTGGTGAACCCGAGTGTCTTTTTAAATGACGCTGTGATTCATCAGGGTCCAGTTCAGACTACAGGGGCATTCTGGGGGATTAGACCAACGACCCTCCTACAAGCGAACAACCACTCTTACGCCTTGATTCCAGCGGGAGACGGCGAGGGAACGAGGAGAAACGCTTCCTGACGCTCCCAGTGGAACCAACACATAAAAGCCAAGACGGCCTCAGGAAAAGGCACCGCTGGGAATCGAACCCAGGATCTCCTGTTTACTAGACAGGCGCTTTAACCAACTAAGCCACAGCGCCAGATACTAGTGACCCGGTGTGAGTGGGTCCAGTCCAGATGAAACCATTAATGCAGTTTTTTCTGGTTGTTGAGTTTCTACGGGGGGAAAATCATTTTTTCAAAACAACTTTATTGGTTCAATTCCTACAATTATGAATTTTCCTTTTTCATAATTCAAAGGTTGAAAAATTATGGCTGGAAATCCGTAATTTATTGCAATAAAGCTCTTCTTCGTATCACGGCCGTCGTCAACCAGCGTGAAGTCGCGTCACCGCCACCTAGTGTTGGAGTGAGGCCCCTTTAAAAAAAATCAATTTTTCCGTTTTCTCTTCTGTCCATAGTTAGAAGAGAAAACGCTTTTGTTCCAGATATAACAGATTTATTTTTTACCCCCGCGGCTGAACTGAAATGCCAGTTGTGACAATAAAGCCACAGGTGATGACCTCGTTTGCGGGCGCCGCCGCCGCAGGAATACAGACCCTCCATGTCATGTTTGAGGCTCCGCCCACACGGAGACGTACGACGTTTCCCTCCCGGGACTTTTTGAGCGGGTGTTTCTGCAGGAGGACACGGACGATTAATCATCTGCGCTCGGGTTCCTGGTGACAAGGCCATAGCGGAGCGTCGTCTGGTGAAATATGTTGGCGCCGTTACCCACGCTGCTCTGCCTCCGACACTGTTGGGTTAGATAAAAAGACATGTTGAGTCTTCCCACCGCCGGCATGAATAACGACTCCTCCTTCAGAGGAGGGGACGGGAAATCCAAAGTGACCTCATCCGCCGGGTTCGAGCGGAGGCGTGGACACGCCTGCTTTCATTGGGATAAAGCGCCGCGCTGCAGAGAGCCGCTTTGCATTTATATCAATTTATATCCGTTAGCGCCAAAAGACGGTTTCAAGCTATAAATCAGTGTCGAAACCAAACGGTGGGGATAGATTCCGGCTCCGGTTTCAAACCAGCGTCGGCTCTCTGTATTTAATCTCTAGAGCTCGCTGCTTGGAGTTATGACCTTCAATGTTTCCGGTGGTTCAGAATCAGAACCCAGTCAACGGATTTCTTGGATCGGGAGGGAATCTTCCAATCTAAGTCTTTGGAATGGCGTTCCAGGTGCTCAAAGGGGAGGCCTGGCCCCTCCCATTAATATTTCCTTCCTCTTACCCGCGGTCGGATCACGGCGGCGTCAGGCTAAGAAGGGTAACCAAGATGTCCCTCTATCCCAGCAACACTCTCCAGCTCGTCCTTGGGGGTCCTGATGTGTGTGTGATGCAAGGGGTCACTCTGTAGTTCCAACTGGTATTCAAACCAACAACCTTTGGTTTCCAAAGGCAGTGAGTTACAGTCACACGTATAATAAAACACAAATACAATGTTTAATACGATACATATAATAAAAAAAAGAAGAAACACGGATCTCTCGGCGTTAATTGTTGTTAGCGGCTCAGTTAAAAAAACACTAGCTCTCGGTCTTCAGTGTTTTGAAGCGTTTTAACGCGAGACGAGTCACTTTCTATGCTGCTTAAATCTTTTAACAGCTTCGCAGAGGCATCAAGTTCTGCACAACAAGGTGCAAGGTCTGTGTGGAAAATAAATCTCACTCCCTCACACCTCAGGTTCTTCCACCCTGTAACGTTTTATCGAGGATGTAATTATCTTTGCCGTGAAGACGGTGCTCAGAACTCCAGAGCTAGCTTGAGAATTCTCCGATTTTTATACCACTGCCAAAACGACCTACATCCGATCAACCTAAATAACCGCTGGAAACAATTCGACACCAAATTTCACGCACGCTTCTCGGGTACCACATCTCATCGCAACTCAGCCCATCGCTCAACAAACACCTGATGCTAACCAGTTAGCGTACATGTATACAAATACAGTGTGTTCATTGATCGTTAGTCCATTAGAAAGATTTTGGCGTTCAGACTCTTCAGGAAGATCGTGATTTAAGGGTATCTACCCTGAACGGCAGCAGTTGTATCCCCCTATGGTGTCTGGATACTGGTGGCGGTGGCGGCTGATGACTCTGCTGAGGCTGATGAATGAATGAGAGAATCATACGGAAGGACAGTAGCTGATGGCGGTAGGATGGATGAAGGATGAAGGCGTGTTCGGCCACCTGAATGAGACGGCCAACTCTGCGGTAACTGCGGTCCGAGTGTGCGAGGAGATAGTCTTCCCGACTGAACTTCCTCTCTTCGTTATTTCATCTTATTGAAAGGAAACTTGGGGAAAAAAAGCCCCTGTTAAGAATATAATAAAAAAAGAAATGGAATTCTGGAAAAAACAGCAGCTAAATGATGAAATAAAACGATACATATCTAAAAAAAAACGACGTTTGGGATTCGTGTTTGTTCACGTTACAAATATTCTCTTGACCGAAACTCTCCGAACCAGCTATAAACAGCTATCGTCCTGCGATGTAGCAACTACTTCCTTTAGAAGAGTTGGGTCTCCGGTTGTTCCTTTTGAATGGAAAGGCGAAGGTTAACAGATTCACATATCTGACGTTGAAATGCGTAGCAGATATAAACAGAGGCGGATCTTACAGCCTTCGTCCATCATGCATTTGTTCGGACCGTCTGTATCTGGTTCTGCATCTGTTGTGACTTTGAATATCGGGACGGAACAACGACAGCAAGGTCATGCTACGACGCTGGAATGAAATCCCACGCACTGCTGCGTGAGATGAAGGATAAAGCGGTCGTACGTCGTACCGTATGACAAACTACCCCTTCGCTTTCGTCCCCGACAGCAAGGGTATGTCCTCTAAAAGACCCCAAACCCCCTGCTCTGTACAAGGGTTGCCCCTGATTCGACTGCTCAAATGAAACGGGACCCATTAATAATGACTCAACCTAACTATTTCTATGATGTCATCGGTCTGTTCTGGGATCAGATCCCACAGGGACTCAGTGATGAAGATGAATACGGTTAACGGGTTTTTCTGAATTCATAGGACCCCCCCCCCCCTCACTTACCCCTTGCAGCAGAAACATGAAACCGACCTTTCCCTAAAATGAATCCACTTCTTCCTCGCATCAAAGTCTATAGGCTTCAAAACATTAGAAATGATCTGTCGAAGTTATCGCATTAACACGAAGTAGACTTTTCATAGAATAAACCTAATAGACTTTAGTATAATGCTGTTTTTTTTTTTTACTGTACGCACACCTATGATCTTAAAGTTGGAGAAAGAGTCCAACGCCTCCCTTCGGGTCCCGGTCCAGAACACGTGACCGGCCGCCGCCTGACGATGTCCGATAATAATTGTCGCATTCAGTCCCGGCTACACGAGTAGTTTGACGTATTACATCCTACATTTTCTCTGAGCTTTTGATTCATTTGATTTATATATATATATATATAAGTACTTTCACTTTATATAACAAAAATACCTCGGAAACCCGACACTCGCGCGTTTATTTATATATCTGAACTATAAATGCGAGGCTATGATTGATGTTGCGCCGAACATGCGTGCTACTTCCATAAATACGCGAGTCAATGCTAACATGGCGGGGAGATGGCTGGGATAAAGAAACGGCGCGGAACATGATTGATGTCATGAATTCTATCTGCTTTTGTCGTCGTGACTGATGGGAAGGACTTTTGTACATAATGAGGAAGACGACGAACACAGGAAACGGGCTCGGCTTTGAGTTTAGTGCGGGGGCCGCATAAAGACGTGAGATAAATCTGTGTTTGCGACGTTAACGTGTCCCGGAACCGGAGAGTTCATTAATCACAGGAAGCCAGTCGGTAAGACTGAGGAGGGAGGAGGAGGAGGAGGTGGTGAGGAAGAGGAGAGAGGTCCTACCTCTCTATTTGAGCAGCCAGTTCCACTTTGTTATTCTGAATATTTCACCGTTGGTGTGGCTTAACCTGGCAACCGTTTTGGAATAAACACAAAAGTCACAGTTAGTACAAGTTAAGGATCTCAACACCATCAAGTCCAACATTACGTTAGCATCAAGGCTACACAAGCTAATACGAGGCCAAACCGACAAAGTACTTCCAAGATCAAGGATGTAGACAAGCAGGACCAAAGGTGTCGTGGAGGAACATAGAGGGGAATAAATGGAAAGAGGATATAGAATAGAATACATAGATTCCAATATGTGAGGAAGAGGTTACGAGGAATAACACGCGGAGAAAGAGAGGAAGGGTGAATGAATAAATAATAACGCCGGACCAACAACAAATGTCTGTCTGAATGCAGAAGGATGAGGGGATGAAAGCCCGATAAAAGATTAATAGAGGAAGGAGCACCGGAGGGAAATTAAATCTTGGAATGCATAGAGAGAGAGAGAGAGCGAGGGCGAGAGAGAGAGAGAGAGAGAGAGAGAGAGAGAGAGAGAGAGAGAGAGAGCAAAGTGAAATATAAAGAGAATAAAGAGATGAGCTGGGAAACAGATGCCGGGTTAAAAAAGGAAATAAAATGTAATATGATGAAGATTTGAACGTTCTGTCGTCGATGCTTTCAATGTTTCAGGACAAAACGGTCACTTGTTGTCTACACTGTAAAAAAAAATATAGAAAAAATAAATAAATCTGTTCACTAGTAAAATACGCTTTAATTAAATTAAGAATTATTGAGTCTAAAATGATTTTTTTTATATATATATTTTTTATATTTATAAGGAATTTGGAGAATTTTCAAAGCTGGAATTTCCTTTTTTTAAATAATGTTTTTTGGGTTTAAACTGTGAAAAGTTTATTTTTTTCTGTTTTTTTTTTTTACAGTGTCTAATATTTGTCTTAATACAATGAGGGAATAAAACTAATTATAAACAAATATTTATGTACTTTTATTTTTTTGATGTTTTTTTGATGTTCTTTGAAGGTAGAATTATAAATACTTTAAGTTATTATGTCATGGCAAATAATCGTGTTTTTAAAATATACGTATTCATATTTCATTTAAAGTAGTTTGTTTACTGTGTAAACAATAAAAAAATAAATCAGTTAAAAAAATATGAGCAAGGTTTAAATAATAATAATAATAACCAATAATCAATTAGTTTAAAATAATGAGATTAGTTTCCACATAATCTTCTGAAAAATGTTAAATATCTTTAAAACACATAGAGTATATCAGAACTTTTATCAGAACTTAATGAAAAAAATTCAGTTTATCAGTTTATCAGTTTGTATGAATTAAAATGATGTCATCTAAATACGGGGACATTTGTTACATGTAATTAAAATAAATACATTTAAAAATATTATTCTATTTTCTCTTTAATAAGTTGGAGTGACAATAAAAATGACTCAAGCAACTCCATTCCTCTCTCTCTCTCTCTCACCCTCTCTCTCTCCTGCCCTCTCTCTGTTATGCACCCTCCCTCTCTCTCTCTCCCTTGTACTCTCTCACTGTCTCTTGCTCCCCCTTTCTTGCTCTCTTCCTCTTTTCTCTCTCTCTCTCTCACCCTCTCTCTCTCCAGCCCTCTCTCTGTTATGCACCCTCCCTCTCTCTCTCTCCCTTGTACTCTCTCACCCCCTTTCTTGCTCTCTTGCTCTTTTCTCTCTCTCATGCTCTGTCTCTCTTGCGCACTCTCTCTCGCTCGTTCTCGCTCTCTGTCTCTCTCTTGCGTTTTTTTTTGCTCTCTCTCGCACTCTCTCCCTCCCTCTCTATCTCTTGGGCTCTATCACTCGATATCTCGCGCTCTCCCTCTCTCTGTCTCTCTCTCGCTCTGCCTCACACTCTCTCTGTTTCTCTCTCTCCCTCTCTCTCTCTCACACACATATGTGGGGGAAAAGGAAACGTGACATTCAGACGTGACCTCCCTCATGAACTTTCTGTCACTTAGCCTTCACTGTTCCCTGCTCCTCATCCCCTCCTCTCTCTCTCTCCCTCTCTCCCTCTCTCCCTCTCTCTCCCTCCCTCCCTCTCTCTCTCTCTCTCCCTCTCTCTCCCTCTCTCTCTCTCTCTCTCTCTCTCTCTCAGACGAATGGCTGCAGGCTGTGAATTAATGAGGAAGGCCGACTTCAGAGGAGCGAGAGAAAGTTGAAGGTAGGGTGAGGGGGCGGTGACCGGTCTTTAAACGTTGCTGTTGATGGCAGGAGCTCACATGGATTTTTTTCCGAGAGACACGGAGGGGAATTCAAAAAACATCAGAGCGATTTTTAAGAACGAGATCTCACGGAAAGTCACGTGACCAAACGTGACTTCTGAAGAAAAACAAACATGGAGGACGATGGACGTCCTCGTCGGACCTGTTGGGATATTATCTTAAACACAGTCGTGTTGTTGTCATACTTCCACAAGCCGCTCTTCCTCTTCCTCTTCCTCATCTTCATCTAGTTCAATAATCCACCTGGCTCAGTGTTCAGGTAAGTTTGGGTTTCTGTTCGCAGTTAAAGTACGTAAACTTCCGGTAATGTCAGGTGTGCTCGCTTTTTTTTTTAAGTACCAAAAAAATAGATTTAGAAAATAAAGGATTTTTTTTTAAATATAAAAAAATGTAATAAATAAATAAACAAAAAAATATAAATATATCAAACATGTTTTTTTATTTTTTTGTTTTTTAATAAAAAAATAATAATTATTTTTTATTAAAACAAATAAAGAATTAAAAAAATAAAATTAATTTAAAAATAAAAATAAATAAAAAAAATAAATAAATTAAAATTAAAATTAAATTAAATCTATTATTAAATTAAATCTGGCGTTTCATTCCTTAGTGTGTAGCCAGCATAAGACTTTGACAAGTCTGAAGTTTAAAATGAAACCTTTCAGCTTATTTCTCCAGACAAAGACGATGAAGGTCAAACCCACCGAAGAAAAAAAAAATAAAAAAATCGTATTTCTTACGACATTGTACCTGCAGACACAATCAGGAGTCACTAACTCACCTTTTATCGCAGGTTTCTGGACTTTTGGAGGAACCCACGCAGACAAACCCCAAAGAGGTGGATCAGAACCCAGAACCTTCTTGCTGTGAGGCGACTGTTGCTCCCGCCAAACGTTTCCATCCCACCTTCTGCTGCCTGACCAAAAACACGCATCGACTGAAAAATGGGTTGACTTGAAGAAAAACTTCAATCTTCTGTTGAAAAAAAACAAACAAACTGGACACACACACACACACACACACACACACACACACACACACACACACACACACACACACACACACACACACACACACGCACACACACACACACACACACACACACACACACACACACACACACACACACAAAAAACTCACACTCACACACACACAGTCGCCCCTATCTCTCCCTACCAGCTGTTAGATTGCCCACCTACCGGGTTGCTGTAGGCGTCAACAGCATTTCAGATATTCTCCAGCAGAAACTCTAATAACTCTTTAAATAACCTTCTGTGTAGATGAAGGTGTGTGTGCGTGTGTGTGTGTGTGTGTGTGTGAGTGTGTGTGTGTGTGTGTGTGTGTCCTTTTCATCCTCTTCACTCTGATTTCTCCACTCTGGTGACTGTCAAGAGTTCCTCTGACAACAAAACTTGGACCTTTGATTTTGATTTTGAGAGGCTGGATATGTTCCTCTGCTAAACGTGGAACACAGACTTTTTGCTCCAGGAGAAACAAGAAACGAATCTAAAGACTTTTGTTTTTACCCGGAGTGGAAACTCCCACTCAGGCCTTAATGGAAGACACTTGTTGGAGCATCAAAAACAAACAAACGGTTGAAAATCCAGTGTCAAACATTTCCCAGTTGGTTTTCATTCTCAAAAGTCATTTCAGCAGATTCTGAGTCAGATGTTGTTTCTGGAAATAGACGATGTCATTAGTCTTCATCAAACCGCACAGAGACGTTATGAAGCTCCGCCCACATGAGAACTGAAGGAGGGAAAAGTTCTGGAGTTTGGAGAGCTACAACTCTGTCTCTCTCTCCCTCTCCTTCTCTCTCCCTTTCTCCCTCTCTCTCTCCATCTTTCCCTTTATCTCTCTCCCTCCCTTTCTCTCTTTCTCTCTCCCTCTCTCTCTCCATCTTTCCGTTTCTCTCTCTCTCTCCCTCTCTCTGCCTCCCAAAATTTCTCCATCTCACTTTCCCTGCCTCGCTCTCTCTCCCTCCCTCTCTCTCTCTTTCTCTCTCTCTCACCCCTTCCTCTCTCTCTCTCTCTCTCCCTCCCTCTCTCTCTCTTTCTCTCTCTCTCACCCCTCCCTCTAGCTTGCTTTCTCACTCTCTCCCCCCCCCCTCTCTCACCCCTTCCTCTCTCTCTCCATCTCTCCCTCCAGCTTGCTTTCTCTCTCTCTCCCTCCCTCCCTCTCTCTCTCCCCACATTGAGTATAAAAACTGTAACACAACACAGACACGATGTCGCGGTACTTCCTTCGACAGCGTAGGGCGACAGCTCTCTGTGGTTCCATGCCGAGGCGTCAGCTGTGTGATTCTGGCTCATAATGGCGAGTCGGGGTCTTCATGGCGAGCTTTCCGCGGCGGGAGATGCGAGGTCGACTTTTGTCCTTGTTCAATCTCACGGATTCACCTTTGCTTTTTTTCCCGAGGTGAGACACCAAACCTGGCAATTATCCGAAACGCTCGTGTGTCTGTGTGGCGGCCCGGAAGACAAGAGTCACGACGAGGGTCCTTTCTCAGAACCCTCTGGAGAACGTAAACCCATCACACAAACACAGAACACCCACTCTGGGATGATTTATTCTGTTTATGCCTGAGTCCGATCTCCAAAGGGACTACAAATGTACAAAAAACAAAATACAGGTTTTAAAAGGATCTTTGTATTTACTGGACCAAAAACCCTTCACCAAAGGGACATCAAAGGAACCAAAGCAGCAAAGAAACATGAGTCCCCAGCTCCCCTCAAAGGAACATCAAAGGAAACAATGGAGCAAAGACACATAAGTCACCAGCTACCCTCAAAGGAACATCAAAGGAATCACAGCAGCAAAGACACAAGAGTGACAAGCTCCCCCTTAAAAGAACATCAAAGGGACATCAAAGGAGTACAAGGATCAAATACACATGAGTGCCTAGCTCCCCCCCAAAGGAACAGCAGAGGGACATCAAAAGAATCAACGGAGCAAAGAAACATGAGTGCTCAACTCCTACTCGAAGGAACATCAAAGGAATCAAAGAACAAAGGCATGAACAAAAAGCCCTCAGAGAGGCACAATCCACATCCAATGGCCTAAACCTACATCTGTAGGTTTTCTTTCTCATAATTTCCTGTTTCTCTCCAGTAGGCTATAAAACATCAAAGGAACATCACAACAGTACTAATGGTTGATGAGGTTGAAAAGATAAGCTCCTCCCTTGGCGGAGGGAAAATTCCAGCACAGGAAAGGCAGAAGTTTGCCAAAAACGCCTAGAAGGCAGGCTGTGATATGAATGTTTTGTTTTGTCCCGCTGGTGAGGAAGAGGTCGGGTCCTTCCTTGTTGTCTGGACCGAGTACAAAGGGCGGAGCTGGAAGCTTTAAGCCCACGGACAGGAAGCCCAAATTAAGAACAGGAAATAGCCTCAGGCGTTCCCTTCTGTGGATGCTTCTGTTTTTCTCTATTGTTTTTGAGTTTATCTCTCCGGATACTTTAAATGAACCATGAAGTATTCATCCCGTTTACAACATCTCATGTCAGTTGGGATAGGCTTCAGCCCCGACGGCACCCTGCATATGATAAGCAGTTTAAAGAATAAGCCCCGCCCCCCAGACACTAGGGATTCACAGTTAATCGATTTTTAAAGCTCCACTATGATTTTTGGCTTCCAACAATTCAAGAATAAAGAATTACATTGAAAAATATGCGCTGGAACGGTCGACAGCAAAGCAAATCAAGCGCTCCGCAAAAGAACCAACCGGCCATTTTTGCATGTTTTCTTAATAAACCCTTTAATGTTCTCAGAAAATATGCAAAAAATTATGTCTTTGCGTATTTTATTAATTAATCTGATAATATTACACTTTGAAAAAAAAAAAAGGTTGATACGTTAATATATAAATAACAAAAATAAAAAAAATTGATTGCCCTTGTTGTCTAACGTGAATAATTTATAGACATCCCCCAGACTCTCCAGAAAAAAAAAGAGGCACTTGAGAGAAACGGACCGGGCCGCGTCCCAGAACTCTCGTAGCTTTGAAGCCTTTTTTTTTTTTTTTTTGGATTCGAGGCTGTTTGGACCCTTTTATGAAAGCGAGTATTTTTTTATTCTACTGCCATCAAACAGTTTTTGTCGACACGCTTGAAAGATGATAATAATGAAGGAATTAATTAGAAGTTGGGATCAAGTAAAATCCAGTTCAAGAAAATATTAATAAAGATCTTAAACGCCTTTGATCCGGTTCGCCCGAATGGATCCGATAAGCAGAGACCTGCTTTGAGATCAGTACCAGCCTTCCTTCTCCAGCTGGACATCGACCCGCAGAACTACACAGATCAGCCGTATGATTATAACCACTGATAGTGGTTATCTGAGAGAACCTGACTAAGTCCAAGTACAAGACAACCGGGTCATTCCACTGGAGGGTCGCAGAAGATGGTCAGGTGGTTTTAATGTTTTGGCTGACAGGTATCATATGAAAACTACTTCAGTTAAATTTTTTATGGTACTTCAGATTTTATATTATAAGCTTACGAGCAAGTCTGTAGCATCATTTTTTATATCTCAATCCATCCATCCATCCTTCCATCCATCCATCCATCCATCATCCATCCATCCATCCATCATCCATCCATCCATCCATCCATCCATCCATCCATCCTTCCATCCATCCATTCATCCATCCATCCATCCATCCATCATCCATCCATCCATCCATCATCCATCCATCCATCCATCCATCCATCCATCCATCCTTCCATCCATCCATTCGTCCTTCCCAAACAAATGAATCCAAACAAATATTTTTCTTTTTCTCCCGCATTTTCTCAACTTTCCCGTGATAAAAAATAAAAAAATCCACCTGACGATTAAATGACGCGTCTACCAGTCGTGGATATTTCTGCAGCATGAGAACAGTCATTAATTCAGATCAGCAGACGGCAGGAAGGATTACGGGGAAAAGGTGACAGAGAGGGAGAGGCGTTCTGATTTTACCGTATTGTGTGTGCGTGACAGAGAGAGAGAGCAGATTGAATTTGAATGCAACATCCAGCAGGTCCTTGTGCTCCTGCTCCTCACACATTCCAGAGCGGCGGAGGTTTATTACACTAAAGTGTCACCTAAGAGTATCTTTATCCCACGCCGGTGAGACGTCGACGTTTACAGGCAGCGTCATTCGCCACATGTGGCGTTTTTTTTCTTTCTTTTCTCGTCTGTGAAAAATTTACATTAATATCAATTAAAGGCGTCAAAAGGTGGAAATGTTCTATAAAAAAAAAGAAGTTATTCATACAGGTTACGCACAATTTAATTCAATTGATTTTAGTATTAATAAAATATTTAAGTAAAATTATTTAAAAAAAAAAACAATTAGAAAGAAAAAGAAAAAAAAATTGAATTATTTTTTAGAAATTACAAATAAATTTCTTTATATTAAGAAATATTAAAATAATAAGAAATATTATATAAATATATACAAACACATATGTTTATATTAGAAATACATAAAAAAAAAGACTATTTAATAAGTTAAAAAAATTGAAATGATAAGAAATACATTTATAATAAATAAATAAATATCACATAAATACAAATTCAAACACTTTAAATTGGCCGTTGATAATAAACTAATAATCTTTTTTCTTTTTTTTAATTAAAACTGAAAAAATACGATAACTCCAAAATACTCTTTCATGGATCCTTCTCCAAATTTAAACCCGCAGGGACCTCAGTGCGTGGAAGGACTGGATTGATTTTGTAAAGGTTTGAACTCAGTTGGAACTTTTCTGACACTAGGGGGAGCTTTAGCTCCAAAAGTATCTACTACAGTAATTACATCATACTTATATTCTAATATTTCATATTTTTATCGGGGACAAACCTTCGGACCGGTTGTTTTTATGTTTTTGACGATAGACTGATTAATATTTCATTAATCCCATAAGAGATTTAGGAAAACAAACATGATCTTAGTTGGCATCCGGCCCAGAACCGAGCCCGGCAGATGGCCAGACGTCGGGGCGTCCGGGTCAGGCAGCGCCGACAGAACCCGACAGCGGACGAGCAGCAGGCTGAAAACTAGAGCAGACGTTTAGCTGAATGTGACGGACGCTTGGTTGATTCAATCAGTCGCCTGAGACTTCCTGACATCGTCGTGAACGGGCCGCTTCACCGCGAGACGGATCCAGATTTATTAATGCGAACACGTCTGACTTATCGGAAGAGTCTCCACCCGGTTTTCTTAACGGGCATTTGTTTAACGGGCATTTGTTTACCAGGCGTTGTTTAAGGTTTTTTTTTCTCGCTCATTAGTCAAGCCGTGACTCGAATTCGTTTCTGTTCCTGAACTGCCGCCTTCCGTCGTTCGGGTTGAACGACAGAAGTGAGAATAAAGCATGGAGAAGGATGACAGGAAGGAGAATAAAAAAAAAAGAAAATCAAAGAAGGCGAAGCGTCGGAAACAATCCGTCTGATCTCGTTCGGCGGCGGTGACTGGAGGAAGCGTTCCAACTCTGCTCCGTTTCATCCCTCGCTCCTCCTCGTGTGATTTTTCCGTCATGTAGATTCCCAGTCATGTTTTCTCCACTGCTTTCTAGCCTGCGTCGTCACCTTCAACGACAAGAAAAGGGATTTCAAGCTGCACCGTGTGTCGTCTACCCCCCCCCCAGACGCCGCTCGACGCACAGAATGTCTGATTGTTCCCGCTAGTAAACCGTCTTCTGTGAGTCCCCAGAACTAAAACAAAGACTTTTCTTAATAAGTTAAACACTTTGTTTCTTTTTCTTTGCGGAGCTTTATTGTTGAATTTAAAAATGTTTAATTTTGGGGTCTTACCTCTTCATGAAAGTAGGGGCAAGGAATTGAACCATCAAACCCCAAATATGTGCTAAACTACATCTACTGGTTGTAGCTTAGCACATAGGCTAACTATGCTATAATGCTATAAGGCCCACCCCCCCGCAAAAATGTTCCCATGTTCTCCTCGTGTTTTTATGGAGTTTACATGTTCTCCTTGTGTTTTTATGGAGTTTACATGTTCTCCTTGTGTTTTTATGGAGTTTACATGTTCTCCTTGTGTTTTTATGGAGTTTACATGTTCTCCTCGTGTTTTTATGGAGTTTACATGTTCTCCTTGTGTTTTTATGGAGTTTACATGTTCTCCTCGTGTTTTTATGGAGTTTACATGTTCTCCTTGTGTTTTTATGGAGTTTACATGTTCTCCTAGTGTTTTATGGAGTTTAAATGTTCTCTTTGTGTTTTTATGGAGTTTACATGTTCTCCTCGTGTTTTTATGGAGTTTACATGTTCTCATTGTGTTTTTATGGAGTTAACCTGTTCTCCTCGTGTGTTTATGGAGTTTATATGTTCTCCTCGTGTTTGTATGGAGTTAACCTGTTCTCCTCGTGTTTTTATGGAGTTTACATGTTCTCATTGTGTTTTTATGGAGTTTACATGTTCTCATTTTGTTTTTATGGAGTTAACCTGTTCTCCTCGTGTTTTTATGCAGTTTACATGTTCTCATTGTGTTTTTATGGAGTTAACCTGTTCTCCTCGTGTTTTTATGCAGCTGGCATGTTCTCATTGTGTTTTTATGGTTTCTTTGTCGTTTTTCTCACCAGCTGGCTCGGGACTCTTTTCTATAAGTCAAACAACATGACATAAAAACACAAAACATAAAAGGAAAAAAAACTTTCCCACCACTGAAAACGCCTCCCAGAGTCGAACCTTCTGTCGGGCCCACAGGTCGGGTCGAGTTCTGCCCAGACGAGTGAAGACTCCTACCAGCAAAACGATTTGCAGAAGTGCGTAAAAACCCAAAGACACAAACATCACACACTGTACGTCTTCCTCAAACGCGTCCCTGTCCTCTGGTGAATACAAAATGACATTTCAAATCAGCGTCTCCCCGTCGTGACTTCGCGGCGCCGCTAAACCAATTTAGCTCTTCCTCTCTTTTTTTCCCGTCACTCCATCTCTCACGGAAAGAATCAACGAGAACCAGAGAGTGAAGTAAGGAGGAGTGAATGTGACTTTTATTCTGTCGGTACCGGGTTTTATGGGCCACTTGAAGTTTTACCTTTCATATCATCTTTTTCTTCTTTTCATAAAATATGACAGTAGAGACTGTTTTATTCGATTTCTCCTTCCCTTCCGACTCAGAACCCTTTTTTTTTAAACTGCTGAACACGGGCTCGGACTGTAGAACTTAGAACTCGTCTCTGCATTCATTCAGTCCTGCTGGAAATCAGACAGGACCTGCTTTCGGCTCCAATCAGCGCCTGCTGCTCACAGCTGAACTACAAGCCCAACGTTCAGAGGAGAATGGCGGCCAATCACCGACCCAGTTGGACCAGAACCCCCTTTTGAATGAGTAATCAAATTTCCCCCCTCGAAACTCCCCTCGCATTTTACCCAACCGGAATCTGAACCTTTATTAAGTCAGAAACGATTCAATGACTGAATGTTAACCGTTATTCAGTCCAGGATTTAAAGGGGCAGTACGTGAAAAAAAAAAAGTCGGCGTGAGATGTGAAAAGGTGAGTTAAAACTAGATCCTACTTGGGAAAACGGAAGAGTCTGTCAGTGGTTATAATGTTATGGCTGATTAGTGTATGTTTTTTTGCCATTGCCTTGAGTTTAAAGATCCCGAGGCTAAAGTCGGTCGCCAAATGTGAACAAATTGAAAGTTCCTCATTCTCACCGCTATCCATCCATCCATCTTTTCTCGGTAACCGGCGGTCCTCCTTGTCTTCGTCGGCGCTGAGAAACACACGCAGAAAGGGCCCCAGGTCAGGATTCAAACCTAGAACCTTCTTGATGTGAGGTGACAGAGTTAACTATTGACCCAATGTGTCGCCTCGTCAGCATTCAGCCGAGTCTGAATCGTTCAGTCAGTCAGTCGCTCTGGAAGCGAGCGACTCAATTAGAAGAACCGTTGTCCTGTGAGCCAATCAGTGGTCAGGAAGTCCCACCCCCTTCAATCAGCCGACCAGACAGTCAGTCAATTACACCGTGAAGAACCGGTAGTGATTTCTGGATACTCTGCTTTATTCAGCGTGCCTGATGAACCTCAAGTCGGACCAGCTGCAGCAGGCAGGCCGGGAATGTTTGCTCAAATCAGCCATAACATTAAAACCACCGTCATCATACTGTGTAGGTCAGAGGCAGGAAACAGCTCTGTGATGCTATACGTGTTATTTTTACAGTATCATCAAGTGCTGCAGATTCCGATTATACACAACCTCAGTCGAGTCTACATTAATGAGCCATAACATTAAAATCACCTCGCTAATATGATGTATGTCCCCCGTTTTGGTGCCATGACGGCTCTGCGATGCATTGGTACATCCACCAATCAGAATTTGTTCAAGGTTGAGGTGCTGGTGAGATGTGTGTGCATAAAATGTGTGTTATTTTATCATGTTTTACTACTTTGTCCTTGTGATTTTGCCCCTTGTTTGTTTTTTGCTATAAAATACTGTTTAATGGATCTTTCTAACCTGTCGGGCTTGTGTATTGGGGATTGCTTGTACTACGCAGGGGATTTGGGCCTTTTGAGGATATACCCCTGCTGTCAGGGATTATTTCATTGGCTTATTTCTTTTTCATAGCCTCAACAAGAGCTTAAAACTAATGATTGAAGTGAACCGCATGCTGGGTACTGGTTAACTGTAAAGTCTTTCAGAACCTTTGCCCACTTTTACTTCCTCCAACACCAACTTCAGAACCAAATGGTCCCTTTGCTGTCTAATACGTCCCATTCGCTGGGAGGCGCCATTGGAACCAAATAATCAACGTTATTCCTGACCTCACCTGATTGTGGTTATAATGTTATGGCTAACTGTAAAACATGACCTTCAAAGGTCATTCATCATCATCCTCGGACTAGTATTTTAGGTTTGAGGACGGCGAAACTAACGAGAGAACCAGCTGAGGGTCCACGAAGTCCTTCACAAGTACCACAGGCTGTACGGATTTGCATTTATAGCCCGCCGCTTTAAGCTATTCTTGCGGGCGAAACAGGATGTGCAGAATCATGGGTAATTACGTTCACCTGGTGTGCAGGTGTAAATCAGTCCCTGATTGATTAACTAAAACCAGCGGGGCTCCAAACCCGCGAGAACGGGATTTAACAGCGGCGAGTTCTCATTAGTTCGGGCAAGCTGATATGTGGGGCCCCAAATAGTTCTTTTAATCAAAAGGACGGTCCGGTCGGTGTCAGTTTACGACACGCGTTTAATGGCTCACAAGGCATCGATGGCGAGACGGAGTTTAAAGAAAGAATTTGAGAGACATTTCCTGTGAATGGTCGCTGATGATGCTCAGAGGTCTCTCTCTCTCTCTCTCTCTCTCTCTCTCTCTCTCTCTCTCTCTCTCTCTCTCTCTCCCTGCCCTTCATATTGTTATTATCGTTCAACCAACTTTTACACTGTTCTCCCCTCCATGCCCCAAATATTACACGACTTTGAAAATGGCCTCATCCTCTCAAGGGTAGTGATCGGCGTTGTTGCCTTGGCACTTCCTGTGTGGATTTTTTTCAAGGTCGGCCTCCTTTTCTGCCCCCCCTGCTCTCTATAAACGCCGTTGAGAAAGGGGGCTTGAGTTGTGGGACAGTAGTGACGTCTGAAAGATGTATTACATGGTCTGCTGTGGAAGTCTTAAAAGCAGTTAATAGTAGTAACAGAGGTGAATCTGATATCGGTAAAAACGCAAGAAAACAAGGCAGGACAGGAGTCTTTAAAATAAGCTGAATGTAGTAACAGAGGTGAATCTGATATCGGTAAAAATGTAAAGTAACAAGGCAGGACGGGAGTCTTTAAAATAAAGATGAATGTAGTAACAGAGGTGAATCTGAGATCGGTAAAAATGCAAGGTAACAAGGCAGGGCAGGAGTCTTTAGAAGCAGCTAATAGCGGATAGCAGCTAACTCATAGAGGATTAAGAAAATGGTTTCTGACTGAGGAAACAGTCGGATGCCATGTGGTGCTGTTTGCTCTGTTCAGAGTACTGTCAAGAAAAAAGAGGGGGAAGGTTCTGCAAAATGACTATATTTTGGTCCTGAACTGGCTGCTTGTCTTGGGTCTACTCCACCTTTGACCCAAAAACCCACTGGGACAGAGTAAACCCACCATGAATGGTTTTTTGTGGAAATGGACAGATTTTTGGTCAATTTTCTCCGTTTTCTCATTGTATTAAATCAAAACCTTTTCAGCAGGCAATTACAGTTTTTGCACATTTCTCGTTACAATTCTCACGGACAGCATTCAGCTCTCGATGATTCAGGGCTCTCTTAATAAAGAGGGTTTGATGAAACCGTCTCAAAGGCTTTGAACAAAAACACAAAACACACACAAAAAAAAAAATCAGCTCACAGTTAAGTCACAGTTTTGCATTCATTAATGTAATTAGTGTTATAATGAAAACTGATGAATGAAGATTAGATGTCATTTGTTGGTAAATGAAGAGGGGATAGATTGAAGGATAGACACTTTATTAATCCCCAAAGTGGAAAATTACTAGTTAATTTTATAATTAAATACAGTATATGCTTGAAATGTTGCACCCACTCTACCTTTTATTTCCTGCCGCTCTCGCCGCTGCGCCAAAAGATAACAACAAAATTACTGTTGACCTTAATTTCAGACGTCTGAACCGCGGCGGCAACCTGTGCCAGCAACACCGCCGGGGGTGTTTGAAAGTGAGAGAGCGGCGGTACAAAGTGGAAAAGATTCACTTTAAAACGCTGTTATAACATCAATCTGTGACCTACAAGCTGACATTCAGCCAGACTGTGCACAGCGAGCTGAGGAGAGCGATGTGAAACAGAAAGGTGGGCCAGTAATTGTTTGACCTTTATGTTGACTGCGGTGTTGAAACAGTGGACGAAGACAAGATCCCCCTGACTGCAGGAAAAGTTAAACTTGAGATTACGTGGAGGCAGCCGCCGAAAGTCCACCGTGTGTTTGAGCGTTTGTCGAGAGCGTCAGAGGAGCTGCTACGTTTTAAGGATTAATCGTACCAGTGGCTGGGAGTGGCTGGTCTGAAGGAGGATCCGATCATGGCGGCGCAAGAAGGCACCAGATCTACAGAGGCAGGGGTCAACCAAAGACGACAGAACCCAAAACGTAGTAGGGTAAAGATGGAAGCTGGTGCAAAAACTAGCCCATAAACACCAGATCCATAGAGGTTGGGATCGACGACAGTCCAATGGAAAGGCGGTACAGACAAGACCCCGAGACGGTCCATCGGTCCATCCAGCTCACAGTATCAGGGCGCAGGATGGAAGCTAGGACATCGTACACTGAGAGACACCACCTAGTGGCTGAGATAGTGTTCAGTACCATCTGTACTGAGTATGGAGTCCCAGAGGGAGCTTTTACCGAAACTCATGCTACTTCAATTCCAGACCAAGAAGTCGCTACCGGTTGACCAACCAGACACAGTCGTGGTTGACAAGGAAAAGAAGATCCAAGCTGTGGTGATTCCGAACGTTGAAGGTGAAAATGATTCCTCAGGTGAATCTAACATTATTGACCGTCACTCCAAACTTGAGAAAGCTTCACCGGATTCCAGGTACAACGTCTGAGGTCTCAGTCTAGAAAAGTGCGGACCTAGGATCCGTTGCTGTACGAAACCCTAAAAACTTCTGGTCTTGCTGGTGGTTCCCAGTCTGGTTAGTGCCTATTGAAGCGGTCGAAGGAAGGACAACCGGTGAACGGGTGAGGTTTGTCCGATCTCACATCAGAGCCACTGCGGCACGAACTACATGTTCAAACAAAAACATATTCAATGCCGTGACGGTTTTATTCTTTGGCTTGAGGACGATGGGCATCAAATGTTTTCTTTTGTGGATGTGAACACAGAAAAACATCCTCCTCTTCTCTAATGTGATCTCTTTCTGTATTTCCCTGGCATCCCTGTCCCTCCATTTGTCTCTTTGCCACGGAGCCTCGGGGAGCCGGTGTCAGCATGTTAATAGGAATGTAATCCATTTGGTAGCAGTGCTATTAGTAATGCCGAGCACAGCAGCCACAGGCAGCCGGGCAAACAAGGTATCAAACGTGAAATCAAAGGAGCGAAATCAGACTAGGAAAGAGAGGATGGTCTTCCTCGCTGGAGCCTACAGAGCCGCAGAGGAAGGGCGGCAACTCGACGTCCATAACAACCTCACATTACTGATTAATTCAAGCCGATTTAATTTTGCCGAGTTTGAGCATCTTGGTGTCTTGTTTTCAAGTACTGGGAAAATGGACCATGAGATGGATAAGCGGTTCTGTGCAACATCAAGAGGGGCGCCCGTCCGTGGCCAAATTGGTTTTCCAAGTGGAATTTGGACTTGGTGCACCCCCATACGCTATGGTGCCCTACGTAAGTCCATAGTCTGCAAATAAGGGGTCCATCTGGTCGTCTTGTAAGCAGGAGATTCCTTTCCATTGAGAAGGTTTTGTGTTACAGGAGGAACCCAGCTCAGTGGGCGCCATCGCCAAACAGGAAGTAGCACCCAGCTTGGAGTTTAACGCCAGCTTTCATTACGAAAAATTGGAACACAGAATGTGTCATGACTGTCCTTTACGAAACAATCCTAATTTTTTATCACCTATGTCAAGCAAGAAAATCCACGGCTGTAGAAACGTTTTTAACATGCGAGGACATTAAATTGCCTTTATAAGCATTGTAACATCGCGTGAAAACGTCCACATCCCAAAATAAGTCACCTGATTTCTCCTTCAATAACAGACTACACTCGTAATCTCCATCGGTGCCTTAAACATAATGTTCTGCGACGTTTCTGCCATTGTTGCATTCTGAGTTTATGACGATTGTGTGAGAAGAAGGGAGATTAATGTGGTTCGCTTCTTAGCCCCGGATTAATGGAGGTCGTGGAAGGAGACGGGATGTGATTGTGAGGTGCCGAGGACTCACGGGGGAGGTGGGAACGGGTTAATCAGTCCATATTGTTCTCGTGGTGTACTCACAAACACAAATCACACACAAACACACAACACACACACACACACAGTAATGGAGGCTACAGGTCTAATCAGCCCAGCTCTAAGAGACCAATGTTCTCCTCCTGCCTTTTTTTTTTCTTCTTCCTACAGAGATGTTTTGTCGAGTCTATTGTTACGTTTTTTTCTTTTCAATATTCACTCAGGTTCAGTCAAATCCTCCACGGACGGATGAACGTATTTGTGTGCCTGAAAAGTCGGGGGGTTTGGAATGATCGTCGTCAATTCCGCCTTCCCGTTTACGCGAAAAGAAGTATTTCATGGAACCTTCCTATTTTTATACCTGAGTAGACCTCATTGTGAGGAAGCACTGGATTAATTTTGAGAAATGTTGGTGCATATGTCTGACACTAGGGGGGAGCTTCAAATCAAAATGTATTCAGGCTAAAAATTCTCAAGCTCAATCTATATTCTCAATCTATATTGTGTACATTATGTTTTACTTTAATATATCATTTGTTACTCACTAGGGGGAGCATTTCACGTCCTAACCATCTTTGAAATTTAGTCCAAATTCCGTGATTATGAAGCGACTAAAGGAGTTCTATCTTTTATTTTTCATATTTTGCTCTGAAAGTTCACATTTTAACCACTAGGGGGGGATTATTTTCTTGTTTTCCCGGCCATACCTCAAATGTCAAATTCAAACCTCGTGCCCACATAAAGCTTATTGTGAGGAGGAACGGCAAGAAATTTGGGAAAGGTCAGTTGTTCATGTCTGACCGCCTTTTATTTCTTTACAAAAAAAACCCGCTGTTTTTCTGAATCCTGGTCCGATTTAGTTTAAATTTGTTCGTATGAATCGGCGCCATGAGATCTAAAACAGTAGTTGTTCTTTTTAAAGTAATTTTCTACCATGCAAGATCTATTTTATATAAATAATAATTCATTATATTACTTCATATAATATACATTCTGCAGAAAAGGGAATGTATATAATATGAAAATATGAAAAAGCAGCAAAAACAGCCGCGAGTCCTTCAGAATAAGAAACTGATACGTTCTTGTATCTGCAGAAGCAATCGGTCCAGGCAGAACAAGAACATCCATGTTCCTCTTCTTATCAGTGAGATTTTACAACGCGGCGCCGGCTCATACCCTTGACTATCGCCAACGGAAACAATATAGCTGCCGTTGCCGTGGTTACTGAAACTGGAAGCGTAAACCTTTTGTCATTCATGGGCTGCTCTGAGAGCTTGTTGGAAAAAAAGATAGTGTGCATTGATTTGTTTCTTTTTTGGGGGGTGGGTGGAGGAGAGAGGGAAAGAATGACAATCATAGATTTGTATGGTGTCGCTCAGAAATCACAAACACGGAGGGCGACTTGCACGAGCAGCCGCGAGACTCCGGGATGAGCTCGGGTTCCGTGGTCGGAGCTGCTGTCGCTCGTCTTCCACATGGATTTTAAAAACGTAATAATACGGCGGAGAAGTTGGAGCCTTTTAATAAAAGGGAGGGGAAGGACACGAGTCCCTATCTGCTCCTCACAGCACGTTACATCAGGGCGGAGTTTGGCCTTGATGGTGGAGCCGCCGTCGTCCCCGTGACTCTGAAGACAAGTGGAGTCGGCGTTTCCTCACACTCTACAGCAACAGTGTTTATTTTTGTCTCACAGAACTGGAACAGGCCACCAGTTTCTTATACGCTCAGGTTAGACAATAATAATAATAATAATAATGATGATGTATTCTTATTTATTTGTCCGATTCGGTTATAAAACAGAGTGAGGCTGCTGCGAGACGCTCGGGGTTCAGTGACTTTCTCTGAACCCTGAGCATCGACATGTGGACCGCAGGGCCAGTGTGGGGATTCAACCACCGACATTCCAACGTCTCTGCTTCCAGACAGTCACATGATAACTAGACAATATCTCAAGACAATTCAATGAGATGAAATAGAAGTACCTGTATGAACCGGGAATCTTTCACCGTATGAACCTGGATTTTTTTAGCTGTGACAAGATGTCTTTGATGTCTTTGTGACATACGACTTGATGTCTTTTATGTCTTTGTGACATATGACTTCATGTCTTTGATGTTTTTGTGACATTTGACCTGATGTCTTTGATGTCTTTGTGAAATGTGACTTTATGTCATTGATGTATTTGTGACATATGACTTGAAGTCTTTGATGTCTTTGATGTTTTTTGTGACATATGACCTGTAGTCTTTGATGTCTTTCTTACTAGCGTTTCTACATTTAGAATCGGCACGTTGCCATGGTCACCGGTCGAGTTCGTTTGAAAACTTGGTTACTATTGTAACTATGATGAAGAGGAGAGCAGTCCAGATCGATCTGATGCATGATGGGCATACATCCTGTAAAAGCTGTGAGAAGATAGAGGAACACATAAGAAGTAGAAGAAGAAGAAGTAGAAGAAGAAGAAGAAGAAGAAGAAGAAGAAGAAGAAATATGAGTGAAACAGTCTTTGAATATCTTAGCCGGATTAATTCCATGATGAATATTAAACTGGGACCAGTAGCAGCTTGTCACACTTCCTGCTCGGTGCAGATTTGCACAAATAAACTTATGTTGCTGTTTGACATGTTATCTGTCAGATTGGATCACTCCACCTGAGCTCTCTCTCCCAGAATTCCTACGTCACACGAAGGCATCACAAAGCTGTGTGTGTCTCTGTGTGTATTTGTGCGTTTGTGTACATCTCCTACCTTCCAGAGATAGAGCTATCTCAAAACCCAGAGTCTCCTGGTACCGCCTGCCGGGCATAACGATGTTTCTCCCCCCTGAAACTTCGTGTAAATCAATCGAGCGTTTGCTCATCGCAAACATACGACTTCTTCTTCCAGGCATTATTTTCTGCTCCGTGTTTAGGATCAACTCTAATTGACGCTACATTCATACCGCGGGCTTTCACCGCCGTCTACTGATTTATTTGCCGGCGCGATTCATCTGTCGGCAAAAGCAGATAGAAATAAAGGTTTAGTATGTGAATAATGGCCCGAGAAGAAAGTATCATTCTCTAACAGTGTGTTAAAAAAAAAAAAATTCTAAAGGATTCTCAATCGAGGAAAACGTCTTTGACAAATGAGACGTTGTCGTCACGGTAACATAGACCTCGTCTCCGCCTGTTTATTATATGGATCCATGTGACTACTGTCAGAAATAGACGTGAAGCCATTTAGTACGTCACTGAATGCTGATCCTGAACATACAGTACATACACCGAATAGCCATAACATTACAACCGCCGACAGGTGAAATCAGAATAACGTAGCAACCTGTGTTTGTCCGTCTGCCTCCACGTGTCGATCCAGGGCCTGTGCAGTGTGTGTGTGTGTGTGAATGTGCTTATGTGTGTGTGTGTGTGTGTGTACGTGTGTGTGAGTGTGTGTGTGTGTGTGTGGGGGGGGGGGGGGTGACCCGACCCAAAAGTGAATGAATGAATGAAGGAAACAATACAATAGGTTCTACGATGCAGTAAAGCAAATTATTGAATTAGTCAAGGCAAATAATCACTCCCCCCCCCCCCACCCTCCCCTCCCCCGGGACCCACTTTCCACAGCTCTGTCCAGATTATCGGGAATGACTTTTGCATTGATTGTAGGCCGCCGTCTCCTGCTCTCATTGCCGTATGAGCCCGCTACCTTAGTTTCATACATCACACGCCGCTGATCCCTCCGATCTGCCGTCGTTAATCTTCATTTCTTATTTTCCCCTGGGGGAGTTTATGTAGTTTTAGATGGCAACAACAAAAGCAAAGATGTTAATCAGAGTGATAGCTCAACAGAACCAGTTCACCTCCGCATACTTCAAAAGAAACTCCCCGTCCTAAATCACATTTGTTTGTTTGCCCCACGGGCCGTTCAAGGTAAAATGCAATGCATTTTTTTTCAGCCTCTAAATTATCTCTGGCCCCTCTTCTGAATTTGTAAACAACATCTGAGCAGATAGGTAAGAGAAGCATCCTGTTTGTGACCGGGGGATATGAGAGTATTGGAGAATTAAACTTTAAAGGTTCAAATCCCTGAATTTTGAATCAAATCGATTTGAGGCTCTAAACTTTAAGTATTCAGATTTGAAAGAGCGGTGATGACATAACTGTTTACAGGAAGTAGTAACTAGCAGTTATTAGGAGATAGCAGCTCTTAGCAGTGACCAGGTAGTAGTAGTTAGCAGCTAGAAACATTTAGCAGCGTCAAGAAGTTAGCAGCAAGTTAGAGGTAGCAGCAAAACAGCTCATAACAAAACAAAGCTAACATCTGGTAGTAGTTATAAACTAGACGTATCAGCTATAAGTAGTAATCAGAAGTATCAGTCAGATGCAGCTAACAGCAATTAGCAATTAGTAGTATTTAGCAGCTAGTAATGGTAAGCAGCTAGAAGCAGTGAACAGTTTATCGTAAATGAGAGGTAGTGGTTATCAGCGAGTAGCATTGATCAGATCATAGGAGTTAACAGATAGAAACTACTAGCAGTTAACAGTTAGTAGCAGTTAGTTAGTAGTAGTAGTTAGCTAGTAGTAGGAAGTAGCTCTCTCTCCTTTACAACAACTCAAATGTCTGGCGTTTTGAGACCCATAAACACATCAGTCCCAGATGAAAGATCTTCGGAGCTTCTTATGTATTTTAGATAATTATCCAGTTTCCTGTCATAAACCATTAGACATTCATGAATATTATCATCTCGCATTAGTTGAACGTCTAATTAATCAGAACACGAAAGCTGTGATGTACAGGAAGTGATCATCAGACTGCATCGGATGAAGACAATAGCGTTCCTTTTGTTTTGATGTGTTGGAAACTTGTTCTTTCTTCCTCCACGCTGAGAACTATCGGGTTTCTGTCTCTTTGTTTTTATTCGCTCATTAGTCGACTCGCCGCTGGATCCCAGCCAGACACAACTCAGACAGCCCGGCCCAAATTCAAGTTAAGCCGCAGCCCAATTTGAAGATCTGGCAAAAAAACCCCTCCGTGTCCAACCCAATCCCTCAATTACACAAATAAATCTGCTCAGTAAACGCGACACGCCCGGATGTACGCCCAGCCTATAAGAAGAACCATAAATAAGAATCTAATGAAAACAATTGAATGAAAGAAGCTAGTTTGCAAACAAAACTATGAAAACTATGAAAATAGGTCATATGCGGGTTTTGCCTGATTCATGATTTTAAAAATTTGCGTGTGTGAAAACGGTTGCAAACTTGACAACACCTGCAAAAAAAAAAAAAAGTGCAACTGTTCTGCTAACGGTGAGCAATGAGGATTGTGTCTGTCAAACGTACAAAATAACATGCGCGTGTGGTTGTGCTCGCCACGCACTTTCCTCCATCTGCATCCACCAGCGGCTCCATTCTGGGACTACTTCGATTGAGAGACCCCACCAAAGTCTGTACCCCATCATATGCCAGGGTACTGACCAGCTGCCTGGTGGTCCTCTGTGGCTGACCAGCTGCCTGGTGGTCCTCTGTGGGTGACCAGCTGCCTGGTGGTCCTGAGCAAACGTGGCACAGAGTGAGACAACCTCCTCCAAAATGGATGCATGCATCTTCAAGAATACAACTCAACTATTTTCACGTTAAACATAAAGAAAATTCATTTTTGATTGAGTAAATACGGTAAATACGGAGCCAACGTTTTATAATAAGCTATTTTTCCTTTTGTTCTTCCTCTTATATCTTGTCATCTTCCCTTCATTTCATCTGTCGTTCTACTTTCCCCCCCACAGCATTGGCATTGATTTCTCAACGATACTCTCCCTTATCGCTTTTCCTTTTAGTAATATTCAGATTTCTCCGCTGGAGATCAACAACATGTTTATTTGCCTCTTCCACCGACTCCTCAGGTTACGTTGGATTACATTTCGTTTTGCACTTTCGGTCACTCTGCTCTCTGTAAAACTGCACTTCGCTATTTAGAACTCGCTATTTGGGATCTTAGCAAATAAGACCCTTTGAGAGGTAAAGTTTATCCTTTCTTTTTCTCCAAGATTCAAGATTCCAGAAGCTTGATAGTCAACTACGCGGGTACAGTATGTACCAGACACACAGAGGATTGAAAAATCCTTTTTCTCTTGCTGACCCACTTTGCAGAGAGTACAAACGCATTAAAGAAACCCTTTGTACACAATTTGTGCAAAAAAGAAAGAAAAGAGTGGGTTGCAAACAAGAGGAAACAGTAAGTAATGGGAGGCAGGGAGAGATCTCGGTTTCCTGACAGATCGGGGGATGAAGCCGTTCATGGAGGCACCGGTTCTGTCTCCACGACGGGTTGGAGGCAGAGGAGGTCGTGTGAAGGGTGGCTGGGGTCACCCACAAGGCTGAGTTTGCTTTGCAGGTGAGGCAGATGGTCCAGGAGGGAGGGGAATGAGAAACCAGTGAGAAAGTCCAGTTGTCTCTGATTCGACCTACCAGGATGTTCGTGACCGAAGATCTACGAACAGAATACCGGAGAATTCTGAGAGAGAGTTTCAGGTCGTCGGAATATCATTTGTGATTTCAAGCTCAAGCCTTCAGCAAGAAAAATGATCCTGCAGGGGTGAGATGCCGTGGTGGGTCCTGAAAGGATCCGACCTCCAGTTATCAGAAGGGTTCGGTCAAAAACAAGATATTAAGTTAAGGGGAGTAAAGTATTTTTCCTCCGGTTTGAAGATCCCTATGCGGTACGATCACATGCAGACTGTAAGGACTGTCGGTGCACAAGTGAACATTAATGCCGTAAACATGTGACGTGTATAAATAGCTTTATTCATTACCGCTGTATTGACAGGGTCTCCTTGGGAATGTTGTCTGAGGGGAAGTGGGACAAGATTAAAGCGAGCCCACCAGCGCAGGGAAGATGAATCCGCCGAGAAACCCAACAACCCAAAAAACACATTCGGCACAAAGGAAAGACGTGCTTTTGGATCTTTTGTTGCTTCTTACATTTTTATTGCCCTTATTTTAATAATTGAGTTTGCCTCCTTTGGCGGGAACCCAGACACGTCTGCAAACCGGGGGAACAAACGAAAGGCACGTTTCATTTTCTCATTTTGGCTCCAATTTAATGTTCAGTTTGCATCTGAAGCGATGACTTTGAAGTCCAAAAACGCAAACTAGCATCTCTGATCACGCTCTGCCAAATTAAAGTTTTCTCATTTAGAGCGGCTCCGTAGGCACAAAGCCGAACCTTCACACTCAGAGAACCCACTCCCACGTATGATCTGTAACTTAACGGTCTACATCACTCAACTTCAAACATCCATAAACACAGTTTGGACAATGTTGACCGAAAAAAAACGCCTAAAGCCCCTTTTATGCCCCATCTATCTGTTAAACCAGGTGTATATCGCCGAAAAGCCGCCAAATCATTTAGTTGTACGAGCAATTCCACCTGATTAAACCCCTCAAAGTAAACGTGAAGTTATTTTCTTCACAAAAAAAACCCTCTAGCAATAAAATCCCATCCAGCCCAACCAAAAACCAAAAAAATACACATATTTCTCCGACTGCGTTTGTTTTCATCTTTTAAATTAAAAATTAAACTGGATCGTCAAACGAATATCTCGAAAAAAAAAAGGCTAGAAAAAAACCCTCAATAAGACCCACCTCTTAATTTTGCCGGCATTATCAGCTCCTTCTTTTTTTTTTGTGTGATTGATCTCATTAGTTTCAAACTGTGATTGAATGGATGCTAATAACATTAGCAGCGGTAGCAGCAGTAAATCGCCCCGATTCAATTATTTCAAAGACAGTTAAACATTTAGTTTTACCGTATTCAGACGCCCCCGCGGGCGGAAGACCTGCTAACGTCTCCGTCGGCAGCCGAGCCAATAGACGACATCGCTTGTAGCTCAAATTCATATTCAGAGGATCCTCTTACTGAGGTCTATGGGACCTCAGTAAGAGGAAGACCAGGATTGATTTTGAAAGGTCGAAAGGTTGGTTGTGTATTTCCGACACTAGCCTCCCCTTAGTGTCGGAAAATGTGTCAGTAATGTTTGCGACTATTGGTCCGATTTAGTCCAAATTTGACGGATGCCAATCGATATTTTAGTCACTACAGGGAGCTTTTTTACGAAAAACACTGTTTTTTCAGACATGACCTCCTAATCGTTGGTCCGAGTTGAGCGTTTAGTGGAATCCACTCGAGGAGATCTTTCTTGTACAAATCATATTTAACTCTACATACAGAACTCAAAAAATGAATCATTTTCAAACTCTTCACACCCTTAGACTTTAGTGTGAGGAAGGAGTGGATTGACACACTACATACATATATATTTTTATATATGTAATATATGTATATAATATTTACCAAAAAACATCCGACTTATCAGATAGGTCTTTCTCAATAGTGGTTTTGGCCTCCTCTTCCTCTGTGGTCCTTTGGACCCGTGGTGTCCCCCAGGGCTCCATCCTTGGCCCCTTAGTATTCAGCATACGCATTCTGCCACTGGATCACATTATAAACGGGGTCAGCCACATTCTTAGTTCAAAAATAGAGAGTCTCTTTTGTTGACGGACCTGATCGTTAGGAACTCACGGGATTGTAAATCAGTAAAAAGAAAAGACTTTTGAGATTTGGTTGCAAGAAGCTGGAGCGATTAGCTCTCCTCCGTGTTGACAGTCAACATCCCGATGAGATTCTCCTCCCTTTGGATCCACTCCTGGCTGATTGGAGCTGGTGATAATTGTCACAGCCTCACAGGAGGGATGAGAAGAATACTGGTGATGACTGGAGGAGAGATGATTGCTCGCACTAAATAGGGAAAATTAACATCTTAAGCAGAATTTATCGGCGTCATGCTGACTGGAATAATCGAATCATATGTGCCGTCACACTCAAGAGCCAACGGAATCGCGGCAGGAGAGCCGGAACCGAATGGCCCGGTTCTCCCCACCAACAAATCCATAGAAACGATGCCTTCTGAAGGACTTCATTAGGCTCGATCAGTTTTTCTCCAAAAAGCCCTGATTGTTCCGACTTATCGAGATTTTCCAAGAAAAAAAAACCTGATTAGGCTTTCTTGTGATTTTGCTGACGCTGTGATTCCTGGAAACACGAGTCGGACTACTTCAGGAGAGTTCCTCTTCATAGTTATTATTTGTGTATCTTAAATTTACTTAGGACTTGTCAGAATGTGGAATTATGACCAGTTAACGGCAAAAAAATTTGTTTGAACCTTCTAATTTTAACGAGTTCTGATTTGGTGGAATGAAGTTGCAGATATCGTGAATAAAGGTTTGTACTAGTCAAAATGACTAGTCATGACTAGTTTTAGTCATTATTCTGTTTATTTGAAAAACGTGACTGAACCTATAATATGACAGCATGTATACACGAAACAGAAAGAGGCCAATGATGGAGCCCTGGGGGACACCACTGGTCAAAAACACCAAATAGGAAGAGGCATTCCCCTTGACTATTGAGAAAGTCCTACTTGATAAGTTGGATTTTTCGGTATTTTATAGTATGTGAGACTTATTAAAGAGAATTATGTTACCTGATACAACCGAAAAAAAAGCCTAAAAGTGGATTTTTTTTTCTCTTTATGATGAATGAAGTGAATTGACTATTTCCGTTGAGGTCGTTTTAAAAAAAAAATGTTTAAAAACATGCCTTACTAAACAATTTGTCATTGTATGGTCAATTTAAAGTCATATATTAATATGCGGCAAAAATTTTCAAACAAAATTTTTACGTTTTTTATTCTTCTTGGAAGGTACATCAAAGGGTTTTAAAAGCGTTTATCATGAACTTGTCCTGCAAACATTCACCTCTAGCGCCATCAACATATAGCAGAACGTCAGCATAGAACACTGAGCCCTGGACCGTGGACCTAGTCGCACACAGAACACGAAGACGACCTTGAAAAATGAAAGAATCTTCTATAATTGATGCTACGACCCCAAGCGCACGGCCCATCCCAAAGCGTGAGGGGATGGGTTCTCTGCTCTTGTGAAATCTAAATGTCATCGGGCACAGTGGTGAAATTATGTGACATGTCAGTCCACACCGACGTCTTTCTGCGAATCATAAAGACCAGGCCCCCGGGGAGCGATGTGTAGCTATGCATTTCTGTTCAGACACCAGGCATCACCATGCAGAACCTGTCAGAGCCCGCGACCCGTCTGAATATTTATGCCTGTCACACTGCCTCCCTGAGGGGCTAACCGGCCTGGAAGGGAGGGCCCCTACTGGAGGTCACCCGGGCGTCATCTGCTGGTGAGTGGGTTTGTACGCGGCGATGAGATGAACCCATAAGTCATGCTGAATGTTAGCTCTTAATATTGATGAAGTCATGCGGAAGAGCGGAGATGCGGGTCGCAAGCTAAACTAGCCGGCAGAATAATCGGTATGCTCCGACTGTCCCTGAATTGCTCTTGTGAGGGATACAAAACCACAGATAGCAGGGCAGTAACATAAACACTGTTTATGGGCGAGAACAGGCCCCCCAGTGAAGAAATGCATCTTCAGCCCACCGCCCTGTGTGACGCATCAGATAACGGACGCCGGCTCAGAAAGCTACGCACGGCGGAGACACAGGTGCTACAGGATGTAGGGACGTATGAGAGGAGATTAGGAATACCGGGCCGGAACTTTTGGTCCGATTAATAGCTATCTGAACCAGGGGAAACTTTTTAGGGATGTGTGATGCCGCGTGAACTGATTATGGACTGGCGGATAAAAACTCTGAAGAAGATGAAACTTCTATTTGATATTAACCCTTGAATGATCTGCTCAGCTGTTTTGGTTGAGCCCACTTTGAGTCATTATGTGGAATTGAAAAAATGTGCCTGAACCTGTGTACAGAACGACCCGCTGGATCAGAGGGTACGCTAAACAGTAAGGGGCCGAGGATGGAGCTGTGGGGGACACCGTTTGTCAAAGGGGCCACTGAGGAGGTTGCTGTAAACACAGATAATAAGAAAATCCTATTCAATATGTGGGATTATTTTTTAAAGAACATTTAAAGTGTCTAAGTTATGATAGTAATTGATAATATATGCAAAAAAAAAAGGCCAACCAGAGCCGCTCAGGTTGAGCTTTTTTTTTAACGTTACCTCTTTTATGGAAATGTTTCATTGACGCTGTTTTAATTCTCTCTTATCTGCTGCTTTGGGTCACCGACCTTGAAAACAAGAATGGACTGGAACATCACTCTTATACAGAACCAGAGCCACAAAGAAAGCTGGGTCGATACTGGTCCACCATTCTCCAGAACTCATTTGTTCCGGCTGGCGTTTGCATCATTAATAGCGTAGTTTCGGTTCCTTCTGCACTTTGCATTGTGGGTACTCTTGTGTGTCTGTAGAATTATTGCTGTCTTTATTCTTTGCTGGCTGTAAAGCTAATTGCCCTCAGGGGTAATAAAGTTTACCTCGACCTTGATGGAGTCGGTACCAACCGTTTTAAGGCGGCTTCACATGAGTCAAAAATCTGGACCAGGGATCTGTTTGTTTTTTCTTACATTGTAAACATGTGATCCATTAAACCTGAACTTCTGTTTAGACTCTTCACCTCTCAACTAAACCTCTAAACAGAAGTCCAGTCGCTCCAGGGGAACTATGAACTGGATGAATGAGAATCTAAACAAACGCGTTCGACCCGTTTCGTTTTTGTAGCTGCAAGGACCCGGATTGAGATCCATGACAAACGAACACTAGCGACCCGGTTAAACCGAAACATGTACAATATTATTCACGACAAAATTAACATGCTAGGATTTAGTGTGGGAACTAACTACGCTATAGGAAGCAAAGCCAGGCTAACACAGAACACCACGCCGGGCCGATGGAGAGAGAGCGACCCAAACGAGACAACAGTGTCATAAGCATCGTTGGTGAGTATCCAGACTGACCCAAGGGTTCTGATGAGACCGTATCACTATAGCTCTACTCAGGTGTCACCACGACTCAGTTCAAACCAGTTCTTCTTTCGTCTGGTGTTACTTTCTGACTGACTGAAAAATAAAAATTTGCTTTCATACTGCAAATGAACCGAACCGGGCTTTTGTCAGATCCAGACCAACACCATTATCAGACCTTGGTTTGGACTGAAGTTTCACAACTGTGATTTTTGGTCCAGATCCAACTAAAAGGTCCAAAAGTCTGGTTATAATGAGGCACTTATTTTCCTTTTGCAGTTATTTTTGTTTGAAATTTAAAATAAGTACAGGGTTCATAACATAATGATGGTCCAATTATTTTGGATTTGCTAGAAAGGTTGTAGTAGAGTACAAAGTACTTGTGTTAAAAGTAACTGTTAAAAGTAGAAGTATTGATTCTGCTTCTTTACTCAAAGGAGAAAGGTAAAAAAAAAAGTAGCAGTATAATATTAAAAACTGCATAAACCTCAACAGAATCAAAGTAAATATGAATAGTATAAGGCTAACGCTATCGTCCCTGACAGCAAGGGTCTGTCACCAAAAAGCCCCCTATCCCCAGCGTTGTCCAAACGATCCCTCTGATTGGAATCCCAAGATTAAATGCGAAGTAAAACTTTCATGAAATACGATATATAAGATAGATCTACTCGAGATTATTCACACCAAATTCAAACTAAATTGGACCAACGATTGAGAAATTATGGCCCAAACGTTTTTGGAGATAAAGCTCCCCCTAGTGTTGGAAGCATACAACTGTCCTTTCCCCAAATCAATCCAGTTCTTCCTCCCACTACGGTCTATGTGAGTATTCAATTTGGAAATGATCACTGAAATAGTTTTGCGTTATCGCGTTAGATACTTATGTTAAAATGTAACTGGTAAAATTAAGAGTTGTAAGAAACATGAATACTGAAGTACAGTTAGATGAAAAATCTATATAAGTAGAGTAACAAAAACATTTGTACTGTATTTGTTACTTCCCTTCTCTAGATGTAGAAGAGATGTAACCAACTAGAAAAAAGTATAGCACCTTATTGTAATACGTATTTTTAAACCTATTCCTATATTTGCGTTTTCAGGTTCCAAAAAACGCCGTTGCCATGTAACGACTGGCCAAAACCCAAACTAAGGGCCTGCTCTCTATGAAAAGTCCCCCATAGTCACATGACCCACAACCTGATACAGTAAGATCCCAATAACTGCAGTGGATCGAACGATTTCACAGAACCAACCCACAATGGTTCAATGTGTGTGTGTGTGTTTGTGAGGTGTGTGTGTGTGTGTGAGTGTGTGGTCTCCAGCCTCCTATTGTCGCCATCACCGCCTCATTTCCTCCCCAACTGCTATTGATTTATGGCTGCTCTTTGTTTCCCACAGGCTTGAGTGGACGTGAGGCAGAGAGAGAGAGAGAGAGCGAGAGAGAGAGAAAATGTGTGTTTGAAATGCTTTTTTATTCGGAGTCCGATCCAGTTATCGACTGTTTGGGAAATCGTGGATGCAGATAACTTTGGATAGGAAAAGTGTGGGGGAAGATGAATTCACGTGGAACCATGAAATGGTAAAATTGTCCCGCTTCATAGTTCATGTAGAAACAAAATATGTAGTTTCTGTGCGCTGGAGTGGTGGGCATGAGTGTAAACCACAATTTTGAATTAAAAAGAAATAAAAAATACATATATATACATAAATTTGCCATTGATTTCACACTTAAAGTCGTTATATATCCTAAAACATACTACTATATTCCCTAAACATATTACACCTTCAACATATGGGAATTTCTGCAGTAGAGCATTTAATAACCTACGGGGTAATAATAACCACAAGGATCAATTTTAGTACGTTCACTTTTTTTTTTAACTTATACACGAAAGCAGCATCGTATGGAGACGACGCATCTCATTCCACAGCTACGCCGATGACACTCGGCTGTACGTGGCTGTGCCTCCTGATGACGCACAGGGATGATAAAGTCACCCATGAACTCTATTTCGGAAACAAAAACCAGTCGGTGAATCTTTTACATCCCAGCCAGGATAAATAAAAAGAAGTTATGATAATGGGAAGGAAGGCTTAGGGAAAGAAACTGGCCTACAATATTGACACAGTAGGATTAAATCCTAGTCCGACTTATTTGGTCCGGCGTAAATGTAATGTTTTACGATTTCATGACTGAAGTTTTTGTATTTATTATATTCACGAATATTAAGTTGATTTAGTATGTTATTTTAAACCTGGTTTTTACTGTGATTTATTACTATTGCTATTATTATTGTTATTATTATTATTATTATCATTAATTTATTTACTTTTTTTTCCTTTTCCGACTGTATTTTGAGTAATTTATCATTTTGATGTCATTTCTTCGTTATTATCAGTAGTAGTATTCTTATTATTACGATCGTCATCTTAACTTCATACTTCATCAAATTCTTTTAGTATTTCATTTCAACTATTTCACTTTCTCCTCTAGAATTTAAAAACTAATTTTATTGGTTTTTAAATGTTTAATCTAGAGTCGAGATCGTTTATTGAGCTTTAAGCTCTACATTCATTATTTCACCTCGCAGCAGGACTTTATAGTAGCATATGTATTAAACCACGCTAAGCTAATGGGTGCAAAAAAAGAAACAACTCAGATTATTGTTGATTTCCATTCCAGCTGTCATTTTTTCCCTGCGTGATTCACTGTAATTATTTACGGGGATCCCATAATGCACCAGCAGAGCCTCAGCTAAGGCTCCATTAACACCTGTGATTATCCATTTATGACCAAAACCTGTCGCCTCAGGCTCCATACTTAGCGATGCTATCAAAAAGTACGCCAAACTATTACATTAACTTCTCCATCCGCCACTGAAAATCTGTTTTTAAACGTTATTTTTTCCTGTAATACGCCGCCTGAAGACTTTTTTTTCCGGTCGTTGATTGTGAAACGCAATGGCGCCATAGTAAATAAAAACACAAACTAGAGGACAAGCAACCCATCAAGGAACATCTCTGGAGAGAATAATAAGACATTAGAAGAAAAAAGGGTTTATTTATGAATTTAAATCATATCTGTTTGAAACTTTTAGCTTTAGATTCTCTGACAGGTCTGAGCAGTAAATACGCGGAACCATTTGAGGGGAGGCGGGTCAATCCATGCAAAGGTCCACTGCGTATGCAAATGAGCTTCACGAGACCAGAGTCCTGGTTTAGAAAAAATTCAAACGATCCAAATCTGAGAAAGAGTTCGGACTTTCACTTTTAATCACCGCAACTAACAAATTATTATCCTGGATAACATTAACTAATTTAATAAAAGGATATTATGGAGACTTAAACTGTGACTCAGAGGGTAAACTTTTACAGAAGTAGTTCTGACAAAGGCAGAAATACTTATTCGGCTACTTATTCCTTATTCTGCTTCAAAGGTACCGTTTTTGTTTCAGCTCTTTTCCCGGCTGGAGCCCCGGGGCGATGTCAGCATCACTCTCCCGCCGCTTTGACTCAAATCTCTTGATGCCGTCACATTATTTGCAAAAGCTTCCCCTTCATTTTTTGGAGCGTGAGGGATTTGACAACATCATTTCTGTCTCCTCTTGACGTCCAGAACCAAAGTGCGGGTCTGAAACCCTGCCAGTCCAACATCTCATTTGAGGATATCGACAAATTTAAGTCTAAAAGGGAGTTTCCTCTCGGCCAGAGGAAAATATATCTGCAATGCCTGATGGGTGATGACATTTAAAGAAAAGTTAACCTGCAAATAATCTTGCAGTGCCTCATTTTAGACTCCAGAGGTGCATTTCCATGGACCCCTGGAGTCCGTGGAAATCCGTGTCAATTCCATCCGTGTCAATTCTGTCAGCCCCACAGCTTAGATCAGTCTCCCTCTTAATCAGTCGGCTTTTGGCCCCACCCTCCTAGACTGACAGCCAATCAAAATGTCCCATAGGAGACAGTGTATGGGGACGGATGGTTACATTTATGGACTTATTTGTTACGATGAAGATACCGTCCATCTCCGAGGGTGTCTGATGTTGGGTTCGTGAGGGATTTCAGGTTCGACAAGATCGGACATCCTCTCTCTTTGGGGTTTATGAATCCCGGACTTGTGTCCCAGCAGCGTTGGATCACGGCTCACCCCTATTAGCTTCATCTGGACCACATGGAAGAAGAGGGGAAGTGGCTACAAAACATCCTTCGTTGGAAGGCCGCATGCTTTCCGACCCTTTTCCCAGTTCTCACCCCTGAGACTCTAAACTTGACAAGCTTTCTCTCAGTTGCCCCTTCCAGTTTGTCTTCCTGGGGCAGAGTCACGTCTTTCTCGGCAGGCTGTTCCGAGGCCGCTGACAGAATGATGACGTCTGGCTGGAAAAAGACGTCAAGTTGATCTGTGCTGGAAATCTGAGTTGCTTGTTTGCATCTCATTGGCTGTCGGTCCTGCACAGTTCTCAGTAGGCCTGTGGAGGCGTCAGCATGTAGTCTGTCCTTCCCTCAGAGAAGTTGTCTGCTGTCTCTGAAGGGACAGCGGTCCCTACTGCTCATTATGGCCAATGTGTCCCTTTGGGCCACTGCCTTCAGCACCTCATCATTGGACCATTGCTAACATCCATCCCCAGGTGGCTTTGGCCTGTTGCTCAAGATATGACCAAACAGCAACCACAGATGACAAGGTGATGACATGACACATGCAGGAAAGGTCACAGATGAGGAAACCTTTTCAAGTTTTATGCACTCTTCGTTTAGGCTTCTTGTTGACTCCCTCCTCGTGAAAACCGCTGTCCATCCAATGGATCATGGCTGACTAAAAGCATCAGGATGTCCTCTCAGAAAGGCTCCTTTCTGTTTGAACTAGGCCTATGCTGTCGTCCCTGACAGCAAGGGTACATCCCTGAAAAGTCCCCAATCCCCTGCGTTGGACAAGATATCCCCTTAATTGAACTCAAATTAAAAGTTATGTCCACAGTATTTTTTTACAAACAAGCTCCCCTGAAGTGGGTAGAATATGACTAATACAAGATAGATCTCCTAGGGTTGATTCATAATCCCCCCAATTTGGACTATATCGAATCAATGGTTGAGATGTTTGGTTGCCCAAACATTTTTGGAGAAAAAGCATCGTCTAGTTTTAAAAATATACAACCGAATTTTCCTCAAATCACTCAAGTTCTTCTTTGCTAAGGGATAAGGGGGTATAAAAGTCGAATTTGACCCATAAATTAACAGGTAGGATCTACGGCGCAGCGATAACGATTCCATCATATCCCCGACTTTTTTGAAATATAATAAAACTGAGTTTTAGACTGTTGTATTCAGAAAAAAATTGATTAAGAAAGTACAGAAGTCAGTGAAAAATTTGATAATATTCATTGTATTTATTGTATCTCTAATGTGAAAGATGCCTGAAACTGCTTTTTCTACTTTTTCTCCAATCCCACTTGTTCTTGTCTTTGACTTTTGGGCCATAGTGACTTCACGGTTCTTTCTCATATTTGTATTTTTCACCCTCTTTTTTTTATCTTTAATCTCCACTAAACACATCTCATCTCACTGCATCCCTTCACAACCGCTCTGCCCTCTGCATAAAAGCCCCGCAGAATATCTGACAATCCTCTAGGATAATTTCATACTTATACACAGTGTGAAGAAAAGATATTTTCTTCAGCAAAGTATAAAAATTTCCTCTTTGAACCATTTCCTTTTCATCAAACAGCGAAGGCAAAAAAAGACGACAGACATCACAGACCCTCTTTTTTATTAAAATACTGTGATTTGCTTCGGTCTCATGAATGCCAAAGCATCTGTATATATATATATATATATATATATATATATATATATATATATATATATATATATATATATATATATATATATATTGAACAGAGCCGATAATTCCAAAAACTACTTCATGGATCATTTTAAAATTTCATTGTCCTTTATACCTTAGTGTGAGGAAGAACTGGGGTGATTTTGGGGAAATTTTGGTTGTAAATTTATATACCTTAGTGTGAGGAAGAACTGGGGTGATTTGGGGAAATTTTGGTTGTAAATTTATATACCTTAGTGTGAGGAAGAACTGGAGTGATTTGGGGAAATTCCGGTTGTAAATTTCAATGGTATTTGATGACCATCAGGCTACATGTTGAGCAAAACCGCATAAAAGTACAAGAAGGTAAAAAGGATGAACCTTCATTTATGAACATTAAAGCGAGTTTCCTACACTTATCGGGCCTAAAGTTGACTTTGACTTTGTCAAAGAGATAAAGAGGAAACTCTTTTAGCCTCCTTTAAAATCCGACCAGAAAAGTTTAGAGACAGGATACGGTCTTTAAGGGAAGAACATTTCCATTTCTAATCAAATGGATCCAGTGATTCCTGACGATAGCACTAGAATTATAAGACGCTCACAAACACAAAGTCTCAAAGAGCTGAAAGATGTCGATTATTGAGTATCCTCTAGGGAAACAACGTTCCAAATGTGGTACTTTTTAAATTTAATATTTGCAGGATTTTTTTCTTCAGCCTGCAGAATTATCCAGGAGGGATTAAAAAAAAGAAAGAAAGAAAAGTTGAATCTTGAACTATTGGTCCAGAGAGATGCTGGAGAGAGGAAACATATCCAGTAGAAGTCAGGCGTCGTGACTTTGTGAGCCTCTCTGGGAGACTTTAAGTCATCTAAAACCAGAAGAGGCTTAAAATATCACCGAAAAGGCAGAAAACTTTTTTCCCTTTTCAAAAAAGTGCGAAAGCGACAGTTACAATAAAGAAAAATGAGGATTTGTCGTGTTCTCCCTGTGTTGCTGAGAAAGCTGTTCAGTCTTCCTGACAGTTTTATAGAAATATAAAATGCAATAAACCAAAATAAGAGCTGTGCATGTTGATAGAATTCATAATAGTACATCAGTCCAACTTAAAGTACTGTTGATATCCTTGAAAGCACTCCCAGGGTTCTGCAGAGGGTAAAGTGAGATTTTCCTTATTATTAGTTAGGAAATATGGATCAAGCCTCATTTATGAAATCATTTTTACTAAAAGGTACAAATAAATCCAACATACCTATGTTTTTTTTTTTTATTTCCCTATTTTTAATTGCGTTTCTGTAAATATTAATAGCGCTCACTGTAAATGGGAGATTTTGAAAAATGATGATAAATTAGAATTCAAGAAAAAATTGTGATTCTGACACAAACAGAAATAATAATCCCATTTAATTCTTGTTGCACGATGACAGAAAATCGGTTTTATTCCAATGAATGTCGACATTTTAAGGTAAATTATACAGGTTCTCTCTTTTTTACAGTATTCTGCCGGTACTGATTGAGAAGCAACTGGCAGAACCTGCAGGTCCAAACATCCACCCATCACAAACCTTTGCTGACATTCATTTTTAGTCCAACTGCATTCTGTGTGAAGACCTGACAATACTTTCATGTATAATTCATCTACTGTCAGGAGGGAGACGTCGGACCAAAACCATTTTGGATTTCACCCAAAATCAATCCTGATCTCCTCTAGATGTTCCACCTTCAGCAGCAACTGCCGCGAATAATCTCTTCTGTTAACTGGAGGTCAGTGTCTGACATCACTGTGGCGGAATTTTGGCCCACTCTTCTTAGCTTAGAACTGCTTTAGTGGAGGGTTTTGTTCAGGTCCCACCTCAGCATCTCAACGGGGTTCAGGTCCACAACTTGCCTGGACGCAACATTCCACTGCCTCCTCCATGTTTGACCGTACGTCCGATGTTCTTCTGGTGGAACGCTGTGTTTGGGTTCAACTAGATGTCACATAGAATTTCCTTGCAGAAACTCTGAGGGTCATCGAGGTTCGTTTTAGGCAAAAACTCAAGAGGAGCCTTGATGTTCTTGTGGGTCGGCGGTGGCTTTCAGTGGTATCACAGATCTATGAACTCTGACCTTCACTGAGGTGAGAAAGACCTGCATTTCCTGTTTTATGTCAGTGCCTGAAAGAGGAAGTTGGTCCACTTCTCTGAATGTTCTACATTGTTCTCCATTTGTAGATAATGTGTCTTATCAGTGGACCGGTGGAGCTCCAGAACCTTAGAAACAGCTACTGATGAGACCCAGGAGCCAACTTCCTGCTTCTGAAGATGGTCCATTGAAGTGACTGTTAGTGATCAGGTCCGGGTGGGTCTAGTCCGCATCGAACCAGTTCTTTATTGTCGGTTTTGGACGATGATCTCTTTTTTCTGCCTTATTTGAATCCAGGAGGAGGGGTCCAATACTTTTTCCCAAAACATCTTGCTCCAGACTTTTTGGACCATCAAGGATTTCTATCTTTAGTTTTTGGCGCTTTTTATATTCAGACCCTCTGGAGGCCAGCGAGCGGACAAGACAAAGCCCCGCCTCCCCTCGTTCTCTTTGTCCATCACTCTCATCTCTTGTTTCGTCGTCTGTGGGCGTAAACCCTTTGTAGTCGGATAACCACACCGACGTGCTTTAATGCCGTCTCCAGCTCCCTTAATAAGCTGCTGGTACTTCCTTTTTCCTTTTTTGCGTATGGTCGTCTTTGACGGGGTCGAGCCTCTTGTGGGGAGATAATGTGAGCTCCTCCGACAGCATAAAAGCGTTAAGCTGTTCTGTTTGTGAAAGGCTTTTTCATGTTGCTCCGTTTGTGGAGGCCTTTATTAATAATCACACCCGGAGATTACACACTCTCACTGCTGGCAGATGAAAAAAAAACTCAACTTCACAGGAGGGAGACAAACCGAGTTGTTTTTTCCCGGCTGACCTCCTTCCATTTGCTTTTGTCTTGGAACGTCGGCTTTCTGAAAGGAACATAAAAGGTTGAGGGATCCTGGTAGAATCACAACATGTGATTAAATCTGGTGACAAACATGTATGTCCACCTTTAAAAATGAGATAAAGTGACACATTGTGGCTTTTGAATTTTCAATGTGTCAAGCTGATTTGGCCTGAGCTGTGAATTTTTATGACTCAGAGACGCCGAACTGAATTAATGAGCTCGGAAGTACAAGAAGGCGAAGCGCTGGAAACTACGTTCTGAAATTAGAACAAGAAATAATCACAACTTTTATCGTGGTGGTCTTATCAATAAAAAAAAAAAAGACAACCCAGAAGTGGTTCGACAACTAGGTCATCATCAGGACGGAAATAAACTTTAATACATAATACAATTTGAAATGTTATTTGCATTTCATAAGGCGAAAGATATGTCAAAATATTCATCCCCAAAAACTCAAAAAAAACCCCAAAAAACTTCTGATATCTGAGGAACAAGTTCTGACATCACTGTGCCGGAATTTTGGCCCGCTGTTTTCCTGAAGCCACATCGGCGGGTGCCAGACCCTGAACTGATGCGTTCAGGGACGGGTGATGGGTTTACACATTGCAGAAAGCATAGATGAAAATTAGTAAGATTACGTCAATTAAAGATTATTTTCAATACATTTCATCTTCATTGCTATATTTTACAACTACATAACTGAACTGAATCTATTCCCCTGCCTGTATTTATACATTTGCTACATGTGTTTAAAATACAATCGTTTAAAGATGCTTAAAGAGATAACTTCAGTCAACATTGGCGTTGCGGGTGGTTACATCATCTGAACACCCGATGGACGGTAGAAACTAACCCTATGCAGATCTGAGGTCCTGACGTCACGCTAGCCTCCGTTCCAGCGGCTTCTGTAACTCCAGTGAAATCTCTATTCACTTTCTCTTTCATCGTTCTTTAAAACATTCTTAGACTAAGCACCACAAGAGCAACCTTCTGGAAAAAATATAACATAGCGTCAAGTTTCAAGGGTCGTCCATTGTCATTTCTGCAGGTTTTATCCGGAATCCTGTTTTGATGATGTTGGTGGCGGAGGACGAAGGGTGCAAGTGGAGATCAGGTAGGGGAGGTTCCAGGTTATGGAGGGGCGTTATAGGTCATGAGGAGGAGTTTCAAGTGGATTCTCTGGGGAATAGGGAGCCAGTGGAACTTCTACAGGACGGGGTTGATGTGGTCACAGGTTCTAGAGAGGGGGAGCAGCAGAATTTTGGATATATCGGCGTTTATTGGATGGTGAAGGAAGAGACTGTTGCGTTAGTCCAGACGGGAGGCGATGACGGCGTGGATGAGGGTTTTCTGAGTGAGTGAGTGAGTGAGTAGAGTGATGGACAGAGGCGAGCGATGTTTTTAAGGTGGAAGAAGGTTGTAGTGGCGATGTGTTTTATGTGCTGGTCCAAGGAGAGCGTTTGATGGAAGATGATGCCGAGGTTGCGGATGTGAGGGGAGGAGCCGTCAACGGTGAGGGCGAAACTGTCACTGGATTTGGTGACAGCTTTTGGTCCGATCATTTCTGAGATTTGCTCCTAAACCTTGAACAGCCTCGATGAATGTTTATCGACTTCATCACGGCGACTTTGACTTGACTATCACGAAGGCTTCACGCGCGCTAATGCAGCGTTTGAGAGGTTTTGCGTCATCATAAGACGCGTTTCACACATTCGCATTTACATTCTTGCATCAGTCAGTGACACCGATGGGCGGTATTCTATAATAAGATTTTCTGTGACATCTCTGGCTAAGCGTTGCGTGGAACCTATGAATCTTTAATGCGATGCTGCCGTATTAGCTGTCATCCACCCGTCGCTGTATGGAGTCGGGTCTTTGACGTGGAGCCGCTTCGACAGCCGTGATGGAGTGACAGATGAGTGATGGCCAGGGAAGTGGTTTGTAATGTGAGCTAATTAAAAAAGCAGGTAGAGGAGTTACTGCGGGTAAGAAGGTAGAAGAGGATATGGCGAAGACGTCAGGTTAACATCGGTGAAGTATATGAGCCTGATCTCCATCCAAGAGCGTTGAATATATTGATTATTAATATTAATCATGACCACATGCTGTCCAGTAAGTTTAGAAAAATGCCGCCAGGACGGCGCCCTCCGCCGCCGCCTCCATTTAAGACGAAGCGCTACTCCAAGTCGTTCATTCCCTCCCTCCGTAGCCGCAGCTACTTTGAATGAGCTGGAGAGTGGTTCTGGGGAGAGGGATGCTCTTCTTAGCCTGCTACCTCCGTGACTCAACTCCAGATTAGTCGAAAACCATGTATTGATGGTGGATCTTCTTATCCTTCTCAGAATTTGTTCACCCAACTTCTCGTCCATTTTCTGTTCGGTGTGGCGGTGGGCTGGAGTCCATCCCAGCTGACATTGAGAAAGACGCACAACACACCCTTTACAAGATGCTAGTTCATCTCAGGGCCAACTTAGAGACCAACAAATATTCCCAACCTTGTGCAGGGCCTCCTGTGCTGAAATTCCCTACTTTGGGTGTAGTCGCATTTTGTTGCCAGGTTCCCTATCTGACCAAAGTACACATGGGATACTTTGGCTACTTTGGCCCCTGGTCCTATCCTCACTAAACTTCTATCTAAATCAAACCTTTCTCTGTTACCATCTTGCTGGGTTACCAGTTACCCTTCCTTCAACCATTTTTGGAAGGAACTAACCACTGCAGACCAGGAATACCCAACAAGGCTCGCAGTTCCGGAGATCTTCGGAGACGGTCATCCAGCACGACAAAATGACCCTTTGCCGAAGCGGGTCCTATTCTCACGCTTGACCATTTTCCCCGCTTACATCACGCAAAACACAGGACAAAATGTTCACCTGCTGTGTAATACATCAGACCCACCGAGAGGTAACCATAGTAACAAGATAGTCCACGTCCACCTGTCGGCGGTTGCAATGTTATGGCTGATTTGTGTCTGTGTCAAATTAAATTATGCGACCATGTATTTCGGCAGGCTTTGGCTCAGGGGCTCAGTCATTGAAGGAAGGGTTGTGCACAAATGAGAAGTGGAACATGCGAGAGGAAAACACTGAAATCCAATTTGCATTGTGGCGACCCCATTAACCTAAACTAATAACATTAACCACGGGGATTCATTAACTCAAAATCACCCAGTGGGATATCAAACTAGCACAAAATGCTCCACGGCGTTAGGGGTATCAGGAAGCGCATTAGAAAACAAAATAGAAGATCACGACCCCTGACATGTCATCGAATTCGCGGTTTTTCTTTTTTTTTTTTTCTTTTCTAGCGGCTGACGAATCATTTTTGGTTCGCTGTCTGTAACAGATTGTGTTTTTATCCAGGACACGTAATCTGTAGAGGTAAGATGCATATCAGTCAGGAGAGAGACCAGACTCAGTGTCAGGGTAATTGTTTATAGCAGCAGATGTTATGGGATGGTCTCCGGCACTTACACTGGGGTGAAAAAAGTATTGGACCTGAGGAATTCTTTAAAGCGGGACGATGCTGTGAAGGTTCTCTCTAGTTCCAAATCTTCTCCATTTGTACAGGATTTCATTTCTTCATGAGTCTATTTTGATCTTGGTATTTTATGCTACTGGTGAGACCCATTACCCAACTTTTTGAGGGAGGTCCACTTGTATGAAGGTTTGCTATTGTTACAAGTTGTCTCTATATGTAGATGATTTGTCTACAGAGTCCCAGAGTTCTTCTTTATTCTGGAATCTATTTTGATTTTGGCATAATGTGCTACTGATGAGACATATGCCCCAACTTTTGGAGGTTGGTCCAATTCTGTGAAGGTTCCCTATTGTACCAAGTCTTCTCCGTATGTAGGTAATGTGTCTCGCTGTGGATCTGTGGAGTCCCAGGGTTCACATTTCCACTGGAATTTCTTTTGAATTTGGCATAGTATGCTACTGATGAAACCTACAACCCAACTTTTGGATATTTTTAAATTTTAGATATTGTGTCTCACTGTGGATCCGTGGAGTTCCAGAACTTTAGAAAAACCCTTCCCAGACCGATGGATTTGAATCATCTTCTGGAATTTCTGTTGATTTTGCCATAGTGTGCTACTGGTGAGACCCAGGAGCCCTGCTTCCTGCGTCTGAAGATCTATTAGAGCGGTGCTGTGATTGAACAGGACTTGTGTTCCTGAGGTCGGCAGAGCTAACGGTTCTTTTCTACGGGTGGTTCTGACTTGGTCACTAGTTGAATCTCTTCGCTTAGAGAAAACATTCTATTCTTCTTTCGACGTGACCACATGACCACATGACCACATGACCACATGACCACCGTCATGTGGTCATGTGGTCATGTGGTCCAAACTCTGGGATGAAACAGAACCAGATAATGCAAAACTTTTCTACAGACAACCAAACCCTGGGTCTGATCATCACACACACAGTTAATTCCCTTTTTTTCTCTCTCTTTGTAATCACATTACTTTGATGCAATTGATGTGAGTGTTTATCTGCTCCACCGAGACATCTGTGTTCAATGCTGTGTGTGTGAGTGTTTGTGTGTGTGTGTATGTCTGTGTGTGTGAGTGTTTGTGTGTGTGTGAGTGTTTGTGTGTGTGAGTGTTTGTGTGTGTGTTTGTGTGTGTATCTTTGTGTGTGTGTGTGTGTTTGTGTGTTTGTGAGTAAACGGTCAGCAGCATCAGTCAAGCTAAAGGCCAGAAGTTAACACTGACCTTTTCCCCTCATCAACCTCTCTGTCAGACACACACACACACACACACACACACACACACACACACACACACACACACACACACACACACACACACACACACACACACACACACACACACACACACACACACTCTTGGGTCGGGTCACGTAGCTTAGCCACGTAGCAGGCTAAGATTAGGCCATTCCAGATGCCCCTCTTCCCAGCAAGACTCTCCAGCTCATCCTGGAGGTTTCCAAAGTGTTAGCAGGCCGAATGAGACACCGTACATCGTCCTTCCAGAAGGTTCTAGGTCGCCATCAGGGTCTCCTCCCAGCAGGACCTGGGAGGGGGTCCTGGAGGCGTCCTGACCAGAAGCCTGAACCTCCTCAACTAGCTCTTTCTTGACTTATCTGAGCTCTAGCTCTGAGTTCAAAGGAGCCACACCGTCGTCGTCATGGGGTCCGGTCCCCCCAGAGCCGAGAACACGGCTGTAGACTCTTGTAGAATCTTGTTTTTGTTCGGTTTCGTTCCTTGTTGTTTTTGTTTCCTGTCAGTCTGGGGACTCAACTCATCCTTTCAGCCTCGCAGTGACTCATAGCCCCAAACAAACCCCCCCCCCGCCCTCACCTCACCTCGCCTCGCCTCACCTCACCTCGCCTCACCTCGCCTCACTTCACCTCACCTCACCTCGCCTCACTTCACCTCACCTCACCTCGCCTCGCCTCACCTTCAACTACAGTTCTTCTGTCTCCTCTGAGGCGTTTCCAGTTTGTTCAGAGTTTCTCGCTCAACTTCAGTGGAACGTGAATCCAGCTCGGACTGGAATTGTTTTTCATTTGTTTTTTTATCCCCTGCTTCTTCGCCTCATGTCTTAGTCGCTGTGACAAAGAGTCAGAATGTGACAAACTCTATTTACTATGAATCAACGTCTTCCCTAGTCTGTCATAAATCCGAAGGTGTGCACAGAAAGTGGAGAACGGGTCATTAAAGACACAAACGGCTGCGGTAAGAGTTTGTCCACTCGCTTTTCAGTTTTTTGGCTCAGGTTTTTGTTTGTTGTTTTGTAGAAAGGCGGGGGAAAGTTTTTATAGATGCGGGAGTGTAACAAGTCACACAAATAGATTGGACCCCTTCCAGATTATGTCCTCGAAAAAGTCTGGGGACCGTTCGGAATCGACCTCGCCACGCGAGAACTGTTTCATTGATCACTTTCTAATTTTATACCCACATTGGTTTTAGTGTGAGGAAGAACTGGAGGGATGTGGGGAACGGTTGATTGTAAACGTCTGACACTGGGGGAAGCTTAATCTCCAAAGTTTTCAGACAATCATTTCTCAGCTGTTGGGAAAATAAATCTGTCTATTTGGAATGACTGAATTTTATAAAGTCTCTCTCTCCATCAGCCTCATTCATCGGTCTCAGCAGAGCCATCTGCCACCGCCACCAGTCTCCACAAAGGATGGGAATATAGGAATCAGAAAAACTGATCCATTATCTGAGATATATTTGTTTAGGCCTTAGAGAAAATGATCAAAGTACGGTCACGATGCCTTTCTTAGTTCTAAAATGCAACATCTAGAATTTAAAAACTGCAGCCAATATTCCACTTTCATCCTCCTTTTGTATTGTTTCTTCTTCGTCACCATCAGTCACCAAAATCCTCTCCATCAGGATTTTTCTTCTGGACACCTGTTGGTGTTTTGAGGGAAATACGGCAAAAATTAATAGTTTTTAATCCAATGAAATCCATAAAAAATGATCCATTTCCAGCCTCGCTATCATCATGCGGACAGTTTAGAGGAAATAAATAAATAAATCCGGCTAAAAGCTCACGAGGGCTGAAATGGACACTGTTTTATTAAATCCTGATTAGTGCTGGGAGCCGTTCTGGCTCGGCGACTGGAAGACGTTTGACGACCTTTGCACAAAAGGGACCTAAATTGAATTTGGTGGCGTCGGGCCGTTTAGTAGCTTAATGACAGACTATTCATTTAACTTTAAGAGCGGAAAATAAAAAAATAAACCCCGTTTGTCTTTGCTTCCAGTCACACAGTCGCCTCATTTTTGGGTTTTGGGTTCTATTCATCCTTGCTGCTGGTTCTCCTGCTTCCTCCAACGGTCCGAAAACAGGCAGTAAAGGTGAGATGGCGACTCTAGTTGGCGGATTGTCCGGGCTAATCTCCGCCTCTCGCCCAGTGTCAGCAGGGATAGGTTCCAGCCCTTTTCTGGACTATTAAAGGAATAGGCGGTTACAGAAAAATGGATGGATGGAGGTTCTTCACGTCACTTCATCCACCGCCTGCTTTATGAAACAGCCAAAAAGTTCCTTACTTCCTGTTTCATCGTGAAAGTCAGACCCCCCAGCATCACTTTTGCTTCACAATGTCTTTCTTCTTCTTTTTTCGGATCTGGGACTGATTGTTTGTTTGAGTTTTTTTTTTTTTCCTCTCATGATTTAAGATGTCGGATTTAGATTTAGCTGACTCAGTCTGCTCTTCCCGACGTTTGACATCTACTCAGGGACACTTAAGTTGGACCCTGTTGTTAATAAATCACCACGTTTCACTTTCCTTCTCTCTGGTTGGTGTTTGAAAGGCTCTTCAATCCTACCGCTACTCTGAAATTTAAAACATAAAAACATGTTTGAGGCTGATTCATCTTTTATATAGAGCCTCAATATACTTTAAAAGCGCATCCATGCGCCCCCATACTTACCAACACATTTATACATCCACTAGGGGGCAGTGAAGGGTCAAAAGTTGTGACAACAACAACAAATAAACCTGAATTTTTGTGTAATTTGACTCCATTGAGGAGGTTGTGCATCTGGATGTCATCATAGAAGAGGGTAAAATACTGTTGAGGTTGTTTATAGCTGTCAAAACTTCCCCGAAAATATAGATGTGTAACAAATGATATTACAATTTAAATATAATGTTGCTCATTTATGCCCACGTACACACACACACACACACACACACTTTTGTAAGCTTTGGAGCCCACAATTTACCGCGTCTTTCTGCAAAGCTCTGTCTTCCTGTTTAATATTTAGCGTCTTATTTTTCTTCTTAATTCACCGACATGCAGTTATTCATTCCGGCCTTTATCAAAGGTAGAACTCCTGATATATTACTGGACCAGAGCGTGTCTGTGTGAGAGTGTGTTTGTGCGTGAATATAAGAGATTTGTTTATGGCTTTGTCGGGCCCAATCAAGACTTTGCCATCAAACTCTGCAGCAGGGACTTTTTCTCCTGTAATAACTTTTCTGGGATGTGACAAAGAGAACGTGATTTATTGAACTTTTCATCGAGTCACGCCGGAGGCATCCAGTAGGTGTCACTGGTGTGCTGTTTGTCACATGGAATACACAGGTAGGTAAATAAACTCAGGTGTCAGGTTTGAGGACGGTAGGTTTTCTTCCTGGGGTCTTTTCAGCCCCTTATGTCATGTTTGATGACGCAGTAAGCGTGGGAAACATTGTAGGTTTGATTCCAGGAAATTAATGGTTTGTATGTAAGTTAGTAAGTAACGTTCGCAGCAACATTTCCTATAATAATATGCACATACAAATCCATTAAACTGAATATTATATCAAGTTTTCCTGTATAAAAATGCAACTTTTAACTCCGGTTAAACCGTAAATAGTTCTCCACTCAAATTCACAGGCACCAAATTTGGATGAAATCGGACCAACGGTGGAGAAATAATCCCCCTATCGTCAGAAATGTAAGTCCGATCTTTACCAAAATCAATCTAGTTCTTCCTTGTATTAAGGCCTATGAGGCTATAAAGTTTAAAAATGATCCATGAAACAGTTTTTTAGGTAAGTCTGGAAAACAGGGATTTTTTTCATAAAAACAATCGTCTTAGAAAGTAAAATGTGAACTTTTAGTGTAAAATATTCATACATATATACATATATATATATATATATATATATGATAGATCTCCTTCAGTCGATTCATATGCACTCCGTAAAAAAGGTCGACCCAGTGAGTAAAATATGAACTATTAAAGTAAATGACGATGTAAGCAAGATTGAAGATCTCACGTAGATTCATATTCACCAGTTTGGTCTTAAAACATATGGAGATAAAGCTCCTCTAGTGTCAGAAATAAACAACTGACCTTTCCCAGAATGACTCCACTTCTTCTTCGCACTAATGTTTAGGTGGGTACGAAAATTGAAAATTATCCCTGAAATAGTTTTTGAGTTATGACGTTAACATGGCGCCACCAATCCCTCGTGGCTTCAAGTTTAAGCTTAGCGTACCTTCTACACCGATGATGCCGTTGTTTACCTGTGTGAAAAGTCTCGGTCCGCAATATTGATCCGGCTCAAAGTGAAAAGTCCCGACAAATCTGAGGTCGGTGTGAAAAGTCTCAGAGGTCTGTTTGAGGCTGTGGATTCAGTTCTGTTGCCGCCTTGACGTCAGTCCGACGCTGAAGACTCCAGCCGATCAGCGCCAACACTGACATCGCTTTGATGCTTATTTAGGCAACCGTGTCGATTTTTGAATTCTTAAATACCTGCTATAAATAGCCTCATTCTTTGCGGCGGCGTCGGGATATTGTATCCGGGGCGGGTTTAACAAGACCTCCCAGCAGGCCTCTCTTCTCTCAATCCCTCCCTCTGTTCTTCCGCTGTCTCTCACACCTGCAGTTAATATTCCCCCCCCTCAATTGTCTCCCCTTCGTCCGTCCCGTTGTCTTTTGTGGCGCCTGCAACGTTGATCCCATGATGCCTTTCTCACATCTCCGTACATCCCTTTCGTGTCATGAAGTCTAATTCTCACCCTAATTACTTCCTTAAATCCCCTCCTGCAATTCCCTTTCCTCTTCACACCCGCCCTCCTTATCTTTTCGCTCCATGCACCTCCGTCTTGACACCTTCGGTTAATCCCACACTTCCTCCTCCATTTCTCTGCAACACACCAACACAAAAAGTATTTTTTTTTGCATGTCTTGCATGTTTTCTCAACGAGTCTGGTGGACATTAAATAAACTTTATTGTTCTGCTCAACTGTTGGGTTTAGTCCACTTTGAGTCACTATTTCTAAGAAAATGTGACTGAATGTGTTTATAGTACGACCCACTAGCTTTGTGTATCTGCAAAACCGGGAGGGGCCAAGGATGGAGCTGTGGGGGACACCGTATGTCAAAGGGGCCACTGAGAAGGTGGCACTGAACAGAGACATTGAGAACATTTTGGGGGGAATATTTAATCATGTGACAACTCACTAAACAGAATTCTGTAATTTGATGCAACCAAAAAAAAGTCAAATAAGGGTCAAATAGTTTCCTGAAAAAAAAACGTACTTTAACAAAATGGTTTGGAAATTTGCCTTTAAAATGAAGACAGGAAGTTTGCTTCTTTTTTTTTTGGTCCAAATTTTTTTAGAATTTGATATAAATACACATCCAGTAGAGAAATTCCAAAAGTCCCTCTCCCCAGCATTCCTCTCCAGCTCATCTTAGGGGATACCAAGATGTTCAAAGGCAAGATGAGATAGATTTTTTTATCTCCAGTGATAACTGGGTGGACACCGGGGTCTCCTTAAGTTGGAGATAGCAGGAAAAGTGGGGGCACCCAGGAGGCTTCCTAAGGAGGTTCCCAAACCAACGTAACTGGTTCCTTCAACGCAAAGGAGTAGCAGCTCTATTTCCAGTTCCCTCCAGTTTGTGCGAGTTCATTTTTCTTTTTCTTTTTTTTGCAGTACAATCTCAACCGAAGACAATGCAAAGCGTCAAAGTTATCCCAAACTCTGGCATCTCTGTAAGATGTTTGGTTTTCAGATGTATTTGCGACGTCACAACAAATACATAGCCGCCATTTTTTTTTTTTACGTCGGCCGCGGTTAAGAAAGAAAGAACGGCATGAATTTTCAGATTTGCGTTCCCAGCAGAACTGACGTGAAGAATTCAAGATGACATTTGAGCGAGTATTTTGCAGAAGGGGCTCAAACTATAGAGACTTATTTACCGCACAGAACCGCATATATATTGAAAAGTCAGAACGCTTCATGGCGTCAAAAGATTCCATTGTGGCAGTTCCTCCAGTACGTTACATAACCTTAAGCTCAAAGAACGATGACATGTCATATCAGCGGCAGAAGAAGGTTGTTGCCTTTTTCTTTTTTTCTTTCTTTTTGATCCGTTCGACATATTCATCGTAGAAGCAGAAACCTTGAAAGAAAAAAATTAGGCCTACAACCTTCAAGCTTTCGTGCCATTGTGGATGCCAAAAAGTGAGGAATGGTCAAAACGGCGTCTCTTTACAAAAATAAGTGACTGCACGAAGTGAAAGCAAGTTGGAGACTTTCTGAAAGGGAAAAAGTCCAAAAGGTTTTAACATTCCAGAAAGTTTTATCCTCCTGAAACGGCAAAAATACCCAGGAGCAACCGACATGTGACCTCTTGCGGTAATAGAACTCAGAATGGGGCCTTAAATGCAGACAGGGGGCGGGCTATGACACTTAGACTATGACATAGGTAGGTTTTAAGGTTTTTTAATCTATTTTTTTTAAGGTTGCCGGCGTATCACGACTCGTAAATGTCTAGAACGCCGTGGACTGTTTAACTGGTCTATTTAGCGAGGAGAATTATGGGTAAAGGAGCTATGTTTGACTGTATAGACTGTTAGCTTTATAGCTAACACCGCTCTGACAGCTGTGAACATCTCTTGCCGTTCTAGTAGTCACAAACTGCACTTTTATACTTCCTACTTTCTACTTTCTACTTTCTACTTTCTACTTTCGACTGCCATCTCTGTTTATTTCTTGGCAGTAGATATTTGATCGTAACGACGAAGAACCATGGGATGAAAATATCCTCACATGTTTCGATAAATGATTGAAAACGGAATTAATTCCAACTTCCATCCATTCCACCTCTTCTGAAGTTTCCCCGTTTCTCTGCTGCCTCTGCGCCCCGATGCGGTTTGTCCGCCGGTGCTCGGCATCATGGTCTCCTCGCTCTCTCTCTCTCTCTCTCTCTCTCTCTCCCTGCAGAGTGTTTGATCAGCGTTGCTCCCGAACCGTTCCGCTCTGCCAGAAAAGCCGAGAGTGATGAAGCGATGCTCTGTGTTTCATTTGATCCGTCTGTGTTCAAAAAGACACAAACATGGCAACATGCGAACCTCGCTTGTCGAGGGATAAAAGCTCTAAACCCATGGTGACATCTCGCCAGCCAAACCCAACACACACACACACACACACACACACACACACACACAAACACAAACACACACACACACACATCTGGCCCGACATAAATCTGGCTCCTCTTCCATCATTTCCCCTGACTGAGAGTGACGACTCGTCTCGCTGAGATCACTCGGAGTCATCCCGCCGCCGTATCCAAGACTCTAAAGTCTCATTATGCGGCATTTTTTTTCTCTTTTTTGTCGCTTTATTTCTCATTAATTTACTCATTTGACATTTTAAGCAACGTCCCCTATATTTTGAATACTAAGTCAAAGGCAGAGACTTTCAGAGCCTTAATAATTTTCAGAGCCACATAATTCAAAGCCTCCACCTTAAACCAGGGGGGAAATTTACTGCCGATTAATCTCAGAATGACTCAGTGTGGGATTACGTAGAAAAAAAAGGAATGACGCTGGAATGAGGTAGAATATTATTATATCATATAAGTCAAAGGGCAGCATGTACGCCAACCAGGAAGTATTACATCAGGACCACCTGTCTTCTCTCCCTCTCCTTCTCCACCTAAATTTTTCCTGAGCCGACCCAGATCAGCGCCATAAAAGCTGGACGGGCCACGGACCGCTACCGGTCCTGAGGTGGTCACTACCCGGGAGGATAGATGGTGCCCTCTCAGCTTTGGCTTTGTTCTTGTTCTAAATAATAAGTCTGATCCTCCATTTGACCCCCATATGGACCAACGAAGATGAAGATGAAGATAGAAAGGGCTTTTTCTAAACAAAAATATAAAATAGCTTTTGGCTCTGACTCTATAGCCGCTCCTCTCCTGCGCTTTCCGCTTCAGCATCTCTGTTCAGCCCACTGAGCCCTCAGCCCCACCCCTAAAAGATCATCAAAGGAATCAAAGGAACAAAAAGCAGCAATAATGGAAAAAGTCTCAAGAGAGCGTCTGACCAAATGGCTTATTTTAGTATTTGTAAATGCTGTGAAACACGTAACATCACCAAAATTGGATCACCTCTAGGCCATACCAAAACTCACCTGTGGGTACAGTTTCATGCAAATCCGTCCGTTAGTTGTTTTGTGTTCTTGCTAACAGGCAGGAAGACAAACAAACGTGAGTGAAGCCACATCTGCAGATCTTACGTGTTGTTACGATAACTCAAAAACAGTTTCACGAATCACTTTCAAATTTTATATCCCCATCGACCGTAGCGCGAGGAGGACATGGGTTGATTTCCGTCAAGGTTGGTTGCATATTTCTGACAGTAGGGGGAGCTTCATCCAAAAACTTTTTGCCCATAACTTCTCAATCATTTGTCCGATTTAGTCCGAATTTTGTGATCTAATGTTTGAAATTTAAGAGGTGGTTAAGAAGATGGGATAACCCCCCCCCCCCCCCCCCCCCAAAACATAAGATTTTAAATATTACTGGCTGATTCCGAGACACAAAATGTCCTAATAATGTTAAAATATAGCTAAAAATTAGATTTAACAGCTCATTTTGAAAAATTCTTATCAACCAAACTTTCACTTGTTCTACTGGCAGATAATTTTGATTATTAAATGAAAAAAAAAATTGTTATTCATATTTGTTCCAGTGGACAGGTGATCATTGAATTTCAGGTGCTCTTCTGAAAATAATATCATTATCCCGATGACACCTTTTGCGAATGCTATTTTCGCTGCGGCTAATTAATGTCAGCAGAGAAGCACTTGATTAGTTTTATTTTCAAAATTAAACGGATCGCGAACTCTCCTTTGGGCATGAAGTGGATGACATTAGCTCTAAAACGCTCTTCCGCCACTCCATCAGTGGACAATCTGGTTTTCCTGGTTTCCAAACATTTCAAAAAGGTCACTTTCTGTTCCACTGGCTGAATATTTACCTCTGCTAAGGAGTTTTATTCTACATCTTCTACAGTGACGTCTCCTGTCACTCAACCTAACTATTTTTCCCGCCTGTTTTCATAATGCCACCTTAATCCCTACATTCTGTTTGTTCCACCTCCGTCTGCTGTCACTACAGGAGACCGTCGGCCAGCTTTCCACGCCATGAAAAACTAATTTCCTTTCATACATTTCAATCGCAGTCACACACACACACACACACACACACACACACACACACACACACACACACACACACACACACACACACACACACACACACACACACACACACACACACACACTCAGTTTATAACAGAACCTAACACACACGATTCCTCTGACTTCCACGCCAACAAAACCATGAATAGAAATCAGCAATAACATCCTGGCGCCGAGCGTCTTCGCCACGGGCGCCTCATTCCTCGCACGACAGCATCATGGACTCGATCGGCCGTCACGTCGTTGACGTGGTGAGAAAGAAACGCCCTTTCAATAGTCTTAAAGCGATGTCATGATGTTTTCAGTAGTATTGGCGGTAAAGGGGGTATAAATAACTTGTTTACTGTTGTTTTGGGTTCCGTGCGTCTTAGTATTAACTTTATTTGTTCTTTTCACGACGTTGATTAAAGTTTTATTCTATGTCACGTGACTGCCTGACCCCGGAAGTTGAGCGAAGCTAGCACGGCTAATCAAAATATCACAACATTTTTTTGTATTATAACTGTTTTATTCATTAATGAAGCGATAAAATAGTGCATTCATTTTGAAGTATCCATCGTAAACACTTCTTTTGTGTTGTGGCTTTTGCAGATGGTTTTTCTTAGTGTGTTATATTGTGGCTTTTGCCAATTGTTTTTCTTAATGTTTTGTTTTGTGAGCAGATCATTTTTTCTTAATGTGTTGCGGCTTTTGCAGATGGTTTTTCTTAGTGTGTTCTATTGTGGCTTTTGCAGATCATTTTTATTAATGTTTTATATTGTGGCTTTTGCATATGTTTTTTTCTTAATGTGATGTGCTGTGGCTTTAGCAGATAATTTTTTTTTCTAAATGTGTTATGTGTGGCTTTTGCAGATTGTTTTTTCTTAGTGTTTTGTTTTGTGACTTTTGCAGATCATTTTTATTAATGTGTTATGCTGTGGCTTTTGCACATGTTTTTTTTCTTAATGTGATGTGTTACGGCTTTTGCAGATAATTTTTTTCTTAATGTGTTATGTTGTGGCTTTTACAGATGGTTTTTCTTACTGTTTTGTTTTTGACTTTTGCAGATAATTTTTATTAATGTGTTATGTTGTGGCTTTTGCAGATGATTTTTTTCTTAATGTTTTATGTTGTGGCTTTTGCAGATGTCTTTTTCTTAATGTGTTATATAGTGGCTTTTGCGATTGTTTTTCTCAGTGTGTTGTGGCTTTTGCAGCGTACGTGTGTTTACAAATTGATGTTTGCAGTGGGTTTGCTTTCAATTCACTCCAGGTTTTAAGCAGTCAAAACAGAAAAAAACTAACAATTACTGTTAATTTCTCTACATTTTATTTTTATAACCATCGGTAAAAATGATATGCATTTCTGAATAATAATAATTCTTTTTGTCCACTGGTGTCTTTTATATGGCCGTCAAATCGACTGTCTGTCAATGTTTTCTGACGAATGACACAGCTGGAATATAAATTCATCATCCATTCATCTGTTATTGATGTTGAGCGCCGGCCCCCCATCAGCCCTCTCTCCTGCAGACGCGCTACCATTAAGGCCGCCAATCACGGTGACGACTGTCAATCAAGCGGCGGCTGACACATCTGTATGACAAGTGAAATGACTGGCCTGGAAAAGAAGCGGTGACCCGCCAGCGCTGCACGGAGCCCCGGAGACCCGAGGGAAGGTTCTGATCAAGATGTTCGGGCTAATGAGGACGACAGACAGACGCGCGGTGATGTGCGGTGAGTCACGTGACCGACCATTACTTAACACCTGCTTCAACCACAGAAATAATGAGGTCATCAAGCTCATTTGCATATGGTCGACTGTGAAGCTAGAACGGGCCGAGCTGCTACGGTGTTCATGTAAATACCGTATTTCACTCTAGTAGTTCATACTTTATTCGCTAAACTATTTTATGGATCATTCTCAAATTCAACTACCCTAATTGATTGAAGTGTGAGGAAGAACTGGATTGATTTTGGGACAGGTCGGACAGGTTTATCTCCAAACGCTTCCAGCCGTTGCTTTAATTTAGTTAAAGTTCCCCACTAGAGGGAGCTTCAATGACAAAAAACAAAAAAACCTGTTTTTTTCGGACCTAACTTCCCAATTGTCGGCCCCTACTACTTTTTAGTTGTTGCTATGAGTTGATTGAGATATATTAATATATTAAATTTAGTGCGTTAAGGTAAAAACCATAATTTGCTAAGTTCATATTATGCCCACTAGGGGGCATTTTATTTTTTTTAAATGAGAAAATACTGTGGACAAAACTCAGGCGAGTTCAGAGGAAACCTTTTTGTTTCGCCGTACGTCCATGCACCCCCCCCCTCGCTTTAAAGGGCGACGAAGAAAAATCGATCAAGGCACCTTCTACGCGGAGGAGGACATCGTGTCTCCTGTGGGACATCAATCCCGGCGTGCGGAGGAGTGGAAGAGGCGGAGACAAACGGACTGATCAGATCCATCAGTATCTGATGCGTTTGTAATCCCTCCTCCTCCTCTTCCTCAGTCCATCCGCCCCTTCACCTCCTACTTGATTCTTTTTTTGTTGCCTCTCTTAGTAAAAGTGTTCCGTCCGCAGAGATGGACGGATCTCTCTGTTCCCTTCTTTCCTAACGTTCACACAACTATAATTTGAGTTTTTCTCATGTTAAATAAACTTCCTCTCCTCCTCCTCTTCATTTCTGGCTTCTCCTCGCTTGACTTCCTCCAAATCCCTTTTTTTTTTTTTTACATTTCGTCTCCTCCTCTCTTTGTCTCTCTCTCTGTTTTTTTTTCCTTTGCCAAAAAAAAATGTTGCTTTGAACATGAAGCTTGGCGTTGAAGGGATAATCTTTCTTTTGGGTCCAACATTTATTCCCATTCCAGCTGGATCAAGAAGAAAAAAAACAAAAACGCTTTTCTTCTGAGGATGGCTTTTATTTTGGAAGCCAACTCGTTAAATAGAGCAAATCTCCGAAACGCAAAACGCATTTAATACAAACAGCCGCCTAATTTACGGATTCAAATATATTTTTCTATTATATATTTATATTATATACTTAAGGTGGTGGGTACCCACACAGGGTGGCAGCCCAACGGGCCCCCCTCCCAAACTAACCCTCCAAATTCCTCTTTCCCCTCCTCTGAGAATATGTCGTCTCAGGACAAAAACCTAAGACCAGACAAAACCTGGACATGCAGACAAAGTCAGAGAGGACAGATTGAGATGGTTCTGACCCGTGAGGAAGAGGAGGGATAGTGGATCTACTGGTAGAAGGATGCTGGAGATGAAGCTGCAGGCAGGTGAAGAAGGAGAAGACCAAAGAGGAGGTTTCTGGATGTGGTGAGAGAGGACATGCAGATGGTTGGTGTGACGGAGGTGGCGACCCCTACAGGGAACCCCCCGGTGAAAAAGAAGAACTTACTTTGTATTCAAAGAACACCTCCTGGTGTGAAGTAGCGGATGGATTTATGGTGCGGTGGAAAAAAGTCCAATCGCCGTGGCGCCCTGCTTTGGCCCGCGGGTCCGTTCTGTTCTTCAACTGGTCTCCACATCCTTCACAAGCCACGCCCTCTTCATCAGAAGGCTGATTGCGGCGGAGAGATAAGAGGCAGATATTAAAGGAAAGGACCCTTTCATGTATATTCCATGAGCCCGGATCATAGAGCGGGTCTAGATGGTTCTGGTGTTCGTACTATACATTCTTTACGTTCACGGCTCTGATTCAGAGCTATCGGGTTCAGACGGCGCCGATAAAAAGGCGCCGTAAACACACACACACACACACACACACACACACACACACACACAGGTCTTTGATTAAAGGCGTTGTGACATCAGAGGCCGACCCGAGGGCAGCTGGAAACCAAAGCAGGGCGAACAACAACATTTATGCTTTAATGATAAAAACAAATCGTTTTCACGTCTCCGTCTGACTATAAAACCATTTCATGGATCAGTTCATACTTTACTTAGACTCGGTACGAGGAAGAACTGGATTGATGTTGGGGAAAGGACGGATGTACATTCTTGACACTAGGGGGCGCTCTATCTCTAAAAGTTTTTAGTTTATTGCTACATATGAATTGATTTGAGGAGATCTGTCTCGATTATATTGTCTAAAACTTCATGTTTCACTCACCAAAAAAAACTGTTTTTACGGACATAACTTCCTTAACCGTTATTCTGAATTAGTCCAAATTCAGTGGAGATGAATCGACTTGAGGACATCTGTCTTGTAAAATATCACATTTTACTCACTATGTGCAGAATTTTTTTGTAATGAACAAAGATGTTTTCTGGCCTTAACTCAAAAATTATTCCATGGATCATTTTCAAATGTTGTATCCAGGTAGACCTCGGTGTAAAAAAGAACTGTATGGATTTTGAGAATGCTCAGATGTATATTATCAACACTAGGGGAGCCTTAGTTTCTATAAATTAAATGTATTATTATTATTATTATAAAAGTTTTCAGGCCATCATTTTTCAACTGATGGTCCGATTCGGTCCAAACGAGGTCCAGATGAATAAGGAGGTACCATGAAGAGGTCTCTCTGGTAAATATCACACTTTACGCTAAAACTTCACATTGTGGGAGGAGCTTTTTCAAATTTTCCGGACGGAACTCGAATATTATTAAATCGATCATTTTCAAATGTAATACTACATAGATCTTCGTGCAAAGAAGAACCAAATTGACAGGGGGGGAAGCTCGGTTTTCATATTTCTGACAGTAGGGGGAGCTCTTGTTTAGTACACATGAATTGATTCGTGGAAATCCATCTTGAGTACTCGTCATTTTATCCTCTAAAACTTCATATTTTAATCACTAAGTGGAGTTATTCCTCAAAAAACACACGTTTCAGGACAAAACTTAAAGTGTTTCATGAAGACAAAAATTTTTAACCCACATAGACCTCTGTGTGAGGAAGAACTGGATTGATTTTGGCAATGCTCAGTTGTATATTTCCAACACTACGGGGAGCTTTATTTCTTAAAGCTTCCGGGCCATAATTTCTCAACCGTTGATCCGATTAAGTCCGGAATTCGGTGAAAATGAATCGACGTGAGGAGATTTAGTCGTTAAAATCACATTTAACTCACGAGGAACAGCTTGAATTTCTACAAAAAAACACAGTTTTACAGACATAACTTTGGATTCATTTTGAGGAGTTCAATCAGGGGGATTTCTTCTTCAACCAGGGGGATTGGGCACCAGGATTCCTCGTAGTTCCCATCTTCCAGGGCGTCACTGTTCCAGCAGCCTCATGAAGATGAAGACACACCCACAGCCTTCATGTCAGGTTGTGGTTGCTGACTGTGCAAAAGGACAACCGCTGTCAGGTGGAGCGGTGATCCCCGACGGGACTCCAACATCCAGATAGGATGATTTATTGAGGAGAAACACGCCGGAGTCGGGGCGCGAGGAAAATGACATCAGAAGCCGTTTCACTGATTCAGATGACAGTCCATCTGTCAAAGCACATCTCCACTTCTAGCCCGTCTCACTTCACCTCAGATCCCCCTCCTCCGCGTCACTTCTCCGCCCCGCCAGCAATCCATCATCGTCTGCCATTTCCGACCCCTCGGTCTGAGGCCGGTTTGTTTGCGTCGCAGACGCAGGTCACTCCGTCACTGTCAGCCAATCGGGTCTCCAGAGCGCTGGAAGGACCCGATGAAGTCTGTCCATCAACACTTTTAGAAAATCGGGAGGAAGAAATCATGGATTTCATTAAAAATGATGGAATTAAGTTCAACAATTAGACATTCTTCATTTATAGTACTTTTTCCTAATTTGACTTGTTTCCATCTCAGACTAACAGATGGCATATATATTTCTGTAAAAGACATGAGATAATGTTCTTTTCTGCTTGAGTAGGAGTTTTGTCTTAGAATCACACATTGGGCTTTTTCAGAGAAACAGAAGAAAATTGAATGAATGTTAATATTTCAGACTTGAACTCGGAGACTCACACCATTAGATTTCTTGTAAGGGCCGACTTTCTCCCTCTCCTATTGGACGATGACGGTGGTGAGTTTTCAGTTAAAGTATACAAGTATTCTTCATCTTCTTCTAATTTAGCGGTAAAATATTATGACAGCAGTAGGGAAAGAAAAAATAAACATGTTGAAGAAAATTGTATTTGCCAGTGGCAGATGAGGTGGTAATAGATGTGAAATTGACTGTTGTATAAATGAGAGGGAGAAAAAGACATTTAATTATGTTTTTATCTGTGCAGCTCAAAGCAAGAAGAGTTTAAAAGCATCCGGCAGCGGAAAACTCAAAGAAGAGGAAACATCGATTGAGCATCTCCTTAATCAGGGCAGACAGCAGAACGGCTCCAAGGCCGGGGTCAGAAAATTATTCTTTTCACTTTAATCCATCGACATGTTCCAGTTGATGGGATGGCGGTCCCCCCCCCCCCCCCCCCCCCTCTTCCTCCTGGCATTAAACTGATCATTTGGTTTGTAAAGTGACAAATCACAGCAAATGGTATGGAAACGCACTTTCCAAAAAGACTCCCTGGTGTACAGAGGTCCAATAATTCCCACATGAGAAAGCACCAGGGGAGAGTAGCAAGAAAAAAACTTAAACTTGCCTTTTAACAGGTAGAAACCTGCAGCAGATCCCGCCTCCATCCGCCTCATGATGACAAAAGCAGATTTAAGTTAATTAGGGAAAAAAAAACCTTCTGTGAACATTTATTCCCAGTCAAAGCACCTGGGTAAACTCTAGACACATGTACTCACTTTTCCCACGCTGTGTTGCGCACTTAAACGCATCCAATGAAACTACACACTCGAGGATAAAACGCCCGATTTAATGCCTGACCCAAGATTAAAGGTCCCCCTTTAAATAAGTCGTTTGTGATTCTCTTGTTGCGATTTCTTCTCTTCCATGTCTTCCAGCTTTATCTTCTGACCGTGTGAGGAGATGATTGTCGGCTACAACCTTCATGCTACGACCTTGACAGGAAGGATTTATGCTATTAGCGTTATGCGTGGGAGGAACCTGGACGGAGGCGTGTGGAGGAGGGGATCTGCAACCACAGGCTGGATTGATCCATCTAAATGTGATCCGGGCTTAAGTAAAGGCATCACATCAGCTGGTATCAGTCCGACGGTCATCATCCTCCAGAGGCCCGGCTGCCGCTCGGCTCTGCTGACGTGAACATCTAGGAGGTAGGACTATTTCAAAAGGCAAGTATGGAATACGTTCTGTTTGTACACGACACGTTTTATAAATTATGGACGGGACATGTCCTGACTGACACAATTGTCTTCTGGAAGAACGCGGCGGTGATGGAAAAGTACAAGCGTTCTCCATTAAAAAGAAGGAAGTATCGTGACTGACTCCGCCGTCAAACAGCGACTCCGGTCACTTATTCTAAAACTCTGAAAACTGGTGACGTTTTTTGTTTCAATTACTGTTCGGATTTTTTATAGATGGGACTGGACATTCCCCCTCAGAATAAACTAAGTATTTATAATTTATTTCTGGATTATTTTTTGCAGACAAGAGTGTTTGTAAAAAGAGATACTGTATGTCTTTTATGTCGTCCATTATTCTTATTCGTTTTGTCATTGCGCACATTGTATGACACAATTCTTTGTCTGTAATATTTTCCTGCGCAATATAACTCTGCATCGGACTACCAGGGCCCTGAAAAGTTTGAATTGGACTACCAGGGCCCTGAATAGTTTGAATTGGACTACCAGGGCCCTGAAAAGTTTGAATTGGACTACCAGGGCCCTGAATAGTTTGAATTGGATTACCAGGGCCCTGAAAAGTTTGAATTGGACTACCAGGGCCCTGAATAGTTTGAATGGGACTACCAGGGCCGTTAATAGTTTGAATTGGACTACCAGGGCCCTGTAGACTAGGGTTAAGGTTAGGAGAGGCCCAACTCTCCAGGCGACCCCACCCCACCCTGGATGCCTAGGGTTGAATGTTTGATAAATGTCCTAAATGTTAATAATAATTGACTGTGGCCTCCCTTCCCTGTCCTGCTAGCCGAATTAGCATAATAGAAATGGCAAATAAATATTCTATAATGCCAGTGACACCGATATGACATTTCATTTTCTGTCCACTTTCACCTTTTGCGGTAATATTTTCTGCACGATATAAATTATCTGTAAATGCGGGTGTCAGGCATGAATCAATAATCACACGGCCGGCGGCACGCAGGAGAAACTGGAGGTGCTCTTTTCTCCTCGGACGAGGACAATGTGTCATCCATTATGATTAAGCGTTGTTTAGATAGCGGTCGGCGTTTAATTCTCTCATTCCATTAGGTCTACAGAGGGAGAGAAAAGAACCGTTTAACGCTAATCCTCGCCAAATAATGCATTCATTTGTGTGGGGAATGGGAGGATTTAGCGGCGGCTCGCTAGCAAACGAGGCGGGATTGAAACGGACCCCGTCGTGTCTGCGAGGAAGACGAGTTCGTGACTCGGTGAGACGCAGAAGAGAGGAGAAATAAAGAGCTTATTTCGCAGTCATCTAAAAATATCACAACAAGCTTTTTTGGTCGGTTGGTTTAACCCGTTATATACTGATAAGCCAAAACATTATAAGCACCTTACTACTATTGTGTATGCAGCTCTGACCCGACGAGGCATGGACTCTACCAGTCCTCGGACCCCCTTATAGTCCTTGAAGTAGTTGTTGTGTTCCTCAAACCAGTCCTGAACTGTTTTTCAAGTGTGAGATCTTGTGATCTCACGGATCTCACAGAAATTGTGAGTATCAAATTATAATAGATCACATTTTACTCTAATAGTTCATATTTTACTCTAATAGTTCCTATTTTACATCAAAAGTTCATATTTTTCTCACCAGGAAGAGCTTTTTTTAAATTTTAGGACATAACTTTACATTTAATATGAGTAGTTCAGTCAGGGGTATTGCTTGTACAACGCAGGGGATTTGGGCCCTTTTTCAAGGATCTACCCTTGTTGTAGTCCCGGTTTTGTCTGAACTTCAGGTAAATAAATTCAATTAAAATCCTGCGAAAGATGCTTCCAGAAAGTCGGTTCATTCAATTATTATGAATTCTTAAATGTGCAGCTGGACGGACGGACGAGGTTGTTGCCCGAAACAGAAAGATATCTTTTTCATTACCACATGGTCTGTAAGTCAATGTTTACCCAACAACGAGAGCGGAAACGTTTTTTTCACAAGACTCCACATTTGACCTCAATCTGGTAGTCAGTCGGCTCGCCGACTCATCCCAGACAAATTCGCCGACACGGACGACCTCCCGCGTCGACTCGGGGGGAAGAATCGGTCTCTGACGATAAAAATATCAACGCCCAACAAAATCATTTCATCAAAACTGTTTCCTTTTTATTTGAGCCAACCTCTGGAAGACCTCGGAGAAAACTTGCTAACTAAACATTTGCTTTATAGATAAAGAGTGAAGCGAAAAGGATAGTGGAGTTACGATAAGTTTAGAGATTGGTCGATAAGTATCTTAAAGGATTTAACCCTTTCATTCCTTTTCATTCAACCCTTCTGGCCGGTGGTGTTCCCCAGGGCTCCATCCTTGGCCCCTTACTCTTTAACATATACAAGCTAACTCTGGGTCGTATTATAAATAGGTTAATTTCTATTGTTCAATCAGAAATAGAGACTAACGGTAGGACAACGAAGGGTTGAGGTGAGAATTCATCACCTTGTCTTACTATTTTCTCATTAAGCTTTCCGACTTTTGAGCGAATGAGCGTTATATAAAAAAGTCAAAAATGGGAGATAAAACTAGCATACGGTAATTCAACACTAAGAGCGTCGGGTCGGGAAAGGGGGATAAAAAAAATGATAAACTTCGGAATAAAGACGTGAATATAAAGTGCATTATAAATTAAATGTATTATTATTATTATTATTATTATTATTATATGTGTGTCTCAATTAAGATTTTGAACTCTCATCCATCCTACGACAATCTTACTGTCATCTCTGAGTTGTAGTGTTTTTTTTTTAATTCTGAAGACTAATATTTATTTTTAAAGTTTGTTTAATGTTGTGTAGAATTTATCAGATTTTTTAATTATATATATATATATATTTTAAAACCTAGTTGCCCACCTGAGGAATTTCGATCACCAGTTTAGGTTGATTTCATTACCCCCCGGTAATGGGCTGAACAGAGACGCCGAAGTGGAAGGCACAGGAGACGAGCGACTGCAGAGAATTTGAGAGATACTCTCAAATGAGTTTGTTGGAGTTGTTGGTAGATTAAAAGGTTGGCAATAACCCAGACATTAATGGAAAAATCTGCAGGAACTCTTCTAAACCCGGGTAATTGTTGCCGCTTGGCGGAGGTTAGCGATCTCTGTGTCGATAACAACGTCAACGAGATGATATAATATAATTTTATGGCTGTAAGGTAACGTCAAGCTGGTTTATGTTAAACGTTTAAATTTGCATTAAAAATCATTATTTCATACCTTTTTTTTATTTATTCGAAATTGTGAATGTTGTTTTAAGTTGTATTAGCTTTTCTTAAAATCACCGTGTGATGGTGACCCCAGGTTTAATGTATTTTTTTAGGTTCCCGGTGTTCTCGTTTCGTAGCGCAGACTTGCTTTTGAACGTAGGAGGTCGATAAAGTGACCTCGAACACTTTCCAGCCGACCCCAAAGCGATTAAAAAAAAGAAAAAGTCGTTAAATTTATGTTGAAACAGGACAAAAGTTGAAGAATACGATGTAGAAATCTACTGAAGAAGAGATCAGGAAAGTCTCGTCGCGGTATCACGAGGAAGATCACGTTGATTGGATGAGTCACTTTAAGCAGAACCAGGAAAAGATTGTGTCATGCCGAGGGTCTCGTTTATAATTGATCAGCTATAGTAAGAGAAGGAGATTGAAACTGACAACTTTAATCTACACACAGACCGGAGACACGCACAGGTTCCGCGATATGGAATCGTACGTCGATGTTTTATCAGTGCGGAGGAGGGAATGTATAATAAGTCTGCCACCTTAAATGTGGACTTGTTGAAACCGTTAGTCACTAGAACCTGGTGCAGTGAAGCTTAAGAAGTCAACAGTTGCTGTGATAAAATAATTGGACCTGCTCCTAATTTGTCTATTATGTGTGGATCTCACAGTCAATTAAGTCTAAACAACATTTAATGAGTCTGAATGGAAATAAGAAAAAAAACGCTTTCTTCAAATGGTCAAACGATTATGTCATCACAAATTCACCGGGCTGAGAAACAAGTATTTGGAAATTATTCCTAAAAGTTACTAAAATAAATCCTCAGTATTGGACCTGATCCAAACCGGCCCCGTTCAACCGCATCATCACTTCAATCGACCGTCTTCAGAGACAGGAAGCTGGCTCGTAAGTCCCATCAGTAGCACGTTATGCCAAAATCAAAGGAAATCCCAGAGGAGATGAGAAAGTGATTAATAGCCATCAGGCTGGGAAAGGTTCCAAATCTATTTCTAAGGTTCATCGGCTCCCCAGATTTACAGCGGGAGACGTTATCTACAAGTGGAGAAGACCTGGGACAGTTCAGAACGTTCACAGAAGTTGCCAACCTCCCCTAAATACAGGAAGTCACAGGAGAACCAAAGAAGACCTCCGAGGTACTGCTGGCCCCTCTCACCTTAATAAAGGTCAGGGTTCATGGCACCAGTGTTAGCAATCAACTCCATTGCAGAGTTAGCTACGGCTAACGCAGAAGAACATTAAGGCCACCACCTCAGAGGTTTTTGGAGAATGTTCTGGAGTGGTCCAGCCCAGCTGTTGCTGCTGAAGATGGACTGGCTAGGTATTAATGTTGGGGGGGGGGGGGGGTATTTTTCCACACTGGTGGTTCAGGTTTTGACGACATTTTTGCCTCACTAAACAAAATGACGACTTAAAACCTGCATTCATGTTTCTCTATTTACCTCTGCGTGTATGAGAGGCAAACAAAAATATGCTAAATCAGGAGGGGGGTCCAATACTTTTCCCCAGCACTGTATGTTTAAAAGCCTAATAACGTGTGTGTGTGTGGGTGTGCGTGACAATAAGTCATTTCTAGATATAATGCAAACTCCTCTGAGTGAGTTCTTGTGTTTGTTTTCATGCCATGAGCAGTCGGACGTGAATATTGCATCGACTGTGTACAGAACATTACTCCTGTAATAGGAGTCGACAGTCGGCGGCGGTGGGAGAGGTTTTATGCGTGCTTTGTATACATGCGACTGTTTGAGGGCTTTTGAAAAGATTATGAGCCGGAAAATATTTCAGTCGGCTCTAATTAAAGTCAGACGTTTAACGGGCCCCGTGAAGGAACTTAACAGCCTAGAGACAATAAAAAATCCAAACAGTGGTGCCGATAGTATGACGCCTTAAGGAAAGGTGAAGGATTTTTGAACAATTTCACTTATTTCGTATTGAAGGTAGAACGGTGGCGGCCTTTTTAAATTATGTAGATGTGACTTCCTATCATTGGGAAACCGGACTCTCCGATGATGGACAAACCTGCTGTCTTCTGACAGTGATGGATGAGAGGCACACTTGGAGCTCCTGGTCCACTGGGCCTCAGCCGCTCCCTGTTCTGGTTCTTCATGCCGGTTACAGCGAGCAGCTTAGATAAATATTTAATTGGTAATGGTAGAAGAATTGAGTACTTCAGGTTTCCCAAAACATGTTTCGAAAATCTTATTTTTAGCTTTTGAAACTCTCACTGACTTTGACGGTTCTAACACTTTTGCACACTTCATCATTACCAGCTCCTGATGGTTTTGTTGATTCTTCAACTCGCTTTTTTTCATGATGTGGAGGGCTAGATCGCCCTATCTATGCGAGTTCTTCCTCATTGACACACAGAAGAAGCTACAGGCAACATTACTTCTGCACTTGAACTCCACTCAGATGCTGTGGTGAGACCTAAAAAGATCCGTTCTTGCTCCGGAACCTTCCTGTGTGTCGGGTTAAGTGCTAAATCTCACCACCTAGTGCTAACGTGAGTGTTGATTGGTAACACCTTCGATCATAACAAAGTGGTGAAGGAATTGAATTACTGTTCAATGAGATGAGAATAGGAATAGGCTCAATAGGAAAGATCAAGATTGGACTCGTGAAACCGTTTGAGGTCTGCACAGGATCAGGTATCAAGGTGGCTCTAAAAGGTAACCTCGGACTGACTCCTCCATCCCTCTTCATCTGAGTTCAACTCCTGCTGGAAGCGACGACCTCGCCCTCCTGGTTGAAGTCGGTCGACACATGATTGGCTTAAGACCCAGTCCGACCAATGAATCGGGCCAAAGCAACACCAGGGTGCGTCATCAAGCGCGCTGCCAGTCTCATGTTCAGTGTGTCACACTAGTTATACTACATACTGCGAGTGTGTTTGTTTGTTTGTTTGATTGACATGTGACACCTTGTGACTGGATCAGGCTGACTTATTGTTCAAACATTTTTGCACAAACTTTCTGTCAATCGGTACTTTTTTCGCTGTTTCACACATCATTAGTAAGGATAAAAGGTCCGGTATGCTAACCCGATTATCTCTTGCTGCGGTTGGTCATTCAATGTCGCGGATAAATTAAACTTCTTGTGTTGTTTATTGCTATTTTATTTGGACATTTCAATGCCAAGAAACATCCACGCGACTCCTCAAGTCTCTGGTTGCGTTGGTTTGTACGCCGTTCCTCGGCATAACGGCGGCTACGAGCCGTACCCCCCTTTTTTAAAATCAAATCTATTGTGAGATGAACTGATTAGATTGTCGCAGGAAAGTTTCTGCTTAACTTTGACGAACTGAAAAAGCAATCATTAGCAACTCCGCAGGGATTATTTCACTGGGAAATATATTCTCCACCGCCTGAGACGGTTCCAGGCAGTTATTTCTGTCACATCGGTAGGCAATTAAATTCTTCTGTAGGTGCTAAGCATTTGGCTGCGGAAACATCCCATCCTGTCTGAGACAGTGGCATAAAAAATGAACAGTTGACAAACATGAGGCCTTACAGCAACAACAGCACGGAAACATCAGGCTTCTGCCGGTTGCCAAAAATTTGCCGGCTCATAATTGAGGCGGCTTTTACGTCAGTTATGCAAAAGTCTGACATGTGCCTGGCTGTCAGCCGCTCTGCTTCCCGCCGAATGAACGTGAACGCATCGCAACGCCGCGGAACTCCGCAAAGTCTTTCATGAAGTTTCGCTGCAAATGAATCAAACTCCCGAGCGAAGTTTATTTTCTGTTCCCGAAAAAACCAGGGGATTGTGGCTGTTGAGGGTTTTGTTTGTGTTTGTTTTGTAAAGTTGGAGACTCCAGTTGTTTTTAGCTCTTAAAAATCTCAGAATCATTCTGCACCTTTAAATAATAAACAGCTTTATCGCATGTTTAAAGTTCTAGGAAGAAGTATCCGATTCCATCCTGATTTTACGAAAGAAGGAGCGGGATCCGTCTTTCGGAAAGGGTCGTTTACACGCAGCATTTTCTTCACGAATGGGCGTTTTCTCCGAATCTATTCGATATTAAGTTGTTAAGTTGTCCATGTAAACCCGCCAACTGTTGATTTCCTGGAGAAGCTAAACATGAATATTTTTTTTTATGGGGAAAACATGGAATTCTATAGAGGTAGACTTTGATACAGGACGCAATTCTGGACGGATGGACCAGATCCGGGTTTAGTTCCGTGTCTGAGGGATCAAATGTTAGACGTGAGCCTTAATAGACTGACTTTCTTGCGCGTTAGCGACGAAGAGCAGTAGGCGTCGCCCACATCTGCTCGTGAATTGGTGTGTTTGTGTGACTGAGCGCTAGATAATCAAATCATTTCCCGACGAGAGTCAATCAGATCCAGGCTCCATTATTGTGCCGGTTAGCCTTGTGATTTCCTGCGTCTGGTGTGGGAAACTTATTTTTCACTCTCTCTCTCTCTCTCTCTCTCTCTCTCTCTCTCTCTCTCTCTCTCTCTCTCTCCAGTGTGTTTCCTGCCAACATCTGTTGATAATCTTTGTTTAATTTATGTGTTGTTTTTTTTCAATGCACATGTTTGCAGGCATTGCTGTGTGTGTGTGTGTGTGTGTGTGTGTGTGTGTGTGTGCGTGTGTGCGTGTGTTCTCTTGTTTGTTCTCCTTTTTAATTAAGGTGATGGTGTGTGAAATAACTAATTGCCGCCTCTTCCACGCCGTCGACGTTTTAAGGGGTTGTTCCGATGTGCGTGTCCACTTGTGCGCGTGGAAGGGAGCCAAATAAACCCGTTTAATTAAACGCGATGTTTAAGCAGCCGTGGTTTCCGTCGGCGTTAACTTTAGTTACAGAAATGCTTTTTACTAACGTGGGTTTTTCGCAGTTTTGGGATTCACGACTCACTCTTACTAATAACCGCAAATTTACATACGTCAAAAGTTTAGAGAGTATGCTAAAGAGTAGCTCTGCACGATTTTAGCTAAAATTTAAGTCCGGATTATTTCGGTAGGCTGCGAATTAAGAAAGTATTCAGTCCCCCTTCACTTATTTCACATTTTGTTAAAACAAAACTGTTGAATCATAAAACTTAATATTCCGAGTAACGATAAGATTCAGGGTTTGAACTTATTTCACATTTTGTTATGTTGCAGCTTATATCGTGTAAATTCGTAGCCAACAAGTGACAACTGTTCTTGCAACAAAAAAAACCTCCCTAGTGAGTAAAATATGAACTGCTAGAGTGAAATATAATATCTACAAGATAGATCTCCTATAGCAACAAATTTGGACTAAATCGGACTAATGGTTGAGAAGTTATGGCCAAAGAACCTTTGGAGTAGAACTCCCCCTAGTGTCGGAAATATAGAATTGACTCACACCAAAACCAATCCACTTCTTCCTCGCAGTAAAGTGTATGCAGGTACAACATTTGAAAATGGTCCGCGAAATAGTTTTTGAGCTATCGCGTCGGACGAACGAATAATCTTCTTCAAAAAAGTTGGTGAAGATTCATGAGCCACGAATGCTAATATATGCTACATACACCTGTGTCTGCTAACACGTCTGTCAAAACTTCCTCAGGTAGTGTTCTGGGTTAAATATTTGCTGCAGTTAGCTTCTTGACCTAGCAGTGTTTTCTTGCCCGATATGATTAGAATTAACAGACTATGTCAAAACTACACTTAAAACACGACCTTCATCCGTTTTGACTCTTCCTCTCCCTACCGATCTGTGTCCGACAACCATTAGCAGCTTTTCTCTCATCCATACCAGGGAACTGGAAATAACTCTCCGACATGTCGCATGTAAACGATAGTCTGCTGCCAGGCTATCGATTATAAACAGCTTCCTTACTTGCAGTATAACGGGACACCGTTTCCAAGGACGATAGACTTTCCCCTGACGGAGCCCAAAGAACGTTAACGTATCGTATCCATGTCAACCGGGTATCCTTCTTTTTTTTTCCTGGGTTCTCTTAGATCGACGTGTAAAAGGGAAATTCTAAGAAAAATAAATGGATTTTGGACACAGTAGAGAGACTTTAGTGCCATTTTAGTCATTTTGGTTAAGACTGATAATATTTTTTGATTATTTATGATTCTATGTTTGTCCACACAAGAAGTTTATTTTCATTTTATTCACAGATTTTGAACATTTTGATATTTGAAGAATAAGAAAATCATTCCTATAATGCATCATAGGAAAATCATTCGGGTCATTTTTGATCCACTTGTGGAAGAGTGGGATACTAACACAAAAACTACAATTCGTTAACAGGTATGTGAGATAAATTAAAAATGTAAAAAGTGTTACATCAAAAAACATGTTTTTTGTGGAAAGAACTTTCCTTCTAAGCGTTTTTAACTCACGGATAAATCATTTGAAACAGGGACAATGGAGTCCCGAGCCTCAATCTACAAATGTTGCTGGAAGACAAACCGAGTCTGTAAAAACAAAGAGATTATAAAGGATAAAAAGAGAGAAATCAAGTCGCACAAAGCGAGGCCAATGCCAACAGACGGATGCAAACGGATCACGGTGAGACTGTTACCAAAAAATAAAACAACAGCGATAAAAAGACAAAACAACCTTATGAAGCAAAAATGAAATGAGACACATAGACAAAACCATCAAAGGACAGAAAGTGACTCATCACATGTACAAGCAGACATTAAATAACTACGAAGATACACAAAGAACCGCAAACGGAGGCAAAGGAGATCCTACAAAGACACAGAAGATAATAATAATAATAATACATTTAATTTATAATGCACTACAACCACAGACAGGCTGGAAATATCTGCAAAGACACACAAAACAGACACAAAGAAACAAAGAGAAATGCATTGGAACTATGAAAAGGCAAAGCTATAATCCACAATAGATAGAAAACTCAAGATTCATTACATTCAAAGAATGAGAAATTAATGTGAACACAAAAATGTACATCAGAAAAAACAAAGGAGCACAAAACAAAGACAAACAACGGCGCCGCCGCCGCGGTTTCCTTGGTAACGCAGATTCGCGTGTTTCAAAAGAAATGAGTGGATATTTCTGACGCAAGAGGGAGTTTCATCTCAAAAAATGTTTGAGTCCATAATTTATACTATATACTCCATATATTTGTTTCACTTTCTCAAATTTCTTATTTACTCACTAGAATAAAGTTTTTTTTTAATCAAGACCTTCCTAACGATTGTTCCGATTTAGTCCTAATTTGTTGCATATGAATCAACTCAACAAGATCTTTCTTGCATTTTAGTCCCAATGGTTCATTTTTATTCACTAGGGGGGGTTTTTTTTGCTTTTCTTTTAAATTTTTTTTTTTTTTTAACGTAAAATACTGGTTATCGGCAATAACTTTCTAACGATTGTTCCGATTTATTCCTAATTTGTTGCATATGAATCGACTCAACAAGATCTATCTCGCATTTATCGTATCTTACTCCCGATAGCCCAATGAGGCTAGAGAATCATACGTCACCCAGTGGCGTTGCCGGCAGTATGGAAGCTCCGGCCCCATCATCCCGTCATTGTTCATCACATCTAGAAGTCTGAAGGCTCTCTCTATGCAGCTGACACGGGAAAAGAAAAATGGCAGGTGGAGAAGGAGGAAAGAGAACGAACAGAGGGAGAAAGGACATTCGACAAAATATCACTAATTGCATAAGCCCTGAATCATCTTGTATCCAGGAGGGACTCCCGCTGTTTTTAATTTGTTCTGTGAGGAAGAGAGCCGCAGGATGAAGAGGCAGGAAGGAACACCGGGATGATGGAAGACGGGCGAGGAGGCATAGAAAAGAAATACAGATATTAGGGCTGCAGAATGAATCGTGTTTTAAAGTACACATCTTTTCCTTTTCTTTTTCTGCAAAGCAAATCAAGCGCCCCCTAAAGCTCTGTTTGAGTAATCGTAGCTGATCAAAGCGGATCATCTGTTGTTTGGAGGTATTTTCACGTTTAGTCCACTTTTGTGTGTTTCTCACTTTGTTCCACATAGCATGTTAGCATGTTAGCATGTTTTCTTTACAAAGTGAATTGAATGATGAGGTTGAAATGACAAAAAAGTTTTTTTTTAAATACAGAACCTTTAAAAAACCCAATACGTAAAAGTGGAAAATGACAAAAAGGAGAGTATCAAAAGTTCCGTCAAGTAGACTATCTTCTTGCACACTCGGGTCACAGTTTCTCCTCATTCCACTCTATCACCCTTAACTTTCACACGTCCTCAGTCTCGGTTAATTATTCATAACCCGGAACAACAATTGATATCAGCTTCTTGTCGGCCAGCCATATCCTTGGAATCACAGTGGCACACCTTCATCATTAGTCCATCATCATCAGCTGCTTTATTTTTAAAAATGACTCTCCCTCCGTTCATGTAGTTCTTTCATCTCGCTGTATTATGTGGCCTCCACCTTCCAATCCATCAGCATCATCATACATCAGTTGGAGCAGAGTCATCAGCCACCACCGCCAGTATCCTGACTCTGAGTGCCAAAGACTTTTTAATGGACTAATCATCACACTTAATCTGTTGGAATAAATCCCCACACCGAAATCAGGCACGTAGTTTTCAAGTGATGGCCGTCAAGCTAATAAACTCCGTTGTTGAGCAGGATGACGGAATGAAGATGTTTTTCCAAATGCTGTTGATAACTTTCTTCCTTGAAAATCATCGCGTTAAAAATGAATAATAGTAGAACGATTCATGAATTTTCTAACAACTGAGGAAGTTCTAACTCCCAAGAATTTATAAAATCGTCAACTTCCTCATTTACATTCAGTCTAATCATTGCCTTTTAATAAACAGTACATTCACAGAATGCCAGTCTCTCTCTCTCTCTCTCTCTCTCTCTCTTTCTCTCTCTCTCTCGTTCTTTCTCTCTCTCTCTCTCTCGTTCTTTCTCTCTCTCTCTCCCTCTCTCTCTCCCTCTCTCTCTCGTTCTCTCGTTCTTTCTCTCTCTCCCTCTCTCTCTCCCTCTCTCTCTCGTTCTCTCGTTCTTTCTCTCTCTCCCTCTCTCTCTCCCTCTCTCTCCCTCTCTGTTACAAAAATCCTACCTGCTATCACGCTGTATTTTCAAGCCATCTTCCTCTCTCTCCTTTTCACCTTCTCACTCGCCCCTCACTCCTCCTCCTCTTGTCCTCTCTGTCCCTGTCCCTCCTCCCTCCATCCCTCTTTCCTTTCCACCGTAGAAAAATGACCTCCTCTGGTTGATTTTCCGTCCCTGCTCGCTTGTTGGCTGGCGTCCTCCCTTCATCTCTCTGCATTGCAGTATCTGTGTCAGCCATCGGCAGAATAGGATGTCAGCTGTGTGTGTGTGTGTGTGTGTGTGTGTGTGTGTGTGTGTGTGTGTGTGTGTGTGTGTGTGTGTGTGTGTGTGTGTGTGTGGACATGCATGCTCCTCTCCCTCCTCAGCAGCTGGACAGGAACTGAGATCACTTTCTCCCTTTGTTCCATTTTCTCTTCTTCTCTCATCATGCCCACTTCCTTTCTTCCTTCTTTTCTCACCCGTTCACATCTCTCATCCTTTTTCTCCCTCTTTCCTTCCATCTCTTCTGCTTTCTGGTTGGAAGAACTTCACCGAAATCCGTTTATGCACACTTGTGATACCCAAGAACTGAACACGGCTTCCAGAACACAACAGATTGTTTAATTAGCCTCCCATGACCGGGACAGAGGATCCGAGCCCAGACTCTGCTGAGTGAGAGAGAATCTGCCTCCCTCCTGTGAGCAGATGCTGCAGTCGTCTTCTGTTGATGGAGGCTTCAGGTTCTTCCTCTATTCTGGTTCTGTCGCCAAACATTAAGTCGGTGGAACCAGTGGAACCAGTGGAACCAGTGGAACCAGTGGAACCATCACACCCACACTAAGAATTTGACATTTTTTGTCTTATAGAGTTTATGTGTTTAGTACCAAACAGAATCTGATTCTGTTCATCATCAGCCATATCATTAAAACCACTAAGTGAAGGGAGTGACATTGATTATCTATTTAGAGAATGAACCATTGTATCTATTTCTTATTATTTTATAGATATTTTATTTTATATCATAGTTACTTTTACTTTTATTAACACTGTCATTCTTTCTCGTGTTTTTGGAGCCGGGATTAATAAATCTGTCCGTCTGTCTGTGCCTGGAATACGTCAGTCATGAAGTTGACTTTGATTTTCTTTTTGTTTTTTATATTAAATTAATCGGAGTAAATCATTTTATGGATCATGAACGACTGATATTTTTTTTAATCTAACAATTTGGGTTCATTTTTTGTTTTTCCCTTACTTGCTGCAGTACCACCAACTACCCCTAGGGAGATGTTTCACTCCCTACTTAGAAACAGTCGTCCAATAACAGAATTTTGAAGGTCGCAATCAGGAAAATTCACCACAGGAGAGACGCCGAATACTTTTACGCTGGGTAGGTAAAAATAAATTTTATTTATTTTTAGAACAGATGTTAGAACTTTTTGCCTTAATTTTTTTTCTTTGAGTTGCAGAGACAAAATGCCAAACATGTCACTCCAACCTCTGTTTACCTCTGAGAACATGAGAGGTGTGTCACTCAGAGTGTTGCCCCTGGTAAGGTCTCCAAAGGTGACAAAGTCTCAAGAGTCCGGGTCGAAGACCCGGATGAACAAGCTTCAGGGCAAATGTGACACCTCGTCCACAGTAGGCAGTTTCGAGGCACCCTTCTGAAGCAAAACCTGGAAGGAGAGGTCACTGACTCGGACTCAGCTTGAAGAGGCGTCTTGGATCTGCAAACACGCGGGCCCAACACCTGCAGGGATGGGCTTTGGGGTCGGGTGCAAAGCGGCAGCTTTCAACTTCAATTTATGTATTTTATTTTTTATTTTTTAAACAATCTTTTAATAATGACCTATTTTAAATTTTCACCGACAGAAATCCGGCCAAAGCGCCGTGTTCCCGCTCAATCTGCCCCACACTGTTACTTATTTAAATGTCCAATTATCTGCTCGTTATTTTCAAATCCCAGTGATTTTTGCGACTCACCCATGCAGAACCGGACAGAACCATCAGAAAACCCAGCTGGACTAAACACAGCTAATGATTGAGGACGCATTTTATTCCCTCCCTTTGCGTCCCATCTCTCTCTCTCTTTCTCTCTCTCTCCATCGGCACTCCCACACACATGCACATGTACACACTGCTGACTTTTGTTGACCCGTCAGTTACCATCGGTAAGCAGTGTGGGTGTTAACGGCGGAGTGATGGCGCCCACTCAGGCATAAACAATCATGTGAGCGCGGGGAGATGTGATGCGTGGCGGCGTGGACGACGGGTCGACCGAAGGACCCAAACAAAGAAACCTTTAACCTAGAACTTACTCGCTTCCAACTCCACAACTTAGCAAATCGGACTGTTTCCACGAAGCAAACGATTAACCAACTACTCACATTCGGAAATGGCGCCAATTAGCCGCCCCAGCTGGAGCGAAGTTTAAAGTCGAAGTTAATTGGTCGGCTATTAGAGCGCGAGTTCATGTGATGACCGGCTCTACGTTTTTTTTTTTTTTTGCCGATATGCGTTTTGGGCTCAGAGTCTGACTCAACCTTCGTCTTTTCAACCTTCTACCTCCAGCGTGTCTCACTGCCAGAACACGACCTTGGTAGATTTGGGTTTATTCAGTCAAACTTATTTCGTTTTTCTATTTATTTATTTGTATTAAATGATACTAAAAGTATCACAAAAGTCAAAGGTAACTCTTTTATTAGAATTCTATGAATCGAAACTGTAGATATTGTTATATAAGTTTTTTAATCATCAGAATCTGCACATCTATGCCCACCTAGTCTAGAAAAACACAATATTTCATCATTTTGTTAGTATTGTATCAAAAACACCAAATTTAGAAAACCCCACTCAAGACTTAACTCTGACTTGTGAGCAGCCTTGGAACTGGACTCACTTAGCCCTCAAAGATCTGACACTTTATGCGGACGTGGTACCAGACTTGAGACTTGAGTTGGACTTACCCCTCGAAAATAGAAGACTTTATTTGGACTTGTGACCAGACGTTAGAGAGAAGTTAGACTTACCCCTAAAAGATCTGAGACTCTCCTCGGACTACAATTGAGACTGGAGTTGTAGCGTTAGCTAGTTCACAAAGTTGGGCAGTGGACATATTAACACACCTATTTGAACATTTCTCTTGAAACTGTGTCCATTTTTCATTCCTTTGATGGGTCCTTTTGCGGGTTACTTGGGGCTCAGTGGGCTGAACAGATACACTGAAGTGGAATGTGCATGACACGACTGTCTAATGAGTTTTTTGGAGGTGCTCAGGGAGTTTGTTGGAGTTCCTGGTACATATAGAGGCTTGCACTAATTCAAACATCAAAGGAGAAATCTGCCTGGCATTCTCTTAGATGAGGTTTGCACTCCTTGAATGCTCTTTCTAGTTTTACAGTGTAATGTCTAAATCTAAAGGGACTTCTTCACTTTTGGTTGAAGATGACATAATATTGGCACATGAAGGCCACCGTAGATTCTTGGATATCGGAGGGTTGAGTCGAGTTGCAATATAGGCTGTAATATTGAATTTCACCACTAGATGCCACTAAATTGTACAAACGACTCGTTTAATGATTATTGCAAGACCCGAAAAGACAGAAGATGAATAAAATAAAATAAAAGCAGGGAACTTCCTTCTGACGGTGCCGCAGGTGAATGATGAGGTTGACCTGATTGTTGTGACTTTGAGCCGATTTTTAAATCCGTACCTCAGACATACGCGGCAGAAGTTTTCGACGTAGAATGTTTGCTGTCAATCACATCAAGGAAGTTTTCAAATAACAACCGAAACCACACAAAGGCTGAACCGGTTTACGAGGTTCTGATTTTGACAGCTGTACGCGTCAGCTGTCGGATTAATTTGAGAACGATCTTTGTATCAGCGGCGTAACGTCTTTGTTGTTGAGTAGCTGATTTACTGGGTTCTATCTGTCATGAGTAAGACTGGAGGATCATCTAGATGAGTGAGAGATTCGTTTCAGGGGGTGTTCAGAGCGTGACGGAGACAAAATGTCCTCGTTGTGAGACGGCTTCATGACCGTTTGTTCCAAGCTTAAGAGATCCGATCCGTAGATCTTTGTCCATCAATCTCCGCCGCTTGCTGTCTCTCATTCTGCCTCATTCACTCAGACGAGCCGGAGTCCCGTCTGTATCGGTTCTGGCAATGATTTACTGCGGCTTTCCCTCAATCCACTCCCATCAATGTTCCTCCGTTCTATCTTCTCTGCTTCGTGTCGGTCAAAACCCACGAGGACGACCGGAGAGAAAGCTGCAGAAATTATTATTGATGGTTCTTTTATATCATGAGAACAACTGTGAGATGTTCAGATGAGATTCGGGAGTGACGAGGAAGAGTCCAGGTTAGAGGTCTCGGAGACAGAGAGTCAGAGAGGACAGATTGAGATGTTTTGGACACGTGAAGAGGAGGGATAGTGGATCTACTGGTAGAAGGATGTTGGAGATGGAACTGCCAGGCAGGAGAAAAAAGAGGAGGTGTCTGGATCTGGTGAAAGAGGACATGCAGTTGGTTGATGGGACCCGGGAAGATGGAAACATACGATCTGCTGTGACGACCCCTAGAGACAACAGCCAAAGGAAGAAGAGTGAGCACCACTGTGGTCAACCAGAGGTCCTGTCTTTTAGGGTGGAGGAAACCAGTTGGTAAAAGGGTCAGAATAAACCTTCTTATAAAGGTTGTCCCCATCTCCGAGAATGAGGGCTCCTTTGTCCAGAGCCCCCCCCCCCCCACGATGTCTGCAAAACACTGTTGATGAGAAATAAGATAAAATATTGTGAGTCGACGTCAAAGATAAACTCTTTCAACTCTCTTCATTATAAATCTCCATAGCAACCTTTGTTATTAAGGCTGATTTCTCGAATAGCGTTGGGGTTGCTGAAAGCAGTTGCAATCAATTTAAATTACAGTGTTTTTTTTTGTGGTTTTGATTATTTTTTTTTTAGCAAAAATGGGACATCGTCCACACAATATATGATTATTCAGACCCTAAAACTAATCTAAGCTCCAATAATGAATACAAAAGTACGTCTGGGGTTTTTCTCTCTTTTTGGTAATCTTAGAAAAAACATAAATCTAATTATGAAAATGCAAAAAAGCTGTTAGAGAAACACCAGATCGGTGGAAAGAGAAACATTCAAAAAGTAAATAAATTGTTACATACATTGTTTTCAGAAAGAGGACCCAAAGCAGACGTGAGAAGTTGAGACCATAAAGGTAAACTTCGAGATCGTTAAACCAAGTATACAACCAATGGCAGAGCCCAAGATTCTGGCCAAACAGGTCTGGTACCGAGCTCTCTAAACAAATCCAAGGCAACTGAATAATAGAAACTGATAATTAAGCATAAAAGTCTTTGTCGCTTTCGCACATTACTCGTTTGGTCCGGAACTTTGGAACTTTGATCCAGAACAAATTTCTAAACCTCCGTCGGAGTGAGGTTCGGGTCAAACAACCAGACGGGTCCAATAAAAAGAGGTGGTCCCAGCCAGTTGCATGTTGTGAGTTTGAAGTATTTTTGTTCCACTTGAGCCGTGAGTCTATCTGAAGTGAGAGCTGAGTTGGTGATTGGGTAAATGTTTTACGAGAAGCATAGCGGGAGAGCCAAAATTCTGGGGTCCGATGTCCCTTTGAAGGCGGTGTTTTCGTAATAGAAGGCAAAGTTAAATAAGCCGGGAGTTAATGTTTGTCGGGTGGACGTCTGATAAACAGGCAGCAAAACAGACAGTTTGGACTGGACTCTGATGTTAGCTAGAAAAAAAAACACTCGACACGAGGTTTGTGTAAGTGTTGAAAGAGGACATACAGTTGGTTGGTGTGACAGAGAAAGACGGAAACAGATCATATGACCCCTAACTTGAAGACAGAGGGATGAAACCTAGCCTCTAAATACGAACAAAGACACGGATCCAGAAAAGAAAAAAATTGAGGCCGTTTAGTGTTGCCAGATAGAAAGGACATGAACCTCAGCCCCGCCCCCTTTTTCAAGCATGTAGGCGTGGCTGGTTGGACCCGGACACACAAACATGGAAGAAGCAGCGTATGGCATTGAAACAGCGAGAAGAGAGCCAAACGCACCGCGGGAGGCTGAGAGGAGGAAAGGCTGAATCTCCTGAGTAACGATGATCCGCATTCAACACAACAGGATGAAGCGCCGGCAGCCAGGAGACAGACGGTCTCGTCTAGGGTTGACGGTCCAGCTAAGAGGCGCCTGAGTAGAAAGAGAGAAGACGAGGAGAGACTCGCCGTCTTGTGGTAACTAAATAAAAACAGCGGCAGGTTTGAGTCCAACCGGGTTAGGGTTAACCCTAAGTAGCTATTCCATTTTTCTAACCTTCTTTCTTTCTTCAGGCCGCCGGAATAAAGGCCGTCAATGAGAGACCTCATTTTTCTTCATCCTGCATCTTCATCTTTATTTGGCTTCAAGATAGAAATTTTTTTTTGGTGTTTGCCCGGATCGCCGATGCCAACATTTCTTTTGGTGGGGCCCTCTTTCTCTGGTACTTTGCTGCAATTTCCCTTTTGCGGTTAACAAAGTATTATTTAGATCTAAAGTGGAAACTCTTAGAAACTTTTGGTGCTTCTTAAGGGTCCTCGTAGTAAAAGATGAAAGCGATTTGTGAATATCAAAGACAGAGAAATATTAATACTCCTGATTTTATTAATGTATTCACTGAGGGAAAATCAATCAAACATTATTTCTAGCTGTTGAGGGATCACTCAATTATTGACGGTTACTGTTTTTTGGTCAAACTAGGCTATACCGATTGCACTAGGTGTTGCATTCAAGTTAAGGAAATTTCTTGAAAACACTTAAACGCGACATAAACGGGCTTATTAATACATTTTTTGACCCCGATCATCTCTTTCCATTCTCGCAAATACAGCGGGGTATCATCAGCATAGCACAATACCTTTTTTTTCAGTATCCGCATATAACCACACCTCACCGTGAGGTAAAACCTGTGAATCCTGCCAAATCTAGCATCTAGCAAGAATGTTATTTGAGGAAAAAAGATTTTATTCTGAGATAGGTGTAATTCTGACCTGAGGCTAAACGATTAAAATTTGATTTTGAAGTTCTTAGAAATATCAGCGGTATTGAAATCATCAGTGATACCCGGGAGGAGAAACACAGTGGTGGAATATGAATCAGTAGGAGGCAAAATGTTGTTTTTCACCCGAGAAACTTGTTTCTACGGCATCCTTACATTTTCAGCACAGAGGTGATTTGCGTCAATTTTAGCCCGATCAATTCCCGAGATCCAGACGCAAATTCTGCAATTCTATCAAAAAAAAAAAACCTTACAGATTTGGTTCTCTCATCAGCTTTAAATAATCCGATGTCAGAGTGAAACCAAACACTGTTTCTAAATTGTGGTTTTTGGGTTGCTCAAAAGAACTGTACTGCTGAGTCATGGTTTTGCAGAGATGACCTGAACTTGTTAATTAATTGCGTGACATTCTCTGTAGCTGTCACTGCGTTGAGCCGATGCAACCGCTCTGTACGACATTTAAGCGCCTCACATCGATGATTATTGTTTCAAATACGGCTTAAAACAATTTCAACTGCATTTCTTGACTTCAGTTCTTTCTGTCCAAATCAGGTTGAATTATTTCTGTCAGGTGTTAAAGAGCCATTTAGACATTTTTGCAGGAAATGTTGTTTTTTTGTTGTTGTTGTAATCGTTCATGTTTCTTTGAGAATTGTTCCCGTCTCATATTTATGCTCCTGCCTCCTGAAGGTGTTTGATCACATGATTCGGTCTGGGTTCTGGATGGATTAAGACCGCGGGTCTCAGTCACCTCCAGGTCATTCCCTCCGGTCATGAATATGTAGAGATGTTGGACCTGTGGGTAAAGACGGGGCTTCAGAGAAGGTCATGCAGAGAATACAGAGCGAGCCACACTGGAGCCGTTTATTCAGTCCTGGCCCGTTTCCTTTTCTCTCTGAGAGGTCAAACATTCGCCATCCTCCATAACCTTGACGGCGTTCTTCATCCGGTAGAACGCCTCATCCTGCCCAGAAAGTGCATGCGTTGCTGAGCTTTCTTTATGGGAGCTCTTATGTGGTGGGACCAGGACAGAGTTCCTGTTCTGTTCTGCACTCCCAGGAACTTAGCGCCACTGACTCTCTCCACTGCTGTGTCATTAATGAGGAGGGGAGTTTAACTGACTCCTCCTGAAGTCCACGATGATCTCCTTGGTTTTGTCGACATTCAGGGCCTGGTTGTTGGTTTTACACCAGGCCACCGGATGTTTCGCCTCCTCTGTAGGCCGTTGTCATCCTGGAGGAGGCCCACTACTGATGTGTCATCCACAAACTTCACGATGTGGTTCGTAGGAGACCTGGCAGAGGAGACATGATCATAAGCTGCATCTTGTATGGAATACTATCTATAGTTAATAAGTATATTGATTTTATTATTATTTTTATTATTTTTATGGGTTCAGTAATTAGACGTATCATTTATGTAAAATACCCGCAGCTGTGGTTGCCAGAATTTGCCAGAACCACCATAGATGCATTGACAGTATATTCAAGATATTACGGCAAATTACCTTGAAACCAATATTATTTTTAACAAATTTACCGGTTATTCGTAAAATCTCACGTCTGTATAAATGGAGGGACTTTCCTGCTAAATGGTTAAAAGTTTGTTATTTTTACCATAATTTCAATGTACATATCGGCAAAATCTGCAAAATAGACAGGAAAACCACTTTAACGGTAATTACCTTGTTGGGACGTCGTGGTATTTTTCATTTTCATTATCAGAAGTTTATATTTTCACTCTAAAAATTCTGTTATCGTCTCTTCCTTGTTGCCATTTTATAGTTTTGACCATCGTTTTAATGTACAATATTGACAGAATATAGACAAAAAAGACGCAAGACATGGATCGAGAAAAGGTCAGGCAAAACAAGTACATCGAGGAAATCATAAAAATCCATGTTCAGCCTCATCCAGAAGTTAATTTTATCTCTCTGGTTGTCACGTAGTTTGTTTTTTTTAGCTGTAGAACCAAAGCAGCGACTGGATATTCAGTTAAATTAACATCGACCAGCATAAATACCCTGAGGTCAAGATCAGGCCAGAGGAAAAAAAAAACAGCGTCGGAGAATTCCAGTACGTATTTCCACGAATACGTCCACCTCTGGAAATCTCTAGAACTCTTGAACGCATCAGAGCGGTGTGACAGCTGAAGGCTGGGAGAATAATGAATGACTTGCTGAGCAAAATGCCTCCCTAAATCCCCCCCCCCCCAAGACTCTGACCTTCTGTCTGCGTCTGATGTTTATTTAAAGAGGGTTCTCCAGCAGTACAGCATCTTAAAGTCCGGCTCGGTCACTTGGACTCTTCCCGTCTTTGTCTCCGACATAATTCAGAGGACTTGGGCTGGTCGATTGGCGAGAGAATGAAAGGGGCATCCGCACGAATACGGACCTCCGAGGAAGAAGTCAAGGTCGGAGGTTAACCGTTTACCAGCTGGAGCTGTAACACACCGGCCAAGTTGTGGTGGTCCTTATAGACAAATAAATTCCAGATTAGAAGAATTTGAAGTGAAAGGCAGAACCGGGTTCATTTTGTGAAAGCTCAGTTGTTTATTCCTGTTTATTATCTGAGTTATGCTCCATAAATGGTGTGTCACGGACGGGACCCATCAGTACGTCCCTCTCCTTACTTTATTAATAAACTAGAAGGCTATCTAGTATTGTACATCTTTTGGAACAATCGTTTACATATCCTACTGTGGTGAAGCCGTGACTAGATTGACTTGGCATGAAGTTGCCGTTTTTTCACGTTGCCCCCAGAAGTACGAAGACGTCAGAAACACCATCCCCAGTAAACGAGGCAAGAAAATCTATTGTTAACATTCCGATTTCCGTTTGAATGTTCCCACAAAGGCTTAGTTCATACAAAAGAAGTTTATTTTCCATTTTCAACAACTATGAATCCACCAATGACTCTTACTCCACTTTTACACTCAGGATCCAGAGGCACTTATTTAAGAGGCTTCAGTCAACAGTCGCTGTTTTTACCCGAAAAATGTATTCAACCTTTTAAGCACCCGTGAAATAAAGTCTTTTATTAGTTCCAATGATGCCGGGAGAACGGCTGCTCTCACAAGATGAATGACTCCGAGAGATCAAACCACATAAGGCCGCTCAATGTGGGGTGAAGGTTTTTGCAGGGGGAAAAAACCCCCCACTCATGATAAATGTATATTTCTGCATCACATTCTCGTGATTCTTCTGAAATAGACACTTTACCGGATCTATTCGGAATCAGGCCGTCCATGTAGACCCACTTAATCTGTAATAAGTATAGACTGAACAGCCGTTACTCTCTAAGCGCTGACAGGTGATGTCAGAATAACATTAATTATCTTGTTACAGTGGATTATGTCACCAGCTGGGTTAGATAGTGAGCGAGGGTGAACATTGTGTGCTGGTGGGTGCGGTGTAATGACCTGAGTGACTCCAACAATTGAACTCCTCGAATGAAATGTGACTCATTAACAATCTGAAACAGTCCATATTGACGTTCTATGAAGTCATGCAGTCTGTTCTAAGATCAGATCCCATAGTGACTCAATAATGAAGATAAATACAGTTAAATACTTAAATAACTGGTTCAGGAATGGTTTGAGAAATGCGTTCTGACCCAGCAAGTCTGAACCATGGAGGCCCCAACTCAGAACTTAGAAGACTTACCAGATCCAGATACCACAGCCCACCTTCAGAGGACTTGTGGAGTCCATGCCTCTACTGGTCCTGTTTATTGAGACCTATAAATTAGGCCGGTGGTTGTAATGTAATGGGCTATTGTTTCATTTCTGCCACAGATTATTAAAGTGTTTCACTTCAAGGGGCTCTTGGTTAGTAATTATTTATTTTAATTATTTTTATTCCCTCCTCAGGGTCAGTACATTTATGGAAATGAGCCCAACTGGCAAACAGGACCGTTAAAAACAGCATATGGTAATTTTTGCACTACAACCCGTTTTCTGTCACAGACACTTCCTCCCACCCGTGTGGTTGGTGCCACTCTGACACTGACACCCCCATGAGATTGAGGAGATGTACCCACATGTGGGGCAGGACTGCATGTCAAATATAAATATAATTAGTTAAGTTGAGTATAATTCATGAAATGAATGTGATAAGAGCCGTTGAATCACGGATTCCGGACAACGAACGTTTGACAGACATCTATTGCACATCAACAACCTTTAACAACATGACATCAACCATAAGATGAGTCCACGCGTGTAAACACCGGGTCGTAAAAGAACGCGGGTCACGTAAACAGGCGACCAACATTGCGATTCTGAAAGATTTAATTGTGATAAGAGAAAAGTGTCCCGTGTAAACCCACCCTTTAAGATGAAAATTCTGACGCTGTGGCAGTCCAATCCAAATAACTGAACTCAAGTAAGTTGGATCAACTCTAATAAGTTAAGTCGGAACTGCTTCATGTAGCTAAATTGAATTAACCCTAATGAATTTAGTTGTTTAACAATGTTTAACTAAGATGAATCAACTCTAACGTATTAAGTTGAATATAATCCAAACAACTATGTTGGAAGAACAATAATAAATTCAGTTGGAACTAATGTATTAGTTCTGGATCCATTTGGGTTGATTCTAAGTTGAATGAACCCAAATATATTAAGTTGAAACTACTACGCTAGTAAATTGAGTCGGAGCTAATCCAAATGAGTAAGGTGAAACAACCCGAATTAATTAAGTGTTTAATCCAACTAACTACATTTAATGAACTCTAAATAATTACCTTTGATATAATCAATTTGAAGAAGTGGAATCAATCCTCATGAATAATATTCAACCAACCCAATTACATTAAATCCGACCAACATAGTCAGTAAATACTGAAAGAATTGTGACTGAAAAAAGTGAATTCCCTTGTGACTTCATCACAAATTACACTCTGTCATCTTTTAAGGGTTATTTGAAGTTAGTTATTGTAGTTGGTTATATATATCAAGCGATAGCTTGTTCCAAACTCTCAAATATGAGAGATCAAGCTTCTCTTTCTTTAATTCATGAAGGAAAAGGAAAAAAACATGGCTGCATTACCGAGACTTAACCTAGAATGTCCACTTCACTTGGTTCCTGAATATGTTTCAGGGTAAAATAGGCCACGCAGTTTCTGAATGCTTCCACTTCATTTCGGAGCTCAGCCCTAACGGAATTTTGTTTTTCTTCCTGTACCACAGTGCGTAGCAGCGTAAAACCTCAAGAACTATTTATTTAACTACATTGTTTTCGGGTAAAGGGGGACCGATCCTATTCAGGCCGCAGATCTCGTCGGATTCTAAAATTAGATTTGCGTTCTGTAATATGCATGAGGTGCCGACATGCATCTGGGCGCCGCCTTTGTGAAAGATGCGTGGGATGGGCTGGAACCCGCTGCTGGTGCTCGCCGGAACGCCGCAGTCTGCAGATGCTGTTTGCCTTTGATGTTCATGCAGGAGTCAGGAGTGGCAAGGAAAAATTCCCCTGCTCCTTTGACTTTTCATAGACATCACAACTAGAGCAAATACAGCAAAAAAATAGAAAGTTCTCAGAGAGAGCAAAGGTACAACTCAACCTGAGGAAGACTCTACTGTCAACAGAACTCATGTCTCTATTTAGGAATATTTCATGTAGATGAGATCAAAAATACGAGCTATTGCTAACCTCTAAATCTAAAGCTGTCATTGTTTTGCGCAGACGCGAAGAGGATGTTTGGAAGAACTTTATGATGAGCTTTATTTTCGGTTCAAATTCGTCTTTTGAGCACAAAACAAAACCGACAGTTTCACGGCAGCAGTTTGACCAGAAGGTGACGCCACTGCTCTGATCATCTTTTATTTAATGCTATATTTGTTTAAATCACTTCAACACAGTCAAGCAGATACTTGATTTGATCGAATCCGGGGAGTTATTGCGAAAAAACCTCCAGAAGTACCCGAACTCGCAATTGAGAAGTTCAGAAAAGTTAAAAAAAATAATAATAATAGCAATAATTCATTGTGAGGTCATGACAGAACTTCATCGAAATGTAACTATTTTTAGGATATGCCAAAACCCACCTTTGGGTAAAATTAAATGAAAAAAAAAAATCAATTTTTTTAGTTTTTCTACAATCTTGCTAACAAATAAAGCTAAGTAACAGGTAATAATCCATTGCTTCCATATATACCTTTTACATAAATGCTGATTTTACTGTTTAACAGCATGCATTTATTATTCAGTCAGAGTGTACCCCTGGTAATTAAATCTTTTAAGTTCTATATGGAACCATAGCTGCGACTGAAACTTCCCCGCTGTGGGACGAATAAAGGCTTATTTGATCTGACCTTATGCTAATGACATCGTTTCCAGCATTGGGATTAAAAAAAAAAAAAAAATCCAACGGTGCTGGCTGGTGCCCGCAGTCGCCTAGATGGGGACATAAATGCAGTATTCATTACCTATATTGCTTCATCATTCCATTAATTATGAATAAAGTGAATGGCAGAGAAATGAAAGCGGATCAGAGACGATGAAGGGGAATGAGGAGGAAGAAGGACAGGATGTAAAAAAAAAGAAAAAAAAGAGGATACCAGTGTGGAAAGTGTGCAGGAAGCGTGAAGGGCAGCTGCCGCTAAATGTGGATATTGATTTAATTAGCACTAAATTATGTTGACACTCTCTCTCTCTCTCTCTCTCTCTCTCTCTCTCTCTCTCACACACACACACACACACACACACACACACACACACACACACACACAATAAACAAACTCCCCATCCATGGAAATATTCCGAGCTCAATGGAACGGATCAAGAGGAATCTGCGGAAGAGTGTGATGTTGCCGTTTAAACCGGGTCTCAGCAAATGTGTGGAGGAAGTATATCAACCCCTCAGGTCACATGTTATGGGTTCCATGAAGTTAGTTTCACACAGGGAGGGAAACAGATCCCACATGAGTAGAGCGGGAGATTATTAATGGCGCTATTTCAGGCCGAAAAATACTTTTCTGTTTTGCTATTCGTATGCTGGCAGCTTGATATAGTGTTTTGAAAAAGTATTGGATTTTGGTTTTTAGTTTCATTTAAGCAGGAAATTCAATGAAAGGCAAGGATCACAAAAGTCCGACTATGCATATTTTCCAAATTGTTAGTCCAAACAATTGGTTCTCTAAATATTTAATTTCATTTTATTTACGATGAAAAGACTGAAAGTTTCACTGCCTTTACAGAAAAAAGTTCCAGCCGCCTCCTTTTGGAGTTTTTCTTAACTGGGAGGGTTTTTATATATATATATATACCTTATACCTATACCTATATATCTATTTTTTTTAGAAGTGATAACATCTGATCTGGTCTGGGAACATCAGGATTTTCCAGGTGGAGCTGGAGAGCAATCCTTATGTTATAATTGGATTCCCTATATTGGCTAGAAGAACGCCGACCGTAACTCCGTTTTGACGCAAACTTGACAGAATAACTCATCAAAAGTCTGGGATTACTCTGCAAACAAGCCTGAAACTGAATGACGCCAAAGAAAAGAAAAATCCCTCTAGGTAGGTCAAACTCAGATTATTTTCTTCACCTCAAGGCAATGACGATTTAAATTAAAGAAAACATTCAGGTCAGGTGGGAATCCTGATTATTTTCCTCTTGTTCTTGAGAACTGGAGACTTTAAAGAAAATCAAAAGTTTGCAGTCTTGTTCCTTGTCCTTAGGGAAGTGTGAGCCCTCCCTCTGATGAACGCAATGTGTCCTGGATGACAACCTGCCTTCCACATAATCCATTCTCAATACGTTCCAGTTTCCACAAAAGGGAGAGAAGGCTTATACGTTTCAGAGCCGGGAGGTAAATCCGAAGAGAATTCAATTCTTGCATGGTTCCAAAACTTTCCACATGTACTGAGAATATGTGCCAGAGAGATACGAGACCTGAAAACGTCCGGTCAAGGTATAAATAATCATCCACGAATATTCCAGACCTTAATACTGTACATTTCTGTATTTTCCAATTATTCCTGCAAGTCAATTATTTGACTGACAGTAATGATTTCTTCTATGGTATATTTTTCCGAAGCCGTTAACTGTAAACATTCTATAAAAGTTTATAAATTCATAGCAAAAGATCTTTTATTTAACTTTTTTAGCATCAGACTAACGGACATGACCTCATATCTGAAAATGAGTTCACTTGTAGATGGACGGTAGCTAGGTGGTCGGTGGGGAGGTAAGTGGGGAGGTGGGTGGGGAGGTAGGTAAGTGGGGAGGTGGGTGGAGAGGTAGGTAAGTGAAGAGGTGGGTGGAGAGGTAGGTGGGTTGGTGGAGAGGCGGATAAATAGGTTGATAGGTCTTTTGGTCGGTAAGTAGGCAGGTAGGTTGTTTGGGTAGGCGGGTGGACAGGTTGGTAGGTGATCCGTTCAAAGATAGGTGGAGAGTTCGATAGGTAGGTTGGAGGAGATGAAGGGTTGAGAAGTAGGCGGGTAATCAGATTGGTACGTAAGTAGTTAAGTAGGTAGTAAGGGTGGTAGGATATCCTAGAAAGATAGGTGGAGAGTTTGGTAGGTAAGTACAGTAGTTAGGTAGGTAGCTTGGCAAGTAGGTAGTTTGTTTGGTAAGTAGAGTTGGAGGTGGGTGGAGAAGAAGGTAGGTAAGTGGTTGGTCTTTGGACAGATTTTCCAAAATAGGGCGGTTGTCTGCATCCACCGGTTTACCATTGATAGTAAGTCACATTTATCCCCTCTATATCTCAATAACTATTCATGTGATTGGAATCCGTTGGCCATCATTGGGCTTCAGTGCGTATATTTTTTTTAAAAACATTGTAGACTAAAGTTTTTGCATTATTTAAAGTGCCGGGCCAGACGACACACTTTGTTTTAGACAAACCCACATTCTGTTTTTTCAACCGAACGCTTCAAATCCAAAGGCCGGCCACCTTGAATTTGAAAAACGTTCACATTATCTGCTTTTCTTTCTTTTCTTTTTTTTTTTAAACGACGTTGTTTCTCTGCCGAATAAGGAGCTCCGTCTAGACTTGCTCTTTTTCGGAAAGTGCTTTGAGGGTAGCTTTTGTTATGAGTTGTCGTCACAGCAATAAAAATGGACTTGACCTCAGCCCGTTCTCACAGTGGCGGGGAAAAACAGCCTCGCAGCATCCGCGATAGTCAATCATTATCATTTCCGTCTTTCTTACCCATTATAGGGAAAGATGTTTAAAGGCATTATGCGCTAGCTCAGAGGTCACTTGGGCGGCGAGCACACTAGCGAATAGTTGATGAGATTGGATGAATCTCTTCAATCTTTTATGTAACCTAATTTCCAAAGCGACGTATCCTCACGTTCGTGCAAAGAACTGTAGCCAATTTGTGACTCGCACATTCGGGAGAGAAACATTTCAGCTATTAGGACCGGATTTTCGCTGGTTCACAGACGGTTCAGGTGTCGGAGGATGTATGAATTGAACAGGAAAGCTTTTTGTAGGTGTTTAAAACACGTCTGATTCTGCTTTCAGAGGTATTGCTGTGAGAGGCGTCGTGACCTCAGTGGCTCCCGAGGCGATTTATTAATTCCTGGCACATTCCTTGGTTTGAGAATTAAGAATTCAAGGTGACCTCTGTGTCAAAACAAATGTTCATTATCCTCCCTTTGATTTCTATTATTTTTGCGGACAGGATGTGAAGATAAAGTTTCTTCATACATCTGTATCTAAAATGATGTACGAACTTGGAAATGGAGCAATAGCAAAGTTTTAGAAGACTATGCACCATTTTTGAAATTTCTTATTCTACTCTGTAATTCACACTTTTCATGCTCAGTGTTAATTACCGGCTTGAAGGTCAGGGATGTTAATTGATATCAGCAGTTCTCATCTGCTGGCCACGTCTATCTAATTGCCCAGTTCCACACCTTCGTCATAATCAACCATAGTCCTCACTGATCCATCATGATCAGAGAGCGATCCCGTGAAGGGCTCCCAACGCATCATCCATCCTTCACCTGCTGAGTTGAATCCCCCAGGCAGAATGCACGTACCCAACCAAATGACATATTCATTGGTTTCACAGCTGGGGTCTTCACATTTACCCGTCTTTGAAAACCAGGTTGCTTTTTCTTGTAAATAAATACAGTATGAGCTTCCATGTGGGAAAGTTTATTAGGACAGTTTTGCTGAGACCCCGAGGGCACTTTGTCAATTTTCCCTGGAAGCGGTTTGGTCTAGGTAGGGTGGGCACTGTAAAGCTCACAGCCACCTTCATCCCCTGACCTTTTTATGGGCTTGGGGGCTTCTTCTTCATTACTTTTTTTTTTTACAGGTGAAGCATTTATTCATCATATTTCTGCTGCTTCTTCTACAACCTAAAAATACCAAAAGTCCTCCTTAGAGCCCCTGTTCAGTTTGTCTGTTCTAGGTTTCTTTACAAACATGGCAGCACAACATGACGGCCTCCATAGAAGAGCTCATTCCAAGCTAACACCAATAACACTCCTCACCCACCAGTGCATCCACGGAAATTCTCCACTCTACCTCAAGGAACTCCTCACCCAGCAAACATCAAGCCGAATCATCCGCTCACAAAATCACAACCTCCTCCTTCCCCCCAGAACCAAGCCTCGGACGATGAAGGACCGCGCCTTCTGCTCTGCTGTCCCTCGTCTGTGGAACTCACTTCCAGACCACCTCAGGGCTCCACAGACAGTTGAAGCATTCACAAATGGCTTGAAGACATTTCTCTCTCGGAAAACTTTTTACTGATGTTGAATTTGAACTGTTTTCATATTTATTCTATGTTATTTTATGACCCTGCTTTTAATCTGTAGCACATGGGGATTTGTCACAAATGAATAGTGCATTTTGAATAACATTTATTATTATTATTCGTATTAACACACTGCAAGAGCACAAAAGATGAATTGTCTAATTTCTAGTCACATTATCTTATTATACTTGAATTAAGACACAATCACTGAGCAAGTAACATTTCACTGAGATATAGGGACATGTTTTTAGGCACTTAAACATCTTGTCAGGTCAAAAAGCCATTAAAATTTCTCAAAAGGTAAAATTTTGTATTTCCAGCCAGCTTAAAGAGGAATTTCGTAATGCAATAAAAAAAGTTGTAATAGTATTAAATCCAGAATAGTGTCACTACAAAATAGGTAGAAAATATATAAATGTATAAAAAGGAGAAATTTATAAGGTGGACAAGGGGATGGCATTTAATAAAAAAAATTTAAAAAAAGGAAAAAACATGCCAAAATGCACAAATCCCAATAAAAACAAAACAAAGACGATTGACGACACCAGTTTGCAAATATGAGGGGAAAAAAAATAAAATATTGAGTATCACCGCTTGATTCTTCGACGGAAAAACATCCTAATATTATGGAAATATAGTCAAAAAGATTAAAGTTACCAGCTCTTTAAAAGACGTCTTATTTTAAGAAATCTTATCGAGCAAATTTTCACTTGTTCTGTTGGCAGATTTTTATGTTCACTTATAAAAAGCTTCAAAAACCTTGTATTCATTTGTTTTTTTTTAACTTATTTTGGGAAGAGGTCTTTTTTGCCAGTGAACAAATCATTCTTATTTTCAACTGATTATGCACAAACACAAAAAAAAACATTCTTATAGATATCGTTTAGTCTTTCAGTTGAGAGATTTTTCATCTCAATAAACGAAAGTTTGATTCAACAGCATTAAGTAATATTTTTTTCACCTTTGACTGCCTGTTTTTTTTTGCAGTGTATTTGACCTTTAGGCTTTAGGTGACGTTGATTTCTGAAGTGCATTGACCCTTACGCATCTGAAATCTCCTCTTGAGGTGATCAGCTGTTGCTCCTCTTAATGAAAACAAGCTCGCCGATGCAGCTTGGATACCTCAAGAGGGCTTTTCCCTGCTCTACATGGTTTTGATCAGATAACGCATCGCATTACGTGGTGTAATTTCCGTCTGAACATCGTCCTGATTGACCGCTTACCCAAGAAAAACCGCCCCGGAAAATATCAATCATGTTCAATGTTGGGTAAGAATCAGGATATGAAGACGGGGTCAGGAGCATATGGCCCCAATTAAATGAAACCCCATGGTGGCCGTGCTCATGTGCTCTTTCTTGATATATCCATTAGTCTCAGCGCTTCTTCGGTCTGGAGGACTCTGGGGCCTTTCCACAGCCTCGGAACCGGGCAGATCTGCATGTTTTACTGGCTTGAGCTCCGGTGTTCTTCCTGTTCTAACAGATCTCCATCCATCAGGAAGGATTATCCAGTAGGGGGTAGCGAACAACAACAACAACACGGGGAAGCAGGATTAAGAGTTTATTTTGATCAAAGCAGAGTTGGTGAAATTGGTGAAAGAGTGGAATGACTGTCTTGGTACTGAATTTCATTTCATCATTTCATCTTTTAAAAAGTCTGATTGCCCAATAAGGGTCATTTGAAATATATTTTCTTGTTTGGATCTCAATTAGTCACAACAAATGCAGCAATTACTCTTCCTGGGTTCCACTGAAGTCAAGATCATATCAAAATGGGGAAAAAAGAAGAACAAAAGAACCGTTTGATTAAAATCCACGGCTTTGTGGAAACAAAAATACAGCTGTCAAAAAACAAAAATAGCAAAAAACTAGGCCTACGATGTTCTGCCCGACCGCAAGGGTACAAGCCCCCAATCCTCTGCGTCGTACAAGCAATCCCCCCTGATTGAACCCCTCAAATCGAACATGAAGTCATGGCCAAAAAACAGTGTTTTTCATAAAGACGGATCTCCTCAGGTCGATTCATTTGCACCAAAATTGGGCTAAAATCGTAACAAGGGTGGCCCGGAATGTTTTGGAGATAAAAGCTCCCCCTAAGATTAGAAATATGCAACCGACATTTCCCAAAATCATTCCAGCTCTTCCTCGCACTGCCGTGGTTTATGGGTGTCCAATATTTTAAAATGATCTATGAAATGTATATTTGTTAAGAACCCTGGGGGCGAAATAGGCTGGGGGAATTTGCAAGTCTTTGAAGTCTTTGACCCGTTGAATAGTGTGGTTAAGGATGAATCCATGTGATTATGGGATGTGTTCTGGCTCTTCAGATTTAAAAATAAGAGATTTAGACACACGGGGGCCACAAGTCTGCAGCCTCCCTGCGTAGCTGGTGTGTAAATATTGTACGATCCTGGTGGTCATGATTAGCATCTCGGCGCTAATGAACTGGGCCGAGTGGCGGCGGGAGTTGTGGCGTTACATAAACATTAGACTGCGGAAGGATCTTAGCTTGATTAAGTTTGTGTTCGATTTTTGGCGTCTTGTTTTCTCTTCTTTTCAGCAGACATATGGATCCAACTATATGTGTTTTACCTTATTGATGCTCTTGTATTGATCAGCACCAACACTATTTTTTCAGAGTGTGTCCTTGATGAGGAGAGAGATTTGATCCTGGCCCCACATCATTATTCTATAAGATATTATAGCGTATGAATAATAAAGAACATGCATTATAATTGAAGAGTAGAGCGGTTGCCTGTCCAGCAGATCTGTCTCTGCGAAGTGTCGTCTAATTCTGCTACTTTATTTCAACTTTTCTCATTACTGCATGCATTGTGTATCTTCCAAACGTTTATCTTGGGGCCTTGACTTTAACTAAACGTCCCCTACGATCATTAAAAAATGTTCTTACCTACAAACCCCCTGACATACCTACTTACTAAACTTACCTACCTGTCTACTTGCATACCTGACCGCCTTACCTACTAACCTCCTGACTTACCTACCTTACCTACTGACCTAAGCATCTACCTACGTTCCCAAGAGACCTGACTACCTACCTACATACGCACATTACCTACCTACATACGCACATTACCTACCTACATACGTACATTACCTAACTACCTGTATTACCTAACCTACCCACCGTCCTATCCAGCAGATTGTACATACCAACTTTGATGATCTACCTAGGTGGTAACCTCCATATCTACCTCTACCAACCTTACTTAGCTACATAGCTACTTCCCTACCTATCTACCTCTACCTACATAAATACTTTCCTACCCTACCAACCTTCCTTAACTACTCAACTCCTGACATACCTACCAGCCTGACTACCAAACTCCCAAACCGACATCCTTTCCTAACCAATTACCCACCATCCATCTCACCTACCCACCTTCTAACCTCTTGAACTATCTACCTTCCTAACAACCACCCCACCAACCGCACTAGATGAACTACCAAACCTCTTACCTACTCACCATACCTAACCAAAACTCCACCATATCTACTCTCCCAAAAAATTAGAGTAGATATGGTGGAGTAGCGTGGTAGTAGAGTAGGTATTTTGGCAAAAATACCAAACCTATTTTTGCCAAAATACCCTACAACCTATCAATCAACCTATGTCCCCACCCACTTACCAACCTTACCTACAAAAATACCTTACACCACCCCCCCTTATAACCTGCATTAACAACTCCCTCCCTTATCCACTATACGTCATCAAAAACCCACTATACCTACACACCCTACACACATAACTACCTAAGTACACACCATACCTAAGTACCTACGTACTTAATTACCAACCCACCATATCTTTTTACCCGCCTAACTACCTACCTTTACAGGCAGAACTACCTACCCAGCATTCATACCTTTCCGTTATTCCTACCTACCTAGCATAGCTAACTACCTACGTACTTATGCATCGGTTATTGTCCTAAACTCTTATATCCATATCAACAGAAAAACATCTCTCTCTCTCTGTCTCTGATGTTCTTTGACTCGCTGTCTCTCTCTGTTTTCGCCCTCTCTCTCTTTCTGTCTCTGTCTCTGTCTCTCTCGGTGTGTCTCTCTCCCTCTCTCTCTGTCTCTCTCTCTCGCTCTCTCTCGGTGTCTCTGTCTCTCTCTGTCTCTCTCTCTCTCTCTCTCTCTCTCTCTCTCTCTCTCTCTGTTTTCTCTCAATACTCTCCATCTCTCTCTGCTCCTTCTTAAGATTCTTAGCAGGCACTCGTGAGACATCTGGAAATGAAGAGACACTAAACAAACAGATTGTTAATGTCCTTCCTTTGGGCACCGGCGGCACCGGGGTCGCGGCCCAATTTTGCTCTGGAGACAAAAAAAAAAAGAAAAGAAAAGAAATCCTCCCACTTTATTATCATTTTTCTCCGACCACTCTCTATCTGTCTCTGTCTCGTCTCTCTATTCTTGGCTTCCTCTTTTCCATTTTGACATACCCTCCACTTACTCTCCCCATCTCCGCCTCGCTGTGTCTCTCTCGCCGCCGCACTAAATGGGAAAAGTCAGCTAAAAATAAACACCTCGTAAATTAATAATGTATTGAATATGAAGCGGCTTGGAGCGATGAGTCAACTTGTGCTGGAGGATTTTAATGCAATAAAGGAAGTTGCTGGTTGAGGGATGGATGATTACGCCAGATTTGTTTTGCTCAAGTTTCCTTTCATCGGTAATAGCGGAAGCTAACAGGGTTCCACGATAAAACAGATTCATAAAACACTCTATTTAAACTAGAAGGAACTCCGTGTGGTATAAACATTCTAAACAGCATAATTTCTATGAAATCTGTGAGAATATTTTGCTTTTCACACTCTACTCTGAAGAGCATAAATGAGTAAATTCCGTCTATATATGCCCAATTATTTATTGATTTGCTTATAAATAATGATCGAATTCTGCTCATTATACATTTAAAAAAGGATTTTTGATTGCTTTATGTTTTTTACCAGGCTAAAATGATTCCTTTGACAATGAAGGCCGTCTCTGTGTTTTCCAACAAGAGCTTCTGTGAGGACTTTAAAATACAGGGAATACATCGGTAAGAAAAGCCAGTACCTGGTTTTAATGTTGTGGCTGATGGGTATACCCGCCTGTTAAATACATTCAGAACATCTGATTGTGATTTACCATCCATCAGAAGGAGAAGGCCCAGGAATTGTGACAGGGTGCCGTTTGGTGACACCCGTCTGGTTTGGTGACACCCGTCTGGTTTCTCCAAAACAGACTTTCAAAGGAGAAGAAACCATAAAAGAAATTGTATAGTACAGATTTTATAACAATCATACAAGGTCTTAAAAAGTGACTTAACACATTCTTAACAACCACTGATCACAATTGCCTCAATATGCCATAACATTATAACCACCGACACGGTAAGTGGATAAAAAATGACTTTCTCGTGTCTCAAGGCCGGCATGGATCCGGCAACCAAAGGTTCATCGATGCCTTTTGAACATGATGGTTACTCGCAGAAGTTACCGGTTCTGATAGAAGGGTGTCAGAACCCATAGTGCTGTTTCATGGTTTTCATTGCAAGAAGTTCTGCCTTTTGATATTTCAATTTCACAACGGCAAGAAATGAAAAAAGTTTATGCTGTTCCTATAAAAAAGAAAAATTCTTACGTCTTATGTCCAGAACCGGCTACAATGGGAACGTCAGGGTCCGGACAAGAGAAAAATGGTAGAAGGTGACCCTGTAGGATGAATCCCATCTTCTTTCACATCCCGCGGATGGCCTGGTGTGTGCGTGTCACTTACCAGAGGTGGCACCAGGATGCACTATGGGAAGAACACGAGTCGAGGGTGGCTATGAAAAACTAGCGTTTTTCATAGAAAATAACTTCCTGACTGTTGGAATAATTTAGTCCAAATTGACCTTTTCTTTTCTTTTTTACAGCTATTGTTATTATTTCCCTCACGTCAAGTGTCAAGTCAAATTCATATAATCCATTTAAAAAACCCCAAATGGGTCGAACGAAGCGCTGAACAGATACCAGTGACAAAAATAATAGCATAAAGGAAAAGACTTAAAGGTCAGATCTATGAATCAGTTAAAAATCAAGCAAGATAAAAGTGGAATTGTTGAATTCAGTCGCCTTGAATTCAAATTAGACCAGTAATAAACAATTATTCATGGTCTGACAGAAACTGTTTACAACCTGATCTGCAACACATGCATGCACACTCAAACACACACATGCATGCACACACACACCCACACACACACTGACAAAATACCCACTTGCAAACAAACAAACACCGAATTCATCATGCAGACACAGACTCACCACAGATATCCCAAACTAAATATTTGCCTGCCAACTTGATCTCTCTCTCTCTCACACACACACACACACACACACACACACACACACACACACTGCACCATAAGTTCTACTTAACATAAGGCCTGGCATTAGTCAGTTTGTCATGCTAAGATCACACACACACACACACACACACACACACACACGCACACACACACACACACACACACACACACACACACACACACGTGCAAACAAACATACAAACAAGCTCTTAACCAAACTTCATCAGCATCAGCTACTGTACGGTAGATGTCACAAGTGGACCACTCAGACATGACACACAACATAAATATCACACACACACTCACAAACATCCCACATGCCCCCCCCACGCCCCACCCCCAATCTCCAAGTGTGTCACCAGTGGATTTTGGCCCGTTAAATTAAGTCTAACAGCTCAAGCTTTGGGCTGATAGGCCAATTATCATGTGTTGAGTTCCAGATTTTTGAACCCCCCCCCAGTTGGATTAGTCGTCCCGTCGATCACCTTTGGCACTAATCCAGATAAATGTCACACGGAAGTGGGAGAAAAAAGAGACAGAGGTCGATGTAGTCCGTCGGTGAGGCGTATCATGTACCCTTATCTCCACCATCTTCTCTTATTCTTACATAATCAGTCTCCGTTTGGACCCGTTACTCGACACGACGCCAGTTTGGAGAAAATTTAAAGCTCCATTTGTAAAATAATGACAACCAAGAGGCAGAAAAGTATCATTAAAGCCACGCAGACACACATTTTGGATGTAATTGTACAAAGCTGTGGCTGGTGCTAGAAAGTGTTTTGAGTCTAGTGGGTTAATCTGGGACGTTTTACGCAATCCAATAACCTCCATTTAAAAAACTAACAGAAATAAAATTAGGCCAATAAACGTTTGTTTCATTCTTTAGAACACTTTGGTTGGTCCCGTAGAGGGATTTTACCTGCAAAATACCATCTTTACCCACTAGGGGGAGCTATATGCACATACTTCAACCTTTGGCTGTAGCATAAAGGTTTTATTTAAAGTTAGCGTTGTGCATAGTAAAAGAAAACTATTAATGAACTGTGTTAGTTGATTATTTACGATGCTATGCAGTGGAAACTCTAGCTTTTGAGGCTAATGTAAGCTAGCATGGCTAATGTAAGCTAGCATGGTTTCACAAGCTGAGTCTAAATTTTTTTTTTTTGGTTGTTTTTTTTAGTTTTTTTTCAATTTCAATAATTGATTAATTATATATATATATATTTATTTATATATAGAAATATAACTAAATTCAAAAAAATATATCTAAATATCTATGAAAATACTTTTTTTTTTCAATTTTCTTTATTTAATTTATTTCAGTCAGATTTTTATTACATTTTTAAATTAATGTTTTTAATTATTTATAATTTTTTTATTATTCAAACAAAGACTCCAGGTTCAGCTGAGAGCGAGGTTCTCATAACAGACTGCATTGCCCACAGAAGGATATTTTACTTTTATACGTGTTCTTCCATCCTTTCATTATTTCATAAATGCTGTGTTCGTGTACGGCTTCCTTTTCACTGCCAACACAAAGCGAGGGCAGACGGAGTCATCGCGGAGAAAAAAAAGAACGGGAACCCGGGATGATAGAGGTGGACAGGCTGTCGAGACGAGATAATTATACGGGCGAGAAAAGCTACAGCTCTGCACACATTCAAACATTATTATAAAATAAACCCCAGTCCAGCCGTCGTTGCTTTATACTATTTTAATTTGAGGATTATCCGCAATCTGCTTTTCACTATATTTACATCATAAACAGTCTGTGTGCTTCATTTATTCTCATATTATACGCCGTTTTATTTGTCTCTAGTCTCTGTTTGTGAAGCTAGAAGAAGAACAAAGTGAGAAAGTGGACAGCTAGTCGAGTTTGTTATCGTGGAAAATTGAATGAATGCGTTGGTACTAATGCCTCGTGAATTCAAAACGCTCCTCGGGTTTCCTGACGAGTTTTAAATCCTACTGTGGATCATTAGATGCTCATATTTGCATCTTAACCAGGAATTAGTCAGTTTCAGACCACAGTAACAGGAGTGCGGTTCTGCGAAGGGATCGGACTCCCTCCTGGTGTCTCAGCTCCGCCTTCTGGTGGCACAGCTCCGCCCCCTTTGAAACTAAATCCCCAAAAGTTACCAAACCGCCTTAATAACTGGGTCCAGCCACCCAGACCGGATCACTACCAGACTTGCTCAATTACATCATCACATCAGTAGACCGTTTTCAGAAGCAGGGAGTTTCCTCCAATGTCCCAACAGTTGCACACAATGCCAGAAATCCACAGAAATTCCAGAAGGTTCTTCAAATATGTAAGTCTGGGAAGGGTTCCAAAGCCGTTTCTAAGGTTCTGGGACTCCACAGATCCTGAGTGAGACGTAATTATCTAAAATAGAAATCCCTCCACAGAAAAAAAAGAAATATGTAAAGTAGTGTGGCCCAAAATCCCTCCACAGTGATGTCATGGACTGATCTCCAGTTAGCAGAAGAGTTTTGGCTCCTGCTGAAGGTGGAACTGCTACATATTAAATTCAGGGGAGGAGATTTTATTTTTTTTCACTTCATTAAATAAAATCGTCTTTTGAAACATTTTCTGTTTTTGTCTCTTTTGGTTGCCTTTGTTTGAAAGAGAATTCAATTTCAAGAATCCCGACATAGTCTGGTGTGAGAAAGGGAGAGTAGCCATCCTTTTTTGGGAGCTTGATGCGAGGCGTGGAATTGAACTTTGATTAAAAATTGTCTCAATTCCAGTTTTTATCTCCTTAAAAATCCCCAAACGTAGATTTAGATGTCCATTTTAGAAGATTCCGGCATAAACCGCGGCCGGATGCTCTGATTGCCCAGCAGATGGATGGAGGACCTTGTCAGTCGTGGTCAATGGACTGAACTCCATATCTTACACCTCGTCCTCTCTTAACGCCTTTTCCTTTCCGACATAATCAGAGCAGAGGAGCAGGATGAACGAGGTGCCATTATGTTGTTCTCTGAGAAAACGGTGCGTCCTCTGCCTGCCTTCCCGGAACATAATGTATCCTGTTTACCAATATTGAGAGAACATCTCTCGCCGGTCTTTCATTCCGTCTCACCTCCCGTTTGCTTTGTTCTCTCGGCTCATCCCTTCGCTTTTGTCGGTGAAACACAACGTGCAGAAGAAGCGGTGGAACAAACTTTTACTTGTTTAGCGTTGGAGCGGAATATTTCTCTCTATGTTTGTCGGATTTCTTTTCTTTTCTTAACTCTAACCTTATTTTCCGGCGTCCAGCTGAATGATGAATTGAAGGTTATTTTGCAAGAAGGCGGCCTCTGTCCTTGACTTGGCGGCTGAACACAATGCTGGCAGCAGACTCTGGCTTCATTTTCTCTTTCTTTCTATGAATGGATTGTTGTTCGGAACACAAAACGGAAAAATCTGAAAGTGATTTTTCTCACATAATGCAAATACAAAAGTAAATACAAATCTGTGTAATGGAGTGTGATGCAAATACTTTGCCCTACTGGCCCGACTTGAAGTTCTTGTGACAGGTTAGCCTATCGGTGTTGAGTCTCCAAAGATCATGTCTGGACTTCAGTAGGATGTTGTGGCAAGCGCTCCTAAACTACTAAACCGTATTATTCTGTGGATAAAGATCAAAATGGGATCAAAATTCCGATACCATTCATTGCGCAACCCCAGATTCCCCTTCAGATCAAATTTACATAAATATATAATGAGAAATGAAAACTGATAAAAAAATATCCGATCATCGCACATCGTCACATTAAATGTTTAATGTTGACTCAATGAAAAGAACTTATTGTATTTAACCCATATGTTGTAACTCAACATATCCGTGTCCTATATATAAATAAATATATATATATATATACATATATATATACACAGTCAAGGGTCGTTATTTTCAATGTTTTTCTAGTTTCTCCAATGTTTTTAATGATTATTTTTTAGATCCTATTACCCTTGATTGCACTTTCTATATAAAAAAGAAGCATAAATAATCTATCATGCGATTTATATTTTGTAAAATCGTCCTGCAGACAAACAAAACTAAACTGTTGCTTTAATTTAACAAATATTTTAGAAGGTTTTTTGTCCATTACATAATTCTGCTATTCCTGCTTATAATGCAGTTATTACACACAGCAGCATTCTTCTATTACTATGTCAATAAGAAGTGATGAAGCTTAAAAATGGAATAACTGATAATTCGATATTCACTTTCTAATAATTAAAGTGATTTATTATCTCCACTTTATCGATGTATAATTCCAGCTGTTAGTCTGACCCGCTGCTACATGTTGTTTTTCTGTAACCGTCCGTTTTAACGACCTCGACTCCTTCCTCTTCCCGCTGCTTCAGAATCTGACTCCATAAATTTGAGGGAATTAATTGTATCTTGGGGGCAAAATGTAATTCATGCACTCACTCGGAGAAATCTACCTCAGGTGAAGTTATTGATATTAAAGCAGGGATTTTAACGCCCTAATTAGGAATTAATAATTAAGTGAAGTAAAATGAATTCCTTATTATCGTTGGAATGGCGGCTGATCATCAGGAGTTAAGTTAAAAACCTGTTTAAAGGTACTGGACTTTAAGTTAAATAGTGAAAATATTTTTGTTTTGCTGTAAAAAAATGTTTTTGTTCAGATTTAGATTTTTTTTATATCCCCGAAAAAGGAATCATCAGCGTAGAAGCAGATTAGGTGTCTCAACACGGACATTATTTCATGGATAAGGTTCATATTTTATACCAATGTAGATCTTAGTGGGAGGAAGAAACACAATTGATTTTGGAAAAAAAAAATCGTATATTTTATGACACTGCGGGGGAGCTTTATCTCCAAAAGTTTTTGGGCTATAATTTCTGAACAGTTGGTCTGATTTAGTTAAAATTTGGTGCATATGGATCGACTCGATATCAACTCTTATAAATATCTTGTTTTTAACACTAATAGTTAATATTGTACTCACTTGTAGTGGAATATAACTTCCTAACTATTGGTCTGATTTGGTTAAATCTGGTGCGTATGAATCAACTGAAGGACATCTACTTTGTATATATTGTATTTTTCTCTTAAAGTTCATATTTTAGTCATGGGGGATGATTTGTCTGGGGGAAAAAATGTTTTTTTGCCTATAACTTCCTAACCGTTGTTCCGATTTAGTCTTACCTCTACTTTTTTTCTGCAAACAGCCCTTTTTTGTAATTTCCCAATCCATGAGCTGAAAAGTCCCTAAATTTAACTAAACATAAATCAAACATAAGCATAACTTCACTTTCAATTTGAGGAGTTCAATCAGGGGGGATCGCCTGCACAATGCAGTGGATTGGGGTCCTTTTTGGGATATGGACCAGCGTAGCGCTAGTTTGATGTTTTTCGGTAGCTTAGGTCAAGTTAATATCACTCTGACTGAAGAGCTGACGTTTAAGCTGGAGGTCACGTTTAAGTATCGGGCCGCTTCTTTTAGTCTCTGTCGATGCTGGAAAACCCGATTCCTCATCCCGAAGTGTGAAAAACCAATGAAGACGGAAGTAACAGATCGTCAGAGACCAGCAGTCAGAATCGCTTTAGAAAAAACGTACAGCTGTCATGATTAAATCTGTCCACATATGAAAAAAAACACTTATAATAATAATTCATTTAATTTATAACGCACTTTACATTAGGATCAAATCTCAAAAGTAAAAGCAGATAAAATCATTAATAAAAAATAAAATAATAACTATATAAAAACATGACATAAAGCAGCAATGTTAATGAAAGTTATAGGTTCTGATAAGAAGGAAAGTTTTAAGTCCTTTTTTAAATGTGTTAGTCGTCTGTGGAGCCCTCAGATGGTCAGGGAGGGCATTCCACAGACGAGGCGCAGCAGAACAGAAGGCCCGATCACCCATGGTGCTGAGCTTAGTCCGGGGAAGGAGGAGGCGAAACCGTATTAGACCAACTTGATCAGTTAGAATGATAATCAGAACCAAAGGAGGAGAATTCTGCATGTGATATAACGACATAAGTCTTCCAAAATTCCAAAATTATCGCGCTGTATTAATTTCAGTTTCTACTACGTTTGAGGTTTTGCACATGCGACGGGTTGTTACAGAAAGAAATATATATATATTTTTAAAGTTGGACACCACTCTGAGAGCAGCAGCGTCAAAACTCTGGAAATAAGAGTTACTAATCAATAGTACAATTGCAAACATAAGTTTAAAGGGTTGCTGACTCAGCGCTAAAAGTTGATCCGCGGGAGCGTCCCGTCTTCCGGGGCCCGGTCGTACCGGTCACGCCGTACGGCCCGTTTTTACAGCGGCCAGCAATCACTTATCCGCTTAGCTTCAGTCGGCTGAGAAAAAAAACATTAACGGTTCGGGCGGCTGCGTCCTCTACCTCAAAGGAGCAGATGACAGGATGATGAAGGGGCTTATCCTGCGTGATTTTGCTTGACATCCTCCCAGGTCACAGGAGATACCTGGTGTCGGTAAAAGGAATGTGAGTACTGAGAAATCCAGCGTTTCAGCGTCGAGCCGCTGGACTGACATATTAAACCGACAAAAAAGACACTTTCTGTCGTTTGAGAGAATGATCGTTGAAAAATGTTAAGAAATATACTTCAGGGGGAGTTATTGATATTAAAGCAATCAAAATTGATTCATTATTATCGATGGAATACCGTATGATCGTCAGGAGTTCGTAAAAATTGTTTAAAAGTTCTGGACTTTAAGTAGAATAGTGAAAATATTTTTATTTTATATATAAAAGGTTTTATTTCAAATCTCAGATTTTTTTGGGGGCTAAAAAATAAAGGGGGCTAAATTATTATTTCATATATAATTTAGCTATACTCTTACAGTAAGAATATCGCTCTTACTGTAAGGAAGGACAGGGTTGATTTTGTGAAAGGTCAATTGTATATTTCTAACATTAGGGCAAACTTTATCTCCAAAAGTCTTTTGGCCAGAATTTAACAACCGTTGGTCTGATTTAGATCAAATTTGGTGCATATGGATCGACTCGAGGAGGTCTATCTTAATAACTTGTATTTTCCTCTCATATTTAACTATTTTACTCACTAGGGGCTACTTTCTTTTATAAAAAAAAAACACTGTTTTTTGGACATAACTACCGGTTCAAGGCACTGACTTGGCCTCCAAATTCTAAAGATCTCAATCCAGTCCAGCATTTGTGGAATAATTTCAAACAACAAAGTCCAATTCATGGAGACTGCATCTCACTGCTACTGCTAAAGTTCTGGTGCCGGATACCACAGGACTCCTTCAGAGGTTTTGTTGAGCCCACCCCTCGATGGTTCCGAGCTCCTCTGGTGAGAAAAGGTAAACCTAAAGACTATCAAGGCTGACTGGTAAATAAAAACCCGTACGCACGGCTAGGTCCATCTTTCTCTTTGATATTTATTGACATGTCCTGTTCAAAATAACCCTAACGGATAACAAATGGTTCGGCGGAGTAGAAGAGAGCAGAGGAGAGGAGAGCAATGAATGAGAAAACGGAGATGAATGAGGGGAGAGGGGAGAGGGAAAAAGAAAAAAATTGACTGCACAACTGACTGAAAGGGCAGTTAGTCAAGCGTAAATCTATTCAAACTCACTCCAGTAGCCGTGCCTTCGTCGGTCGGCGACATCAAACAAAACATATTTACCCACAATGCTCTAATTGCTGTGTTTACAGGGGAATTCTGGGAATTTGGTGTCGTGGAGGCTCACGCCGACACACAGGTAGAAAAGGATATTCAAGGAAAACCAGAGAGCTGTCGTTCTTCCCCAGTAGGTTCGCCGTTGTTAGCCGTAAGGGGATTAAGAGAGCGGCAGATGGGACAAGGTGGAAGATGGGACCGCACCAAGGTTGGGCTCAGAGCCCCTTCTTGTTGATGTTGGCGATGGACAGGCTGAAGGATGAGATCAGGCTGGAGTCTCCGTGAACAATCGGATGACATTGGGACCTCTAGCGGAATCCGCGATCAGGTGGAAGGAAAACATAGAGAGGTGGAGGAAGGGGCCGGAGAAGAATGAAGGTCACTCACAAGTGAAAAAGGCAGCACAAACGACATTCTAGCGCAAGCTCAGTTATCATTAAGTTATTAATTAACAAATTTTGGCCTTGCCAACAAACATGCTAATTTTTGGGGCTTATTGGTCTTCACCTCCTGGTAATTTTATTGTTCGTTTGTTGACATACTTGTTACACTTAAAACGTCCAAAATTAAGTGTGGAAGAATGCGATTTCACAAAAAAGACTGAATATGTATTCATATTATTCCCCTGAGTAACAGTTTAACTCAATTATAAAATCGAGAATAAGCACAGAAAAGCAGAAAATCTACTTTTGATTATTATAATTCCAAACAAATGTTGATTTTGCCTTGTTTAAATATTTGAATACAGCCAACTGATATTTCATGAGGAGGTGAGAGTGTTTAGTCTATTCACCGTCCTCCCAGCTGTCTTCTTCTTCTTCTTCTTCTTCTTCTTCTTCTTCTTCTTCTCAGAAGTGGGCTGACTTCAAGATCATTTCCTGCTCCAAAAGATAAGCTGCGGGTGTTCCCCTCTATATTCCGTCTGATTGAAAATCTCAAATCAAGTGAGCTTTTCACGTTCTTGCCCCCGTCTGATCAATCCATGTGTCTGCAAGAACAACATCTGTTAATGGGATCGGAGAGTCTAAGTTCTTCATATCAATCATACTTTAATTTCCCCCGCAGACTTTTCAAACGGTGGGTTTGTTTTTTATGCAGTTCATGTCTGAGCTCTGATTCACTTCTCCCAGGATGTCCAGCCTCGACTGAATGAATAACCCTTTACAAATGAAACATACGCTATAATATATAGTTTGTTTTTTACTATACACTAATCCATTTGGAGGCAAAAAACTAGACCTAAGCTGTCGTCCCCCGAAATGTCCCCAATCCCCTGCATTGTACAAGCATCCCCCTGATTGAAGTCCACAATTTGGTGAGTATAATATGAACCATTACAGTAAATATCTATTCATATAAGATGTATCCATAGTCCTCCTGCAGCTGATTCATATACGCCAAATTTGAACTAAAGCGTATCGACGGTTAGGAAGTTTTATCCGAAAATAAAAAAAAATCTGTAAAAAGCTCCAACTAGTGAGTATTTGAACCATCAGACTAAAGAAATGTCTTTGCGAGATGTTAAGATAGGTCTCCTCGAGCTGATTCATATGCACCACATTTGAACAAAAAGCAGACGAACGGTTAGGAAGTTATATCCAAATAAAATCTTTTTTTTAAAACATGTTTTCGTAAAAAGTTGCCCTGGTGAGTAAAATAAAAACCATTAGAGTGAAACACAAAGCATACAAGATGGAACTCATTGAGTCAATTCATAGGCTCTAAATTTGGGCAAAAAGATATCCCAAAATCATTCCAGTTCTTCCTCACCCCGAGACCTATGGGGGTTTCAAATTTGAAAACGATACAGTAATAGTTTTTGTGGATCCACAACGAACAATTCCATAAATTCCCAGATTGTCCGTGGCTATAATTACCTTTACCCGACTCGTTAGAATAATATATCCTCAGAAATAGAAATCTTCCAATATTATACCATCAAGCTCATTTTCCTCTATTTCTAGCATGTTTTTTGAAATGGTACACTCCGATCGCCCCTAAACTGTACATGTGGCAAAACTCATACTCTACACAGAGAGAGCTTCATATATTTTGGTTCTTAATATGAAGAAACTTCCCTTCAAAATTCTAGTTATTGCAGCCCGGCTTAGAAAAACAAATCCCCGACCGATTCGTTTTGTCATTTGCGTCAATTCATTTAAAAAATAGGTACTTTTTCATGTACTACACCGAACACTCTGCAATACCGTGGCCCGTCGTTTTTAATCCTCTAATCCCTAATGCTTGCTGTCTCGATCACATTCCTGATGCAGCGCTGAGAAATAAAAAAAGAACGAGTAAAGCCCCGGGACCGACTCCCTTAAAAATGGGACAAACATTTTATACACAAACAAACATCACTGTAGTAAAAATGTCGCAGATACTCTCCTGCGCTGGCAGGAGTGTACACACTCACCCGGAGAAAGATACCTGTACGCCCAGGGAACGCGTTCTAATACCCACGTCGGTACGGGTTCCTGCGTTCTGGAGAGGCTAATCTGCAAATTTCCCTTCGGTAAAGATGTTTACTTGTCTTTTCGGTCAACAAACGGCGTTAGCAAATATTCCTCGAAAGATGATTGTTTGTTTATGAATACGCTCCACTGGTTCTCCTTCACAGTCTGGCTTCAGTTCAGCTGAGCTTTTCCATCAACAGCCAGGCGTAGTGTGGCCAAACATTATAACCACCTGCCCAATATAGTGTAGGGTATTAGGGGAACCTCTAAGTTGAGAAGTGGGGCACGCTGGGAAACCAGCAGAACATTGAGTGGACCTGTCATTCATGTGACCAGACATAGCTGCTTTACCTCTACCCTACCTCTACGGAGGTCTGGTACCCTATGGGACCAAACCTCCGTACCCACAGGCATCAACGATCTTTCGAAGGCTGTGACCCTGTTACTAGAACCAGTTCACCAGTTGTCCTTACTTGGACCATGTTGGTAGGTACTAATCACTGCAGACCGGAAACACCCAATGAGACCTGCAGTTCTGGAGAAGCTCTGCCCCAATCATCCAGCAATCAAAACCTAATCCTTGTCAATGTCTCTCGGATTGTAACACTTGACCATTTTTCCAGCCTCCAACATCAATTTCAGGTCGAAATGTTCTCTTGCTGTCCGAAACCCGATATCCGCCCGCTGACAGGTGCCGTGGTTATGAGATAATCAATGTTATTCACTCTATCGAGCGGACACATAGAGAATATAGAGCGCCGAGAGAGAGAGCCAACATCTAGGGTTTGATTGAATATACTGTGACATAAATCCAAAAGCATCGTCAAAGTGAAGTGGTCAGATATCAGGGGGGTGATTTGCTGGACTGATTATTTCCCCCCCCTCTTTACTAGATCTCAGAGTAGAGCTGCTGCTCCTTTGAGATGGAGGGAAGCCAGTTGAGGCATTTGAATTAACTGGACGCCTCCCTCTGGAAGTTTTTTCAGGCAGGTCCAACTGGGAGGAGAGCTTGAGGCAGACCCAGAACTCATGGAGGGACTATGTGAGGCTTTGGAAATGTCTCAGCATCCCCCAGGATAAGCTGGAGAGTGTTAAAAAGTCAGTTGTTTTTTGAGCATAAGTGATGTTTTCTCAGCAAAGACGAGGTTCTGCTTTCTTCTGCTTTTTTTTTTTTCCATTTTTCTACATGCTTTCCATCCATTAATCCGAACAGAGTTTTTCTCCGTTCCTTCCCCATCTACAGAAATCATCCGCCACTATGAAACTGAATAAATAGACAAGCTGCGTTAAAACATCGCGGCGGTAAACCTTACCTTCCTCGTACAGCTAATAAAGCCCACGACGACTTTAAACCCCTCTGATGTACTTATCTGAGAGTTTCCACTGTCTGCTGCTGCCGGATTAACGCACTCCACCGCCGTCTTCAGGCTCCCCTTATTTTCAAAAGTCCCCGAAACAGCTCAGGCTATTCTGTTGTGCCGTTTAACATAACGAATCTCGTCCAACAGGCTGCATATTGCGGCTTTTCTAACTTTTTGCAGTGAGTGGGTGAGAAAGTCTCTAATTTCTTTTTCTACATAGTTGTTTGTGGAGACAATGGGAGCCAGGGAAGAATGGATTATAACATTTAGCGGGAGGAATTAAGTCCTATATTACATTAAAATTTGGTAGAATAGAAATCCTTGAGATTTCGTCAGTGTCGTTTTTTTCTGAGTCATATTTTGAGGAAACACAAGTGTTATGTTTGAGTAATGCTGAGTTCCTGCGTGCAAAACGAGGCAGAGCAGATGCAGAAAAGTGATTTGATGAGAAAAAGGTTTATAAATGACTCTAACCTTGTGGGGGTCTGTTTTTTATAACAGTAACAGAAGTATCACTACCGCCTTGCCCACCGCAGATCCTTCGTGTCAACGCGATAAATCAAAAACCATTTCATGGAGCATTTTCAAATGTTCTACCAACATAGACCTAAGTGCAAGGAAGAACTGGAATGACTTTGGGAAAAGTCAGCTGTCGATTTCTGACATTAGGGAGCTTTTTTGCAACAAAATTTCTTAACTGTTGGTCGGGTTTAGTCGAAAGTTGGGTCATATGTATCGACTAACGAAATTGAGCTTGTATAAACTGTATTTTACTCTAATGGCTCATATTATATATAAAATACTGAGGATAAAAGCTCACATTTAATTTGAGAGGTAAAATCAGGTGGATTGCTTGTACAATGCAGGAGATTTGCGTTTTTTTCGGGGATATACCTTTGCCGTCGGGGTCAGATAGTTTTTTGGCAAAATTTTGCAGGAACCTTCAGGGATTGGTCAAATCAGCAGAAATATGAACAGAATTGCTAGATTGGTTGAATTTATGAGAAATTTTGCGATTGCGACATTGTAACTTCCTGAAAAGACCTCCTGTTAAATAATGTGTGTGTTCCAGAAAGGGTTTTTTAGCAAACTCTTAGTTTAACCCTGAAGTTTGGGTTGATCAACCCTGAGAGGAGAAACTCGGAATTATTGATACCAGAACAGGTGATCTGAGTTGGTGTCATCAAATCCGAGTTAAAATCGGGCAAGAGAACGATGAAATGCCATCCGAAATGGAGCTCAAATACAGTGAGTCACCATGGCAACCAGTCAGCTCTACGGTCGCAGCGCGCTCCGCGGTTCCTCTCTCTGAAACCCCGTCCGCTTAGATTTCACCTCTCCGACTGCAGGGGTCGAAGGTCACGGCCAGAGTGCAGGGTGGCGTATATTGGGAAACGGGCAATTCCTGGATGAATGGAATGTGGGCGGAGACAAATGGGGGAGAGGATATTACATCAGAATTCCTTACGTTTGGAATGGGATGTAAAAGACTTGCTTCTCCACATTTCTTATTCTTTCTTTAATGGTTTTCCATCAATCTACTTTATATCCCTCTTTCACGGGACATTTATCCCATGAATCCTTGTGGTTAGCCATGTTACCATCCCTCCTCCCCCTCCCCCTGACACATTTCTTCCTTCACTCTTATACTAACTCTCCGCGAAGGCTGCCTGTGAATATAACACAAAAAAAAAACTCCAAGTCGGCCAGCGTTGAAGAACATTTCCATGAAAATCTCGCTGCCCTTCGCCGAGGAGATTCCAGGCGCTGAGGGTTTGATTCTAACAAAAGCTGGCACAGGAAACTGCATTGGAAACAAAAGGAATTATCTCACCCCAAAAGAAGGTTTTTTTTCCTCACTTGAAAGAAATCATCAGCTCATTTTAGTTCCCCTTGACGACCAAACCTCTCCTTCTTTTTTTCTTTAAGACTTTACCTCCAGTCCTCGGAACCAGGGGTGTCAGACTCAATCCCAGTGATGACTAAAGATGGAGTCCACATCGAAGGCCGAACCAAACTCAAACTGGCCATTTTTTTTAATCTGAGGCATCGTGAAAGTTCTATTCTTATTTTATTCATTCATTTGATAGAATTCTGAACAAACCAACGTAATAAAAAATTCTCCAATTACGGATTATTTTCAAAACATATGTAGCAAAAATAATTGTTGCGTCTCCCTCTCTATTTTAGTTTCGCGGAATCATTTCCAAAGCAAGGTTTTTATTCACAGGCATCAATAACAGCCAGAAAAGTATATTTTACAAGTTAATAAATGTTTATCTTTCATAAGGAAACTCTGAGTTTGTTAAGCTTGACGTGAAGGAAACTCTGAGTTTGTTAAGCTTGACGTGAAGGAACAGCGGAGGCTATTCACACAAAAGAAGGATTTGAAAAGAGTCGCCATTTTTGATGTTGTATAAACTCTGTACTGCCCTCTCTTGGACGCACTGATGAGGCGCCACTGAAGGATACAGAATTCCGTATTTTCACACGTAGCTGGAGTATAAATGAGGCTTTAGGGGAGGGAAAATTGAAAAGTGGGTCATTGGTTGTACAAACACTTTCATCCCCCCCGTCAAGTCCAACGAAACCCCCCAAAGCCTCGCAACTGTACTCGCCGCTTAGCGCCGCTTCCAATTTCTAACATGTCACGCCAAAAGCAAGACGCCAGACATCCTCTGCACCGCAGGGAGCTGCAGGAAGGTGTTTGTTCTAATTTCACCCATGCGTTTTCTCTGTGAAGCTCTGGAGCTGCGCCACTAATTGGTTGGCGAGTGGAATCCAACGGGCGGCAAGAGTTTCCAGAGCAGAAGAAGAGCAGAGGCGTGGAAGTGAGCGGGGTTGTACTTTATACTGTCATCGCGACGCCACACACACACACAGGGATTTTTAGTAGGAAGAGATGAAGAACGGAGAGCGAGGAGGAGGAGGAGTTGGCGTCCAATTCCAGTAATTTTTTTTAACTTTTATATTTAAGTAAAGTATAAGTTATTCTTATAAACTAATATTTATCCGAGAACAGCCAGAACACTTCTGTTCAAATGGGTTCAAAACTCTGTTCTGTAATGCTGTAAGTTTTCAAAAAAAACTATAAAAGCTAGTTTTGAGATAAAACTCCGGACGACCCAAACGACGGTGGTCGTAAATATCATTCGGCCTTAAATCCATCACAAGCATCTAAACGGCGACGTTTATTACACCCGGTAAAGCCGGAACATTAAACTGGTGTCGGTGAAAGATTTGGTCCGTGTTCAGCAGAACCCTCAATAAAAAAGCGCTTCAAGGACCGTTTAGTCGATGTTTCCCCTCCGTTGTGGAATGAAACTCAAAGCGTAAATTAAGTGAAACTATGCAGAAAAGATCTTTATGTGTGTTTAACACAGAAAAAAATATATAAAAAATGAGTGAACTAAGCCTTTCCTTGTATGTCAGAGCAAAAAAGGGTTCAACCTCGTGATGTACGTCGTCGGACTTAGTCCAAATTTGTTGCGTATGAATTAATTGAGTCTAACTTGTATTTATCATATATAAACACAGCAGTTCATATTTTTACCCACAAGGGGGAGTAGTTTTTTCCTTTTACGAAAAGTGTAAAACATTTCATGGGTCATTTTCAAACTTTACACCCACAAAGACCTTTGTGCGAGGAAGAACAGGATTGATTTGGGGAGTAGCTCAGTTGCATATTTCTGACACTAGGGGGAGCTTTATCTCCAAACGTTTTACGCCGATTTAGTCCAGATTTGGTGCTTTTGAATGGACTCGAAGAGATCTATCTATTATAAATGATAAACTGGTGGTTTATCATTTTTACCCACTAGGGGGAGTTGTTTTGCTGAAATAACTTAACTTTACTTTAACTTTTTAAATAACTTTTATCATTGGTCAGATTTGGTACAAATCTCCAACTTGCATGATTCATATTTTAGCCAATAGGGGGAACTTTTTCACAAAAACAATGAGTTTCCAGACATTACTTCTCACATTTGTTGCATATAAACGATATCAGTAACATACAGTACTTACATTACAGTGATGTCTACAGATAACTTTCACAGTACGATCTTCTCAGAGGTATGGAGCCCAACAAGCCCCTCCTCAGCTCCCTGGAATCTTTAGGCTTGAATATAAAGTAAAAGAATATATGTGCAGAATATCCAAAAGATAGTTCACAGCATATTAAAAAAAAAGAGAATTATGCAACGGTATGTAGTTTCAAGAGCAGTCAATGTTCTCTTTCTACGGTCCACCTGTTGACCGGCCTCCCCTCCTGCGCCCTGCACACCCACGCTCCAGCATGAAGGGTCAATGCAAAGCACCTAATGGATGTTGATGCATATGGAAATGAACCGGATGATTCACACTGCTTTATCTTAATTCATAGCAACAACCATGAACAAGATGACGCAAACCGGCCCTTCGTCGGAAATTCCGGAGGGAAAGGTGTTTAATTGTTGCTATGGTAACCGGTGCCTGCTACTACCGGCTCAGGAAAACGGCCAAACGAACGTACTGGGGTGAGTTTGATGATATTTATGCGGTTTCCTTGGATGTTTTAGCCGCCCTAGCTCGGCTAGCCAGAGTTAGCGGTCCTATTAGCTGACTCAGCAGGAGCGAAACCCGGCGATAAACCCATTTCATCAGCAAACTGACCTCTGTTGGACTTCAGTCTGTCTGTGGGATTCTGTGTTCAGGACCAACAGATGGTGACAACTGGACCCAAATATCAGCCTGTCGTTTTAAAAAATGAGTCTTCTGTCATTTTTCAAAGTCTATTAACTTTTTTAAACTATTCTGGATCACAAGGCTAGAAAATATAAAAAGCCTTTTCCCTCCGGTTCATTATTTTCTCCGATCAGACTTCCCGACAGTTTCTCTGACTCACTCACTCTTTTTATAGAAAGAGTGTGATTCTCGTCTGCCAGATTTCTTCTCCAAGCTTCTGCTTCTACCGCGTGACTCCACAACCACAATAACATCAAACCGCCGCTTCCATGTTTCACCATAGATCCACGATTCTTCCCAATCAGTATAGTGTGCTACTTTTGATGGTCTAATTATGTGACGTGGGTCTAGTCCAGGTGGAACAATTTCTTAATGCCGTTTTTGACTTAATATTGTCCCCAGGAAGTCGGATATATTATGGCATTCTTGACGCCCAGGTTCTTGGTGTCAAATCAAAAGTATTTCTTGTTAAATTTTATATTCACATAGACCTTAGTGTGAGGAAGAACAGGATGGGTTTTGGGAAAGACATAATATGTATTTGCAGAACTAAGCTGAAGGTTTATATCCAAAGATTTTCGGCCCAAAATTTCTCAACCATTGGTCGGATTTAGTCCAAATTATTATATAGATTTTTTGGAAAAACAGTTTTTTCAGACAAAACTTCCCCAACGTTAGTCTGATTTAGTCTGAATTTGGTGGGAATGGAATCACTCGAGGAGTTCTGTGTACTATATATCATGTTTTTAGGTCATTTTAACTCACTAGGGGAAACTTTTTTTTTGTTTTTATGAAAAATACAGTGGACATAACCTTTAATTTGAAGAGTTTGCTTGTACAATTCAAGGGATTGTGAGCTTCTTTTTTTTCCGGGATATAGCTTTGCTGTCTAGGAGTAAATGAAATAAATACATTTATCATTTAAATACGTGTACTGTAACATATTGTGTGAAGATCAGCTACAATCGAGGGCTAAAAAAGTAAAAACAGGCGGGGGGGGGGGGGGGCTTAATTCTCTCTCACAGGGCTATAAATAACCTAAAAAAAAGGGATGGTGGGAGAAAAGAGAGGGGTTGAAAGGGATATAAGCGAGCAGGACGGGTGAAGAGCAGGATATTCTCCACCAAAGCTTCTTACCATTAAGCAGTTACAGCTTAAGAAAGGCACTGGAAGGTCGCTGAAGGAGACGCCGTCCAGCACATTAGTGACACGCGATTAAAGATGGGATGGCGGTCCTGACCCCCCCACCCCCCTCCGAGGACAGCTGTAAAGTGGAGGCTATTCACACAAATTAAACCTGCAGAACGTTTTTTTCCCTCTCTCATCGTCTCATATGACCCTTCCGGCGACTCGGGTTCCCGTTTGAATATTCACCTGACGTCTCCCGGCGTCGTCGCCCCGTTGAAATTTAAAGCCAGGCGGAGAACCTGAGAACGCGATAGGAGCGCAGCGGTGGAGGTAATTATTGTGCTTTTAATCCCAGAGGAGTTTGTGTTTTTTTATCTCACTCTCTTTAATTAAATAACTTTGTCAGGATGAGGTACTTCACTACCAATCATCGGAGGTACAACAGCGGCGGCCCTCCCTCGCCTTAAAACGCCGACTAAGCACTCCAAAAAAACTCGCAGAGGTCAGTAATGACTCACCGTCACGTCACTCAAGTTAATTTACTTCATTAAAAATAAAAACGTTTCTCAAAAGAGAGGGGGAGAGGAATCATTTGAAACTGTCTGTCCAATCAGTTTCATGTCACATGTTCAGGAAATTAATTGGAAGCTAAATCGGTTTCCTGCGTTGATGGTAACTGATAGTGACTTCACCCATACGGGCCGTGACCACCCGGGCCGCCTTAGAACGGAAGGTTCTGGCCTCTAGTAGTTGCAGTTACGAGCAGTGCATTGCAAGAATCACGTTTCATATTTCAAGCAGAAGACAGGAATGTCAGGGATTTGCATTTGGGCTTTTGGGCTTTTGGATAATCGAGTCCGGCCGAAGTCGGAAAACCTTTGAACACGACCCAGGTCCAAACAAAAATCTTCCAGCAGCTGTCATTTTGGAGCAAAAGCACTCATAGAAAAATTCAGTAAACCGTATGCAACCCAACATTGGACAACTGGACCTAAACCCTGCTGTCGTCTCCGGATTCAAGGGTATAGGAAAGGTCCCCAGTCCCCTGTTTGGTACAAACAATTCCACTGATTGAACTCCTGAAATGATAGTGAAGTGATTTCAGAAAAACAGTTCCCACTAGTGGATAAATGAACTATTAGAATAAAACTTATCTTATGATCTATCTATACGCACCAAATTGGGACTAAGTTGGACCAACAGTGAGGAAGTTATGTCAGAAAAATGTTGTATTTTATAAAAAAAAGCTCACCTTATGGAGTAAAATATGAATTATTGACAGTAAAATACCATATATTAAAAATAGATCTTCTCCACTCGATTAATAAAAACCAAATTTGCACTTGGCTGTAATACTTTGAGATAAAGCTCCCCCTAGTGTCGGAAATGTACAACCAAACTTTCCCAAAATCAATCTCGTACTTCTTCGCACTAATTTCTATGTGACTATAAAAATTAAAGGCAATCCATTAAATAGTTTTTGAGTTATGCTGCTGACACGAGGGAACCGCAGCGGACGATTCCATAATATCCCCGACTTTTGGGGGTGCTATTACAAAAGAAGGGGTTTACATGGATTCCACAAAGTCCAACTAGTGTCTCTCGCTCTAGGATAATCAATCATCATCAGTTATCAGCTCTATAACAGGTCACACTTTTCCATGAGATCTGTTTGGGTTTACATGGAGCCCCTCATTCCGATTAGAACGGGAATAGACTACTTCCTGGATTGAGTGTGCCCGGTGTTGAACTTTCAACACTACGCTGGCATTTCTTGAACTGGACCACAGCACAGTCTGTTTTTAAGACAAATGAAAGATTATATATAGTGGCAAAGTCAGAACTAACAACCTCTACAACAGTAAAGATAGAAGAGTCCAAGTAAACCTTCAAAAGCTTCTCAAGCTTGAAGCAGAAATGTGTTTTTTATAGTTCCAAAATCACCAAGAATAAACAAATATTCATTTGCAGTTTTATGTTTGAGGTTTTTTTCGAAGTAAAATAGTGAAAAGGTTTCTGAAAAAATTTTGAAAAAGTCCAATTCTTAAATCTTTAAGGGGTGAAATCATGCACTGTAAAAAAAAAAAAGGATTAACATACATCTACTAGTAATCTTAATTAAGTATTTTCACCTAAATTAAGTATTTTTGACTCAAACTTATTACTATAAATTTAAAAAAACTTCATTCAGTCGTCCCGTCAAATCACCGTCTTTCAGGACGATTTCTGGACACCTCATTGCCACTCAATACTAAAAAGGAAGCACGCCGGCGCTTTTTCATTTTATCCCTTTTTTTATTTTACACAACATAACAACACGGTACATGTTGTCTTTTTCTGTACAGAAGCTTTTCCTCTCGTGGCCGACGCAGGCTGGAGTATACCGATGCCGGGTGAAAAGCTCACAGGGGTTGGGTTTGTTTTTGTTTTTTTTGTCGGGTTTTTGTTTTTTTTAACATTTTTCCCTTTTAAAAAATATCATTTTCATAAGAGGTACATTAAAAGTCTCTTTGTTACTGTTTTTTGTCTCGGTTTGTGTCCGTCCAAACGTCAAGAAACTCCTCAGTAGGCAAGAAAGGCTGTGTGTGAAATCTCTCTCTTCCTAGCTTCCTAGCTTCCTCCCTTGCGTCCTTCGATCCTGCTGGAGTCCCAGATCCGGGTTTTAGCATCTGCCAAGTGGTCTGTTAGTGCAAAAGAAGGCACCGACTGCTTTTTTCTCTTGCCGCGGACTGGACGCACACTTCCTGTGGGCTTGTGCGTGTAAGAAAGGTGTGCTTTTTCACTTCCTGTATTGTCTTTATATTCCACCAAGATCCGGTTATAACTCCATCTTGGTGGTGTCTTTTTTTTTTTCCACAGATAATGTGAGCGTGGGTCCGGAGTTGATGTGGCGGGCTCATTGTCTCGTTTCTTTTGTGCTATAGAGTGGAACCAACGAGACGTCCCTACCAGACGAGGCGAGTGTTCCGCTCCGACGTCCATCAGCTGTAAACTGAATGTTGTGGCGAAAACAACATTTAAAAAAAATGACTTAAAACAAAAGAAATCGTGAACTCGAACGTCTATAAACAAAGGTTCCGACATGGACACACACACAGAGGAAACGCACGCCTATAAAACAAAATCAAAGTAGGAAACACACACACACACACACACACACTCAAACACACAAACACTCGTACAAAAGTTGGGCAACAATGAAGAAACTAAAGTTTATTTGATGGTTGCCGTCTCACGCCAGGTCAAACCGTGCTTTCTAAGATCCAGTCCGACTCGCACCGCCCCTTTTCCGAGTCTCCGTCCCCGTCTTTCCGGAGAAGCATCCCGCTCATTGATTGACTCCGTTTGTTCCGCATTATACGCCCCAACTTGGGCGGTCCTCCCTGAGGAGGGCTAGTCTTTGGGCCTGCCCCTTCACTGAGCGAGTATCTCCTCCTCACCCTGCCCCTCGCCCCTCCCTCCTCCGCGGGGAGAGTCTGGTACTTGGCGGCGCCGCATGGAGCCCTGCGCAAGATGGGCGTCTCTCTGAATCGGATGGACGGGGCGGGGCTCGGGCTGGCGAGGGGGCCGGAGAAGTGGGACGCGGGGAAAGAAGGAGGCGGCGACCGGTTGAGGGAGGTGGAGTTGTTGCGGTTGGTGTTGGGGTTCTCCAGATGGGCGGAAGTGGTGGTGGAGGAGGAGGGGATGAGAGTAGAGGAAGTGGTAGCGGCGGACGAGGAGGAGGAGGAGGAAGGAGGGCGAGGGGTGTTGGTGGGAAGATTTTCAGGATTAACCGAGACGTTTGAGCAGACCGAGCCCGGCTTACTGGGAGCGGGCTTCCGCTTTGGCTTGCCGCCGGTTGGTGACGGGACCCCGCCCTGACCTCTCTCCTCGCCCCCTTTTTCATGATCCTCCGCTCCACCCGTCGGGCTTCTGGCTGCCCAAGAGTGACAGAGAAGCGACGTGGCATTGGAGCAATCCGGCAGGGTAATATCAGGCGACTGAGTCATTGTATCTTTGACCCCTCCGCCTCCCCCTCCTCCTCCTCCTCCGCTCCTCCTCTTTGAGCTCCCTGAGAGGTCGTCTAATCCAATTGAGCCGTGTTTAGAGGCGCTGGGAGTCACGGTACATCCCTGCGACTGCTGCCCGTTGGTCTGCGAGTGAATGTTGGTCATGGTCAATGAAATGCCTTTACCGCCCTCGCCGGGGTTACACACCTGTGGAAACAAACCGAAGGAAACAGTTAGGAGTTTATTATGTTCATGAAACTGGAAATACTTGCTCAGGGTTTCTCAGTTGGATTTCTGCGAAGTCTATAAAACGCCTAGGAGGTCATTTAATCCTCTTGAGTGTGGACATTAGCATAAACAGTCACGCTCACAGTAACGCGTAAGGACCAGCATCGCTGGTTCTGTACGCAAACACGGAGAAATTGCAGAGGTTCCCTGGTGGATTTGAACCTAGAACCTTCTGAAGCTTTTTGGCTTGGAAACGGTGCGACCCACTACGCCACTGTCATTTATTAAAACACTGAACCATCAAAAATTAAGGGAACACATAATCATCACAGGGTAACTCCAAGTCAATCGCACCTCCGGGATATCAACCTGAAGCAATAATGATTGATGAAGTGGTGGCCCCTTCATGGGGCCCGATTTATAGAAATCCTCGACCCGCCACTGGTCGATGCTTTCGTCACACACACACCAAAGGGTGTTCTGGTGAAGTGGATCTCATCTATGGTGAAATTAGGCCTGTGACCCACATCAGATATGGTGGACGTTGAGTCTTTCGGGTTATAAGGAACATTTCTGCTTTAAAATGTTTTCAAATCGATTACATTTCTGCGCTTTTCTGTTGTTTTGAAGATTGCTGGTTTGTCCGTGGAGCTCAAAAGACGTCTCCCAGGAAAACCTCCTTCAGACTTTGCGCGGAGCCGTTAAGTTCCAAACCTTTTTATTTGTGAGCGCTTAACTGTTGTTTTATACGGGAAACAACAGCAGTTTACATCTCGCTTTATCCCCACACTGGACAGGGCGAGACCGACAAACCCACCTTGTACCGGATCATCAGGATTACGATGAAAACCAGAACGGATGCAACTATTATCCCGCCGATGATGATGATCATAGTCCCGCCCAGGAACTGAGACTGCATGAAATGACACCTCATGTACTCCGTCTCGGTGGTGAACTGCACGCAGCCGACCACACGTGTCGCCGTCAGAGAGGTGATGACATCATCGTAGATGGCGAGCACGCACAGGTCGTACTGGGTCCCCGCTGCCAGGTTGTTGACCAGGAAGTTCTTGCTTGAAGGAGGGATCATTCTGTGGTGAACACAAATAACGAGAGGGAAAGAGTCAAACACTGTAGATGCATTTACATTGTGAAGAGGCCTCCATCTTTTTTTTTTGGATGTACATTTTGCCTTACTACTTGACCTTGAATCCAAAAAAAGTTTGAGTTTGAAGTTCCAAATGATAATTAAATAAGGCAGAAATAATTCTCGAAATTTATTCAACCTGCTTATAGGACTAAATGGCTAGTTGTACCTTTTAGCTGCATTTAGCATTTGAAAATTGTATTTATCACTAATAATATTTGAAACTGGAGGAGGATTTTGACGTTTGTTTACAACACCAGTAAAAACATCAAAAAATGCCTTAAAATCGCCAATTAAAGTAAAAATGGCCGACTTCCTGTTAGGTTTGCGACGTAACACCGAATTGTATTTTCTTTTCAAAATATCCTGATATGATAAAAATGTGTAACAAGTTTTCTGCTTCTAGGGTCAAGGTAGGCCCATTGGGGAAAGTCTTTTAAGAACTTCAAGGGTGACACTATAGAGCTGTTTTGCCAACTCTCTGCTGGGACCACGAAAATACGAAAAATTTTCACCAGATGAGCAAAGTTTCATGATTTCTCGGGGATGGGATAACTCCAAAATAGGCGATTTGCACTGTTAGCTTGCCCATGTCTCATTGGCCCATTAGGTGGCCCATGTGGTGCAAATGTGAGGTAACTGAAGTGCAGAAGGTAGAGTGGTTGGTAGTCGTTCCCCAATCAGAAAAGCAGGGGTTCAATCCCTAGACTGTCGTAGGGTCCTTGTGCAAGAACCTGAATTCCAGTCAGAGAACCAACTTTTGAACCAACTTCAATCAGTGTCAATTAGTGCTAATACGACAAATCATGAGAATTTGAACTTCCTAAGGCTTTCCTAGGTACCGACAAAAGTAAAATCCCTTGAACAGCCAACGCTGCGTCCCCGAACAGTTAAACATGAAGACAACTCTGAAACCCTGATTTACATATTGTGACATTTTCGGTTTATATGCTGAACAAAATGTTCCCTATTTACACATTCAGATGGGAAAATAAGCCATCAGCATTCATTTAGAGATACGTTTGGATCCCCCAGAAGAATTTAACTTCAATGCTCGCCGTTTCATTGGATCTATTCCGGTCCGCACCAAACCCTTGGAGAATTATCCAACTCTTTAGCTGCCGAAAGTGCCATCAGCTCGCCGCTAACGGCGGCTGTCTGCTTTTGCCTTAGGGCGGAAAACATCTCCGTTGTGCATCTGCAAAATGCTCCGAATTGCTGGGAGAGAAAAAGTTGTTAGACTTGCTGCACCGCAAGGGAGGCCTTTAACGGAGATCTACCTAAAGTGGCGATGATAGCCCCCTGAAACAACTCTCCGAACCACGAGCCTCATATATGCGGTAAGGGTCGCATCTACTTTTTTTTCTGAAGACCCTACAGCGCCGCCCTTCAGAGGAATAACATTGTCTGATCTCGGAAGGAGAGTCGAAAGGAGAAGTGAAAAAAATCAGCAGAATGGAAATGATTAAAAATCATTTCCCTCAGCTCTATTGTGAATATCTGGCTGCTGAAACCTCCAAAAAGAGAAAAAACTGAAAGTCATCAGCGAGACAGAAGAGCAATTAAATGATTTATTGTTGCGTTGGTGCTTCAGGAAGTCACGCACCAGCCAAATGCAGAATTTGAAAAAAAATTATAACCACAGGTAAGAATGGAGTTGGTAGGGAAATGTTGTAGGGAAGCATCGCTGCTTCAGCGAAACATTCTGAAAGAAAATGTCAGGTCATCAGTCCGTGAGGTCAAACTCAAGCTTAACTGGGTCATAAGAGACACTGAAGTTGGAAGAAAGAAGACTGGAAGAAAACGGTGGGTCTCCCCCTCCAGGAAAGATCTGAAAGACTTTCACGAAAGGACTTAGACGACTTCCTGGAAAAGGAATGAAATCTCATTTGAAAAGAGACTTTTCTTTCGCAAAAGGTCGTTTACATGCAGAATTTTCTTTCAGAAAATCTTTTTCTGAATCTATTCAGGGTCCAGCTGTCCGTGTAAACCCACCTACTGATGTCAGAGACTGGTTTTAATTATCAGAGGACTTTCGTTTCAGTTGTTGCTGCTAAAGATGAACTTTTTCAAACTTGTTTTTGTGACATTAGACAAGCGTTTAGACCGTTTTGATGAAACTCTCATTAAAAAACTTGAATTCGATGTTTCCACGGATTGTTTTGGGTGGAATTTTGTTGAACGATGGAGCCAGGGGTCATTGTGGCCAGGTTAAAACCCCAGGCGTTGGCGTTGAGTGAAGGTTAGGAGACGTATTGAGGTTTAATGGTTGTATTAAATGCTGAGGGGATGAAGGCGGCGAGAGGTCACTGTGTTCCCTCAGCGGAATAACGGCACAACACTGTAATATTACGTGTGTGTGAAGCTATACGACTAGATGACACCATGGTCACGGGTCTATATGACCCCATGAATACTAATGGAACCATCTGACCATGAGTGTTCTCCACTTTTCCTCTCCTGATGTTTTCATCACTATAGTGGCAAACCTTGGTCGCACACACACACACACACAAACACACACACACACACACACACACACACACACACACACACACACACACACACACACACACACATGGTATTATTTCAGGGTTGGGGCACATAAAGCAGCACTGAAGTGTGCAGGTTAATCAGGATCAAGTGAGCCTGGCTTCTACAAGCTCCCGAAGCAAGAACCAGCATTTTACCCCCACAAACGCAGACGGAGATTGTGTAACGGCTGCTGCCGCGGGCGTCATATGTGTCACATTAGCCACCAAAGAATTAAAGAAGCTGCCTGTGTGTGATAATATGTTTATTTTCTAATGTCGCACAGCTACGCACATTCAGTCTCGCAGGCTTGAAGGCTCTCGCACTCTAAAAACCGAGGACGTTCTCTAGCTCATTAGCATGCCGTGTCTCTAGGATATGCATATGTGTTTATCGGAGGGAAACAATCGCTGAATATTCCCTGGATGCTTTTTTTAAAATGTTTTTTATTTGGAGAATATCTTGAACCTACATACGCTTAGAACTTCTGATTCTGCGACGATTAGGAGAATATACCCAGTCTAGAAGATATATATATATATCTGACCCATTGAGGTTGACTCCATTAGACCTCTCAAGGCATCCTGTAGAACCTTTAGGTCCTGTCAGATGCGAGGGGGCGCCTCCATGGATTGGGCTCGTTTGCGTAGCACAGAAATGCTCAATGGGATTGAGACCAGGAGAATTTGAAAGTCAACCCTTGAACTTGTTTTGTTCCTGAAGCCGTTCCTGAACCATTTTTGCGGCGTTCCAAGAAGCATTACTGTTAGGAGATACTTGTTTCATGAATGGGTGAACTCTAAGTGCTATAAGTCCAAGGAACAACCAAATAAAGAACCGGACCCAAAGATTTCCAAAAGCAGAACATTGCTGAATGCCTCACAATTCCCTCACCTATCTATCTAACTATATATGTACATATGTGTATATACATATATACATATATACATATATAAATATCTATAAGATGTCCTATTATATAGTATTTCTTACATTTTGTCACCTTTAGAATACCTGTATGATGGACCGGCTGCAACATCTAAATTTCCCCTTCGGGGATTAATAAAGTTTGAGTCTATTTGAAAGACAAAACAAATATTAATTGTCTGCCTTATAAGATCTCCTCCCCTCTGACAGACAATATGATTTGTTTGTTTTGTTTTGTTAATCTTGCACAGGAACAAGTTCGCATTGTGAAAATTATCCAAAACGACTCATTCATTGTGGCTAATTTCTTGGTTTCTGAGGGGGATTTTTTTGCAGCCAGTATTTGAAGCCCCGCTGTGGGCAGATGATTGCCTTGGCCCAGACTATTACACTAATCTATCTGCTCTGGTTCTGCCAAGCCCTCAGCCCAGTGCGCCTGTGTTTGAGTGTGAGTGTGTGTTGTTTCGGGGGTTTTCATCACACTTCCACAACACCAGCGAGTGTCTATGTGCGTGTTCCTCTATCCGTGTCTATAGGTGCATCGTATATATTTGTGTGTGTGTGTGTGTGTGTGTGTGTGTGTGTGTGTGTGTGTGTGTGTGTGTGCACAGGTAGTTCTATGCCGGTAATGTTCGCTTCATCTTGCGGCCCGAACTTCCCAGCGGCTGTCCCTGAGTCCGGCCTCTTGCAAGCATCCGTCACCCTCAACACCCCCCCTACACCCGGGTTGGTGTGTCTGATAATGGCTCCAGCTCCGTTCACTCCAGCAGGGGTTGGGGAGCCAGGAGGACATTGCGATCCCCATTAGTTGTTCTCATCTTTTTGACTCGAGACAAATGATTGCCTCTTGCGCGCAGAATAATGAAGTGTGATACCAGATTGTTCCATTTCAGGCCATTACACTTGATTAAATATTGGACAAAGCCTAAAGGCCGCCGACAATCTTTTTTTTTTCTCCACGAGGGTGAGAAAGGCATCCGAGGCGATGATTTGAGGTCGGGGCTGGAGCCGCACGATAAGGAGCTCGTGAGAACTCGGCTCTCGCGGGCGAAATCAGATGACGCGAGGCGGCGGCGGCCGTGGTTTCAAACGATCGCTCTTCGCCGTGGCTCATTAGCGATTGCACGTCGCTGCGGGGGGATGTTGTTCTTGCATTTCAAGCGGATTGGATGCGGTCTAAATTTAATTTACTATTTCTGTGTCTCGAGTTTGATTTCAATGCATTGTGTGAATTTGTATTCTGCTCTCAGCTGTTTAACTGGAATAAAACTTGTTTTTACATCCGTGGGTGTGGACCCATGAATATTATGCTTTACTAACTTAAAGCAGTGGTTACCCCCCCATCGGACTCAGCTTTCCGGCAAGAATGTGGATGAGTCAAAATGTGCTAAACTGTTTGGTTGAGCACATTTTGAGTCTCTATTTCTTGTTGAAAAATGCGTGAGATTAAGGGGCCCAGGGCGGAGCCTTGCGGGACACCACATGTCGAAGGGAAGGGCATTAACCATGAGAGTCTTATTCGATAAGTAGAACTTTTTTTTTAGTATATTAAAGCATGTTAGAAATTACCTAGCGGAATTATGTAACTTAAAATCAACCAAAAAATGAGTCAAAGAGTTTCATAAAAATAGTCTTCAACAAATCGCTGCGCCAATCCAGTTAGGATTGAACTTTTTTCATGAAATCTAAAATTCCAGATGAAAAATAGTCACATTTTTGTCTTTCTGCTATGTAAAAACTTTTCACGTTAATGTAAATTTAACCAGGCGCAGATATACATGCCTCAAAGAAAATATGCAAAGTAATAACTTTTACAAAGTTCTATTTTTTCTTGGAGAGGACGTTAAAAGATTAAGAATACATAAAAGGTTGGAAACAGTAGGTGCAGTTCTTATTATTTAAATTTTCTGTCACCTGTAAAGGTGAATGTATAAAACTGAAAATAAAATCAAAAAAGCTCAAATATGCCATGAAATGTATAAATATAATTTCCAAATTTAAGAGTTCCTGTAATAAATAATTCAAACTGATTAGAATTGAAGTTATCTCTTAACCAGGAATACAAAGTTATCATTATATTATCTTCCAAAATATGGAACTATAGGTTTTAAGAGTTAAAATTAAGCAGAAAAAAAGATATTGACCATGTCAATGTCTGACCTGGCAATTAAATAATGTCAAAGTATCTAAAGCACCAAAATAAAGTTACTAAATAAAACTTGAGAGTTCACTGTTTGGCTAATACTGCTATTACACTCAAAAATGTGCCTTTACGCAACATAGATGAGAAAAAAAAAAGATGTAAATTGAACATATATGCTATAAACAGAATGTTAAAATGTGATATCAACAGTCAGTGTGATGGTTTCCCCAAAAAACAAAGCTCAAGTGAAACTTCAGTGAAGAAGATTATTCATCTAGTTCCTTTCATGTGCATCAGTCATGACAAGTCAACTTCATCCCTCATGAGTCTCAGCAGAGTCATCAGCCACCACAAAGCAGACTCAAAAGGGGGAATATAACAGCTGCTGCTCATATATAGACTTTCTGACTGACTGATTATCGCAGATTGTCTGTTGGAACATTCATTTTTATTTAATTTGCTGTCTCCTCATTTTTTTGCGGGGGTGTCTTATTAAAAAGAAAAATGAAATTATAAAATTCAACTAATAGGATGTCTCTCCAAGGACCTTAAAAGGCTTTTGCAAACTGAAAATCTAAATTTTTGCATTGATATATATATATATATATATATATATATACTGTATAAGTATGAGGGTAAACCTACATGCCCCTCTCAGGCAGGTATGGAAAGATTTAGATCATATTCTCCTCTGTTATATAAAGAAACCTCACTATCTCGTTTAAAAAAAAAACAACTTTCATGCCTGTTAAATGTTCTCGTTAAAAAGAAGGATGTAGAATTGTACAAATAGAACAGAGATCCTATAGTGCACTATCAACTATCATTAGAGGGGTTTGAACAGAAAAATAATGTACACTTGCACAGTATTCCCCCAAGTGGGACCTGAATATGGGTCATAGATGCATAAAAGTAGGTTGTCCAATTATTTTAGAAAATGATATTCAGTGTTTCTGGCTAAATCCTCCCAGGTTGCTGCAGAGGGAGCTCTAAAATAAACTGCCTGAAACAAGGAAAACTTTGTCAGATAAGCCTCCACGAAATAAAAAATAAAAAATGCATAAGCATTTGTGGGGTTTTGAATGCATTTCTTTTAAAATAGAACTTATCAATCTTCTCATTCTGATAAAGTGGTTTTATATAATGCTAAATGCTTAGGGTGACATAACATTTTCCAAATCTTCATATTTCCACATTCAACCCAGTTCAGACTCCGGTTCTGGTTTCATGCTCAAACCGGCCAGGATTAATGGTAGTTCAACTCCTGCCCTATTACTGTTGACCCCTAATGTAGCTTACGCGGCATGTGGCAGGAAGCCATGCTAAGAGGCTTCTCAGACAGCGAATGTAGCAGAAACTAGCTTCTTATCTCTCTTTTACCCTGCATAATGCCCCTGACGCCAGAGCTAATGGCTAACAAGCACCGCCTGTTTGCCGTCAGAGGTAGGACATGGATTTCTAGCGCTGTCAGACGGGATTTCGGACATCTCCCCAGGCATTTTTGCTCATTAGCTCCAACGCCAGACTCAGAAAAAGTAATAAATTATAGCCACCATGCTAGCGGTCGAGCAGAGACTCGGGTCTCACTGGCGGCAACAGCTCATAAAATGAAGATACTATTCTCCCCTCTAGTGAGCTAATTGCTATTTTAATAAAATACAGAATTAATATGACAGTTCTCAATAACACTCGTCGACACTTCAGTGGAATGCCAACGTCTGAATGCTATTTGAAAACTATAATTACCTCCACCCTTTCATTCGCTTTGCTCATAATTAACGCCGCACACCGAAATAACTGACAAGAAAGCAAAACTCGAGGGGCGAAGATCGTTCTGTAGAGATTTTCCCCTGTTATGATTCCCGTCCTATTAGAGAAAATAGTTGGAAAGACCATCAAACACCGAGACGCTCTCGGATTTTTGAGGTGAGGCCGGCTGCCGTTGACTTTTTCAGGGGCTTTTAAGGGATTAAGGTTTAATGATTTACTGCTAGGGAGAATAAAAATATGAATAAAAGATCTAATGAATCAAATTATCATTTTGGGAATGGGTTTAACGAATGCGCATTAAATGACATTTATTTTTCAACGCAAAATTGTTGTTCGACAACACTTTTGAACAAACATATAATGTCAAAGAAGGGTTAAAATTGTTTCCTAAAACAGGCTTCGCCAGATTATTGAGCTAATCCAATTAAAATTGACGATTTTTTCATGAAATCCCAAATTTCAAATTATAAAAAAATGAGATTGTTTTTTTTGGGCTAGTTAAAATCACGCTTGAACAAACAATGTGTAATGTCTGTCTAATGTACTGTAAATTTAGACTCGCGAAGATAGAAGTGCCCTCAAGAAAATATGTAAAATAACTTTCCCTTAGTTGTTTTTCTCTCGGAGACGACATTCAAGGATTAAACAGCCGCTCAATTCCCAACATCCCTCAGAGCGTCACGGCCGTACTTTCCAAGTTATACGAACAGTTTTAACAAGATTTCATTATTGAAGTGTTGAAATCGTACCGAGAAAATTTCAAGTGTATGGTATGAAATCTGGTAGGAGGAGTTTTGTTTAAGTACACCACATGAAAATGGTGAAAACCTGATTGACGTATAAAATGAACAATGGCTGACTTCCTGTTGGATTTAACACACAGCTCTAAGAGAGTTTTTGGTAGACACCTTTATATCTTCAACACATATAAAGGCAAACTCAAACTCTTAGGTGAAACATACTACAAGAACTATTTGTTTAAACTTTTCTAGCGAGTTCTGTAGAACCACAAATTTCCTGTTGCCAGGGAATAAGCCTCAGAATCTCATCACCTACTCCCCTCCAGAAGATCAACCTTTTACACACCGTTTTTATGTAAATAAGATATTCTGCTTACAAACACGCACAAATAAACAGCCAAGATCGGACTAACAAGTCAGTAAATCTTTAATACCACCAGCCCTTCTCTGCATTCAGGAAATTCACCAAATGCTGCTTAGTTCGGTGCAAACCGGCGCATCGGACCCGATGCCAGAGTTTCCTGCAACAGAAACTGAACCACATGCAGGGAAGACGTTTCAGCACTATTCTGTATCCGGGTGTAGACCGCCATCTGCCCAGCTCAGCTCCATTCTTCCTCTTTAGCGGAGTCATCAACATTTGTCCTTAATGCTGTTGTTCTCGCCTTCCATCCTGTGGTTTTTCTCCACATCCATTCTCACGTGCTTCCAAAGCTTAAATGAATCTCCTCTGGATTATATTACGTCGATTTGTCATGAAACGACATATTTCATCGGTTTTATTTGTACGTCATCCTTTTCTCAACTCCATTCATTCCTCGTCGTCATTTTTACCTGTGCTTTTCCAATTTCATCGTATTTCTCCTCGCCTTCCCTCCTAATATTATACCCATTTTTTTTCACACATTTTGTCACAAATGGACAGATTTCGTAATTTGCTTATTTTGATCTTTCATGTGATTTCACTCACATGCACCTAAGATGGAGGTCAAGGTCTTTCCACGTCGGCAGAGTTTCCCCACTAGCAGAGGCATCAGTGTCTTTCTAGTAACTCCTTGTGTCCATGTTTCCTTCCTTTCTACATATTCTCCATCCCCTCTTCCTCTTTTTTACTTCATCCATCCTTCCTGTTTCTCTCGGGTCCTTTTGTCCATTTTTTCTCAAAAAAGAAAAAAAGGTTTTTCTGCTTTGCCTACTTTACCACCTGATTAGCATGATTGTGGAATAAAAATGATAATCCTGATTCTTTGAAGCAGAATTGAGATGCTGATTATTTATGCAGACTATTCAGACTTATGTCCAGCTCGTTCTCTCTGCTAGCCCATAGTTCAGAGGTCGGGAAACTCGACTGCTGTGGAATGTTTCTATATTTCCCTTCCGTGTTTTGCAGACGTTGAAGCTTATGGAAAATAATCGCATTAGAGGATGACATAACGTTTTTTATCCAATGTGATGACCTGATAGATGTGGACGAGTGGATGATGGACAATTAGCGATACAAATTAGCGATGTTTTGATTTTTTTTTCTTTTTACCGTCATGCATTCATCATGCAAAAAGTTTCTGCCTTGTTTTCAAAAGAACCAGTTAGTTGTTCTGTTTTGCATTCTTTGCTGACGATTGTCTTTTTGATATCACTCACGCTAAATCTCAAAAATACAACAGATGATGATTTGATCAAACTCTTTCATGTCTTACTTAACTGTTTGATGGGACAAATTTAAGTCATTGTTTCTTATAAGTAGTAAGTAGGATAAACAGATAACTGATGTCTTTTGCGAGCAGTGTTGTTATATTGTTTTTGTCTCTCCTGCCACGTCCTGTTTTTAATCTTCTCTCTCCTCAGTCATGTTTGCTTGCTGCCTTGTTTCTTTTATCTCTACCGCCTGCCACCCCCTCCGGAATCACTTTACCTCTGTGGCACTTCCTCCACACAATTTGTCTCCGTTTACTTACAACCATAACGGCGTTATGCTAGGCCAGCGATATGTTTATGGCGCTGTAAAAACCCGAATTGGAACATAAGGGCCGGATAAAGGCGGATCTGTTTTTTTTTTTTTTTTTGTACGCCTTTAGCACGACTGAGTGAGGTGTTACACCTGACGATCGGTAAACACCTTCCTCCGGGAGAGAGAGAGAGAGAGCATGTGTCTTTAAAAGCCCGGACCCATCCTCCAGGCCCTGCTGTGTTGTCTCATAAAAAAGCTTGCCACACAATTTGCTTGATGTGTAGAATTTTTTTTTTTTACGTCTTCTTCCTGGCAAATGGCAACCAGCCCCTGTAGCTTGATGGATGTGCTGAAGTGGAAAATGACCTCGGAAAGAACAGGGAGGAGAGAAAAAAAACAAAACGACCGGCAGGGTAGAGGAGGAATCTGATAGAACGGTTACTCTGTCTTCTTGAGTAACTTTGGAAAATGTCAAAGTGTCCCGTTAAAGACAAATCGACCTCAGATTTGAGAAGATATTTTAAAACTTTTATATATGCAGGCTAGTAGCAGATGAGCTGCAGCGTACCCAGGTCTTAAAGAAGAACTGGTCATAGAGATTAGTGGGAGTTATCCCAGTGGGCTGCTGGGTAAGCGGGCCTGGAAATGTTACAAAACCACCGTTGAACGCCGAAGTCCGGTACAACCCAAGAGTCCAAGATAAGCATCAGTCATATGGTAAGGTTCATGATGAAGCTTGTATGGCTAGCTTGTATTTTAGCTCTATCAGTTGAAAATGGAGAACTGATATATGAATATATTTTTATTTCCAAAATGAATAGCAAAAGGTTATTTTTTTCCGGCTCTGGATCTCAACATAGGCTTGTAAAGCCCAGAACAGCACTCGTATGGAGAAGGTGAGTTCCTCCATCTCCGTTGTTTGCATGAGTATGGCACAAGGGTTGCTGGGTAAAACAGACGGTGACGAAGTGACGATACACGGTGACGTAATGGCGTGGCTCTCACCCGGCTCCTCTCCAATGGAAAAGCAAACAGATTCTTAGGAGGTGCAAGAGTTGAACTATAGGTTGCACTAAAGTAACAATATGTGATTTATGACGGAAACTTAAAGCTTAATATACTAATGAAACATGAACATGAACATTAGCACCTTAAAACTAGACTTAAGCTGTCCACAACAGCAAGAATATATCCCCTCAAAGCCACAAATCTCCTGTGTTGTACAAGCAATTACCCCGATTGAACGCCCTGATGGAATAAATGTGAAGTTATGTCCAAAAAACAGTGTTTTTTCTTTCAAAAAAAAAAATCCGCCCAGTTACTAAAATACTAACTATCAGAGTAGAATACGATATAAACAAAAAAAGATCTCCTTGAGTCGATTCATATGCACCGAAGTTTAACTCAGAAAAACCTTTGGGGATGGGAAGCTCTCCCAAGTGGCAAAAACATGCAACTGACTTTCCCAAAGTCGATCCAGTTCTTCCTCGCACTGAAGTCTATAAAGTTATAACCTATAAAAATGATCTATGTCATAGTTTTATCGAATTAACATCAAAGATCTGTGGCGGGGAGAGAATTCCATAATATTGGTGACTTTTTGGGGATATTTTTATTCATTTACTGTCGTCCCTGACAGCAAGGGTGTTTCCCCGATAAGCCACCAATCCCCTGCGTTGAACAAGCGACCCTCCTGATTGAACTCCTCTAATTAAATGTGAAGTTATCTGTATTTTTTGTGTCCGAAAAAAAGTTTCTCATAAAAAAAAGAGCTCCACCAGTGGGTAAACTATGAACTATTGATGAAAAACACAATTTTTATAAGATAGAACTCCTTGGGTAAACTGATACGCATCAAAATTTGTACTAAATCGGACCAGCGGTGGAGAATTTATTGCCCGAAAACTTTTGGAGATAAAGCTTTCCCTAGTTTAAGAAATTTACAACCAACCTTTCCCGAAATCAATCTATTTCTTCATCAGGCTAAGATCTACGCGGATATAAAACTTTAAAATGATCCATGAAATCGTTTTTGAGTTATCACGCTATAACACGAAGGATCGGCATCAGACGCCGGCGGCGATGACGATCCCATTTCATCCCCGAGTTTTCGGGGATGAAATGGGATAAAAACTTATATTACACATATTACATATTCTGTAGCTCTGGTAAAGTGTTTTTATTGCATACTAGGAATAAACCCCTCCAACTTCTTACCGCATGCATTTAATTAAGCACTTTATTTAATCAATTCAAGCAAACCAAACCTCCAAAAACCTACATTAGCGTCATCACTTTTACGAGTTCCTGGGTTTACCTCAGGGGGAGCTTATATTCTGTAATTAAAAATGTACAAAGGGTAAATATTGTATGAGCTGATTCCACTATTTTAGAAGAAACATTTTTATTTTTATATATATATTAACACCAGAGCGTTAATAATCTCGCTGCAGAATTTTATCCCTGGAAGTCGGAAGAGTTTAATCTTTTTTTGGGGCGCAATAAACCAAAAAAGTGGATGTCACGACTCCCAGAAGAGGAGGTTGTAACTTTTCTTCCTCTTCAAATCTTACTTCTTCATCATATACAAGAATCTTCATCGCCTTTTTCTTTTTTTTTACCACCGTTGTTGCACTTAATCAGTTTATTGATTAAACCCATCAAGCCTATCATCGGTCCCGTTACTCTGTCTATAATCCAAACCCTTAAAATAAAAAAAAGCCACTGATCGGCTCCTCGTCTGAAAGAGCCATCTACTTGGCGGTCGGTTTATGATCGCCGTCATCGATGCTGGCGGTGAGTTTTACTGTCATCGACACGGCTGTGAATTGTTCAATAAAACCAGCGGCGTGTAAAGGTCGAACCGCCTGTGTGCCGCCGCCGCTGCGATAAGTCATGTGTGAAAGGTCGCCGCGTAATTTCTTGGACATCAACCTTACCTTGACCCGACCCTGAAATGAGGGCGGGACCGCTGAGGATGAGATAAAAGCTGCAAAGATGATGATGATGATGATGAAGATGGTGACTCTGTTCAGTTGTGGTTAAGAAGGAAAAAGGAGCATGAAGGTAAATCGACACCCGAGGAGTCGGAAAAGCTCCGTGGCGATGGAAACACAGAATAAAGGCCTTCGCTGCGTATTTACTGCTTTTATCGAAGATTTATGGCTCCTACAATTTAAGTCACGACGAATAAAATGTATTATAATATAGAAAAAAAAACAGCTAAACTGATATTTTACCCTTATGGTGGACCGGGTAGCAGACCTGCTTCTGAAATTGGAAATCCGATCCTTCTAGGCAGCAGGTTTGCAGTTAAAACATCCAGCAGTGTATCAGCAAACATCCGCCGGTGTAAAGTGTCTCCGAGCAAGAAACCGAAACCCCCTTTCAGGTCCTGCAGCGCTTTTCTCCAGCCGACCCTGACCTCCCTGCGGACGGGCCGGTGGGTGGGGTTCTACTTGCGGGGATCGATACGGAATCAAGTATTACAACCGTGATATTTGAGATGTGCGGCGTTAACCCCGGGAGGTCAACGTAGCCTGGAAGAGAATCAAGCTAGCTCTGACTTTTCCATCGGTTTCACAGCAGAGAGGTGAATTAATAATAAGAAAGAAAGAAAGAAAGAAAGAAAGAAAGAAACAAATAAACAAATAAACAAAGAAACAAGCAGCCGGCAAACACCCGACGTACCAGAAGCACGTAGAAAAGTCAGTATCCCAGTTATACATGGATAGAAAGAAACTTTATTAATCCGCAAAGGGGAAATTTTTATATATATATATATATATATATATATATATATATATATATGGATGGATGGATGGATGGATGGATGGATGGATGGATGGATAGATGGATAGATGGATAGATGGATAGATAGATAGATAGATAGATAGATAGATACAGACAGAACCAAACAAAAATCTATGTTGGTTTTTTTCATGTTTTCAGACCTTGAATAAGATGAGATCATTTCCACTTCCTGTTTGTGGATTATCCTGTTCAGGGACGTGGAGGGGCTGGAGCCAATCCCAGGAGACAATGGAATAAAAAGAAACTTCACTATGTCACCATGTCCTCTGTTAGTCCAGAACCTTCCTGCTCCTAATAAATATTCTAAATAGTACATTTATGATGCATTTCGTTAGTTTTTGATGAAAAATATCACAATAAAATAGGAATATTAAAATTCACTCCAACACCCAACCCAATAACCGCTACATCTGAAGGCGTAAAAAACCCAGTCCACGCCTTGCAAGTACATGAACTCTGCTGAACCCGGAATAATACGTACACTGTCCATCTATCTTTTTCATTTCCTCCCACTCTCCCCTGCGCCGTTTCCCCCAATCTTCCACCCATCTCCTCCCTTTTCTACCGCTTGTCCTTCCCACTCTCTCTCCTCTTCCTCCACCGTGTTCAGCTGATGAAAAACAGAATCGATGGGTTGCTGCTTTGTGCAGCAGAGGTGTTGAATGGAAATCAATGTGCTATCTAAAGACAACAGAGCTGCAAACCTTAAAAAAAAGAAAAAGTAAAGGGGCAGCCATAGAAAGAGGCAAGGATAAGAAGACAGGCAGAAAAAGAAGAGACTTTGATTGACGTGACGGTGCGAGGAAGATGCGAGTGGGTGGTGAAGAGGCTTGTCTAATCACTCCTCCCTGGTCCCGCTGGAAGCTGTTTGTTTTTGCGGCGGTCATGTTCCGCAGCTCAATATTTTCCGACGAGTTCTTTCAGGTTGGGGTTTAAAAGCAGAAATGTCGTCTTTTTCAGGTCGGCCGTCCCTTAAAGGCAAAAAGGTGCCGGGTGGATTTTTTTAGAAGTGAGCAGCAGACAACGAGGAAACTATCTTTTAATGTGAAAAAAGCTCCATCCATCCATCATGGTCGCGTCCTCTGAAGGCGGTTGAGTACAGAGAGATTAGGAGGAACGCGCATACAGATATTACCAAAAGTTTATTCTTATGTCGGTATCCATGCGGAGATGAAGACTCCAGGAGATCAAGGATTCCTGGATCATGGCAAAAAACAAGCCGTGAGAGATGTATTTAACGACATAGATCGACGTCTGCACGATCGGACCAGACGGTCAATCTCCGCTACAGCTCCGGATAAATTAAGTGTGTATGGGGGGATTAGCCGCGATATTAATGCCAGATTATCCGGGCGGAGTTCCCAACAAAGGCTCTACGTGTTTGTTTATTCCCTCCATCCCCGCATTCCGGCGGAGTAAATATTTAGATCAAATAACAATAATTCCCTACGAGATCGATCTTATCTGCTCTAATCCCGGGGCAAACACCGCGAGTCAAGAAGGACTAGCCGAGCCGTCGCTGTTCAAAGACGGAGCTGCTTCGATTCGCCGGCCTCGGCTGAGGATCGTGAACTTTCTCACGCTTGCCGTTTGTTGGAAATCTTCGCAATTCATCACCGTCTAATCTCCACCTGCCCTGACGTGAACTGTCTGTCTGTGCTGTAATGAGCTTGCTCAGTCCACATGTGTGCAAAAACAATGCTAATTGTTGCTAATTGCTAATTGACTTCTCCATTTTGTTCAACAACCAAAAAGTGGTCTCAGTCTAGATCAAGCTGAAAAGTAGTTAAGTTGGTTTTTACGTGTGAAAGTACCTTTTCTGGAAAGTTTAAACTTCAAAACCAACTACAGGAAGTTAATTAAACTACAGGAAGTTAATTAAACTACAGGAAGTTAAGTTGAATACTAGGGGTTTTTTTTTCAGTTGTAAAGAGTGAACTTTTTCTTTTTTTAATAATTCTTGAAACAAGAAGTGAGATTTGGATTAAACACATCTTGAAATGAGCTGGTAAATTTAATTTTTAACTATATCTTACAGATATTAGCAAAATAATTTAGTGTCACTCAATCAGGCAGTAATACGTAAAATAAGACTTACTATTAAATATCACTAGCTGATTCTGAGAGACAAAATTTACTAATATTTGTAGTATTTATGCAGCCGGGGGCCCGATACTCGTGATAAATAAAAGAATATGTTATTGGAACAGGATAAAAGTTGTTTTTACAGCTTTTTTTCTCCCACAGGAACCCAACAGGCTCATTAAAGTTGCATGTAGTCGACCGTGACCTCATCTTTACCGCTCCGACTCGGTTCCGTCTCAACCTCCACATTAACTACATCACGGTTCCGTGTCCAGAACGTGAACTACCTGGTTCTGGTCTGATCCACACGTCAGCTTCATTTCATCTACGTTCATTTAAATCCTTAAATGAACGTCAGACCTAATCAGAACTATTAGATATTCATTTATTTCCAGGGTCATAAGCCTTTAATTCCCACTTTATTTTCATAATGTCCTGTTTTTTTTTTTTTATTTATAAAATGATAATATATTCTGTTTCCACACACTGAATGCTTAATGGATTTTTTTCTGGTTATTTACAGTTTAGAATATGTCAAGAATTATCAATAACAATGATTTAGAAGGATTTTAACATATATTTATTAAGCATAAAAAAAATGTAATTATCTTTGTATTACAATAATATGAAAATCCTGATTTTTATTTACTAAATTTTATTACATTTTTTTGTTTTCAACAGTGAAGTTTAATGATTATCAAAAACATTGATTAAGATGTGTTTTTACATTTTATTTAGTATTAAATTTTGTTGGAAGAAAAAAATGCTTAAAGCATTAGCTTCCTGAAAGCACCATAAAATATTATATGATATTATCTGACATTTTATTGACTTAATGACAGAATATAACATCAGAAAAGATTATCTATCAAATAATTTATATATCTTTTAGGATTTTCTTTTAGAATGAGTCCTTTTTCCAAACAACGGAAAATGAGACCCACACATAAAAAATGTAAAAACTATTTTGAAGCCAAGATGGCAAAACGAACAAAATACAACGCTAGATAGATATGTATATAAATATGAGATATATGCTTTAAGGAACTATTTTACTAGCACAGAGAAGAAGTGATATATTATAGGTTAGAAGTTGAATTGACAAAATATCAAACCGAATACGCAAACGTTTCAAACTTGACGACGGTTACATTATCGCAGACAAAATTGATAAGAAAAATATATAAAAGTGAAGAGACATTCCGTCAGTCTTACCTGTAAACCAGCGAGTCGTCTTGGCTCCCATTGTACTGGATCTGGAACATCCTAATTCCTGGAATATTCCTCTGGAAGTTGAACTTTATCAGTGCCGTTGAAGACGTCGCCTCCGCCGTCACCACCCTCTTATCCGCGCCGCCTTTGACGTCAGCTGTCACGTTGCTGCCGTTGGCTCCGCCCCGGGTGGACGTAGAAATGTCCGAGGATCCCGGGTCGGGCTCCTGGATGTTGTTGGTGTTGTTGGAGATGTGAGGCAGTTTAATGATAACCAGGTCTATCGTCTGGTGGTTTTCACCGGCGGGGTTGGAGGAGATGCAGGTGAAGGAGCCGGTGTCTTTCACAGTGCTGATGAGGATGTCCAGAGTCCCGTTGGTGTAGACCAGCGTTCTGGAGGAGTTCGATACCAGTTTGCCCTCAGGAGAGATCCAGTGGATGGCCGGCTCCGGGTCACCTCTTGCTTTACACCTGAAACCAGAAGAGTGGTGCTCATTTTTGAACATTCGCCCTTTGTAGCCCTCAATAAATAATGTTCAACACGCAACTTTTTGGTGTCTCTTCAAACTCAACATCACCTCCATTTCCTAAATTATATTCATTACTTTAACATCCTGTATTCCTGGCTTTTGCAGAACTTTGACTTCCTTGTTGTAAGCATTCTCTTCCGTTCTCTCTACCCAGCTCAGAATCGCTGAAGGATTCCGATACGAACCGGACGATGTTTTTTCTTAAGTAAGAGGAGATGAAAGAAAAATCATGAACTTTAACTGTAAATTAGTAAAATATAACAACTATAAGGACACAAACGTTTATTTTTTTCAGTTTTAACGTGTTAAAAAGGACGCCGGGAAATATGAGAAACATCGGATGGGTTGACCTTCTACTTAAACGTACGGGCTGGGACCGTAACGGAAAGAGAATAATAGCATCCCGTCGATTTCCCCCGTTTCCCAATTTCATCATAATTCCATATTTGAGAATATAACATCTATCATGATTGGAAGCGTGTGAGCAATATATATGCAAATGAGGCAATCATCATCCCTCAGACCTGTTGTTCTCTTGATTTAGTTTGCTCTCCCTTAACATTTGAGCGCCGTGTTCCTGTTTCCTGCTTCATTGAACGTCTCATATATTTTTGAGTGGTTGGTAAACATAACGGACAACCGGCGGAATTAAAAGGGAGCGAGTTTGTGTGTGATTGTGTTTGTATGTCAAGTGGTGGTTACATGATAATAGTAACGGCATGTGACGGTGGTAATGTGTGTGTAGGGCGATGACAAAACAGATTTGACTTCCTCCTGGTTTCTTCATCTCAGACTAAACTGTGTTGGATCCTCAAATCTAGTTCCTGAAAAAGGATCCTGAGAAAAGAGAAAATATTGAACTGAAAAGCAGCAGACACCTTGGAAAGTAAATTCAAATCTACCAAACTGCATTGATAAGTTGTTCCACTCAGACCTGATCGCTAGCGGCACTCTTCATCCACACCACCACTACAACAGATCGTCTTCAGAAGCAGGAAGAGGGCTTGAAGGTCTCACCATTAGCACACTATCCCACAATGGAATAAAAACAAATTCCAGAATGGATGAGGAAGGAGTTGATGGACTGACTGCACCGCAGCCTGAGAAGGTTCTGGGACTCAACACACCCAAAGTGGGACACATGACCTACAACTGGTGAGAACCTGGTAGGATAATGAACCCCCACAGAAGTGGATGACCTTCCAAAGATCCTCTGATAGCACAGCGAAGGCTCATTTAAGAAGTCGCAAAAGATTTGAAAGAAAACCTTCAAGGGGCTCCGAGCTTCTCTCACTTTAGTAGAAGTCTGAGTTTATGGATCTACTATTCCAAAGGCGCTGGGCAAGAATGGGAATATCGAGTGGCGAGGAGAAAGCGATTGCTAACCCAGTAGATAATTAAGGCTCGTGTGAATTTTACCACAAAGCACTTTGATGACCTTCGGATCTTTAAGGAGAATCTTCTATGGACCAGTCCAAAGTTGATCTAATTGAGGACAGGGTTTCCTTCGGAGCCCCACGAGTCCCTTGAGATTTTTTGTGTTTTTTTTCTATCTTGTACGCACAAGTGAATTATTTAATGATTTATTGTTAATCCATACGAGTCTGTTGATGGACGAAGCCCCCATAGAACCAATGATGGACTGACCCGTCTTATTAAGTTTTACTTTCAGATAAAAACGTCTGACAGTTAAAAACATACACAACGCCGACCGGCCTTTCTTCAGCTGTGACCTTTCAAAACAAGTGCACTTAAAACCCATTACGCAAGAACAGGAAAGAAAAGCTCGTGCTTATGCTGTAAACAGAAAAAAAAAATAGAGTTACGGACTCATATTCTTACGGCTTTTGTTCGTAGATATGGGATCGTTATCAGCAGGAATCGATTACCGCGCATACTGAAGGCCGATGAATCGCAAACGCTGTATTTAGCTTGTGCGCATGACCTGAACTTTATTGAGTTGCTGTGGTGGGACCCTCCGATGTGGCTTGGAAACTCACTTCTGCAAAGAAGAGTGGGCCAAAATTCCAACACAGTGATGTCAGAGCGTGAACTCATCTGAGCAGTTATCAGATGAGTTCGGTTGCGGTTGTTCCTGCCGACGATGCAAAAACTGGAGGAGGAACCATACTAGAGTTATAAACCTACCTGAGTAAGACCCTCTGGCCTTCCAGGACCCTCATCTCATGGGAGTATCTGGTGATGAGCGGAGGCTCGCAGAGGAACTCCTCCTCAGGGATGGACCAGAAGTACCGTCCGGACAGGTGCTGGGGCGAGGCGCAGGTCTCCAGGTCGTCCTCTCGGTTCAGCCTCCGCAGCCACAGCAGCTCACAGTTACAGTGGAGGGGGTTCCCACCGAAGGACAACGCGAAAGACGTGGAGGACAGGATCCCCGATGTGGCCAGAACCTGGTAGAACGAAAAAATGACTTTAACCGTTTTACCATCCTGGCAGCCGATCGTGTGGCTTTTATTCCAGTAAGAGATAAATTAAGGGTAAAAAATAATCTGTTTCCTAGATATACATGATGGATTGTTTCGCAAACCAGGTTAAGAATATTTAATTGGAAAATGGGTTTGAGAAGCACAAATGCGGAGAAAAAGTTTCAATGACGACTTTATCGAGTCTGAATATGACGAATATACGAAAATGTTTGTAACGCAATTACGTTGAACAGGATTTTATATATATCTATCTATATATATAGATATATATAGATATGTTAGGTTCACAGAGTAGGTTACCATAGCAACTGATTGAGTTTAATTTACCTCAGGTGGAAAACGACCCTCATTTCAAGGCTAACTAACTCAGTTTAAGCTAAACCCGCTTTCTGGAATCTCCCTTTTGGTTTGTTTCACATGGGAACAATTCACGCACACCTGTCAATCATCCATCCACCTCTTACACCACCGATATGCTAACATCTCACACTTCATGCTTTTTCTGTGTGGTTGTTGATTCGGTATTTGTTATCCACACCTGAAGTCAGACTCCTCCTCTTGCTGACTCATCAGATATTATTTGTAAATGAATTCAAGGTATGAATAACTTTAGTGTTTTAGCATCTTTTTAGCACTGAAGCTACCTTCAGTTTGAAATGCGGCTCTTTAGAAGTAAGAAAAAAAGGGAAAAATCATAAGTGACTACATTATCGCAGTCCAAAATGGGTAAAATGTTTTGTTTTGTGATGGATTTTATTTTTATCGTGTTAAGTCACGTCAGATTATTTTATCTTCCGTAGCACATTTAAAACAACCTCAGGTGACTAACATGCTGAGCAAATATGAATAAAATCAACAATAAAAAATATAGAAATTGCAAAAAAAAGCAATAAATACGAAATAAACGATAAAAATTCATCAAATAAAACAAAACATTTTTTTTGAAATTGATGCCATTCCCAGAGTTACAAACAAAACGATTTCCAAAATTCCCCAAGACGAAAGTGTTTCCTGCGAAACCACACTTTCGGTGGTTTACGCTCTCTAAGAATACCTGCGCTCGTTGAAAGAGGGGGTCCGGCGGCAGCTTTTGAAGTTTATTGGAGGTGACGTCCAGCCGGTTCAGCTTCTGCAGCAGGGAGAACGTCCCCTCTGGAATGAAGTCCAACATGTTGTGGTCCAAACTCAACGTATGGAGGCTGGTCATTCTCTGCAGGAACGCCAAGAGAGAAGCACAGCTTCTTATTTTTGATTAAGGATGTAGGGATACGTGAGAAACTCGTCTTTAGGTTTCCCTGGGTATTCTTTGTTGTGAGTTTCGGATGGGAGATATTTTCGAGAAATTCAAATTTGACCTGCACAATCTCAATAATAAAGGAATAAATAGATACTGAATGAATCAGCTGCATTCTAAAACAATATTGCATTAAGATCTAAAATGGGAAAAAAAGAATTTAGGATTTAAATATTGCACTTTATTATTGTAAATTTTTTTCATTATTGTAATTATCTAGCAGTAATGTGTAACAATATTTCACATAATATTTTTCTAAATTTATATATTTTTCATTTATTGCTTTTATCTAGCAATAATGTGCAATAATATTAAAACATTTTTAAATTCATTTATTCTTTCATTTCTGCTATTATCTAGTAATAATGTGCAATAATATTACACATTATTTATTTTTTTATTTTTTCATTATTGCTATTATCTAGCAATAATAAGACTGTAATCCCTGAAAAGCCCCTAATCTGCATTGAAAAGACAAATAAATACTGATTGAACTCCTCAAATTGAATTTGACGTATTATCTGAAATGCATTTTTCGTAAAAGTGAGTTAAATAAATAATAATAAATAAATATCCTGTAGTTGATTCATATTCAACAAATTTCAACCAAATCGGACCAACGATGGAGAAATGATGTTCCGAAAACCATTGGAGCTAAAGCTCCCCCTAGTGTCGGGAATATGCAACCGATCTTGCCCTAAATCAGTCCTGTTCTTCCTCGCACTAAAGTCTATGTGGGTATAAAACTTGAAAAGGATCCATGTGATCGTTGGAGTTTCCCGTTAACAAGAAAAGCTCTGCGGCGGCGATGACGTTTCCCTAATATCCCAGACTTTTTTACGAATATAATGAACGGACTGATTCCATTTGTTTTATTGGTTTAAAGCTGGGGTTTTTTTCTGGTCAGGTAGTGTAATCATCATCATCCTCTGAGGGATGGTCCTCGCCAAGGACATTTCATGCATTTCCTCCGTCGGCAGCTTCTTAACGCTCAACCGTTTTACAGACTGGTAAATCCGTCCAGTGAGACGTGAGATCCTGCCTTCATTTCCATAAAACCAAGGATAAAATACCGCGCAAGGTATGGCAACCATCAAATCCCCCGCCGTAAAACCGGTACTCTGTTTAGTACGCTGATCCACCGAGACGCTGACATGTGCAATAAATATAAAAACGCTCGTTGGCTGGGGAAATAGCCGTAAAACCGGTGATGCTGAAAGAAATTAAAATCTCCTCTTCAGTCTGAAGATCGGTGACAATAGAATACAATCAACTCTAGAAGCCCCCCGAGGTCTTCATTACATCATCTCCAATAAATCACGCAAAAGGTTTTATTGTGCTTCCTCACTGTCGCTGGGAAACAGGTTCATTTGAGGGCAGAGCAAGTCGCGCCGCCGTTTTGAGAGAGATCCTGACCTGGATGGCATCCCACGGAATGGAGTCCAGGTTATTGTAGCTGAGGTCCAACTCCTCCAGCGCCAGCAGGTCGTTGAAGGCTCCCTGGTGGATCAGCATCAGCTGGTTGTTGTTGAGAATGAGGTGGTGGAGCTTCGACATGCCGCTGAAGGTGTCGTTGCCTATCCTCGTTAGCCGGTTGCTGCAGAGAGAGAGAGAGAGAGAGAGAGATTGATGGACTACATCATCCGATCGAGAGAATCGAGTTTAGAATCCTGGCGGTTCTTTTCGGATCCGTACCTGTTCAGGTGCAGAGCTCTGAGGTTCTCCAGATCGGCAAAGGCTTGCGACGTGATGTAGGAGATGGTGTTTCTGGACAGCGTCAGGTCCACCAGCCGCGTCATGTTCGCAAAGTCTTTCCTCTTCACACTGGCGGAGACAGTTGAGTTCAATCAGACCGGGAGGGACTGGGCCCCCCAGCTTTATGTCCACATTTCAACCGGAACCGACAATTCCAATGAAACAGAGCTCTGATTCAATAACGTCCTGCTCAGCTGTTCGGTCCAACGCGTTTTGAGTCACTGTTTCTTACTGGAAAATGCGACTGAACCTGTTTATAACGCGACCCAGTAGCATTATACGTGTATATGTGAAAGAGTAAGGGGCCGAGGATACAGCCCTGTGGGACACCGCAGGTCAAAGGTGCCACCAATGAGGAGGCATTAACCGCGGCTAACGAGGACGTCCTATTCAATGAGTCGTTAGAAAGGAGATGAAAGGATTATCTGCATCTGTCAAAGTCAAGAAATGTATTTTTGGGAATATATATATATATATATTGATAGTTTATCTTCGTCATCGATGACCTTCCTCAGACGATTTCAGGAACGGTCTAGTGTTCCCCCTGTGATCACAGATGTAGAAAATGATGAAACTGAAGCTTTGGCTTTAAATTCTTGGAGATTCTCCAGCTGCTTTAATTGTAATTATCAGTTGCTGACCTCAGATGGAGAAGGTGGTTCTGGTCGGACGGACCCGGATTTTTACTGTAGCAGCGCCGACTTAACGTCGATTAAAGGATCGGTCCTTCTACTTTACCAGTGTCTAATACATAAATGTACACAAATAAACTATACTTCTACTTGAGTACAAACTGTGTGTACTCTTCCTGCCTTAAAGTACCGCATAATAGTTCTTTTGGACCTAACGGTTACCTTGTGACAAAGTTGTCCGCCAGCCGTAGCTCCACTGTGTGCCTGTCGATGTTGGGCGGGACAAACAGAAGACCCTTCTTGGCACAGAGGGTTGCCAGGTTGGGTGACAGGATCTGGCAAACGCAGCGCTTCGGGCAGACCTGCGCCCGCACTGCCATGGCGACCGCCAGCATCACACACAGCAACAGTCTCTCCATGGTTACCGACCCCCGCCTGGACGATGTCACCTGAGGAAACGAGACAAAGGCGAGGACAGAGGGACTGGATTAATAACCCAGAGCCGATTAATGCCGGCTCTGTTCGATGACATCATCACCTCATCGGAACGTTGTTTAGAAGCGGGAAGTTGCCTCCTTTAGGTCTCACCAGTAGCACACTATGCCGAAAATCCAAAGAAATTTAGGTTCGAGTTAAAACTAACAGACTGGGATGGGTTCCAGAACTTTTTTTTTTGAAGCTCAGTGACGCCACAGATCAACAGATCTCCTTAAATCTGTCGTAAACAAAACGCAGCATTCCACTGAAAGGACATCGGACCTAGGGTGGAACTGAGGATGACTCAGCATTGAGTTGAAGATAACATGAATTCTAGTCTCTAACAGGTAATTCTGAAAGAGATTGTCGGGTTTGTAAGATGAAGTTGTAGAGCGTTCCCTCTTTTTCAGGATATCCTGAAAAAGAGGGAACTGCGCTGGACTGATACATCAAGCATCACGACTGCACTTCCTGCAGAATCACACAAACTCTACGCCAGACTGAAAGCATGAACTGAATATATCAGATATACATATCATATATATTTATATATATATATATATATATATATATATATATGATATATTATAAGATACTCCAGGAGGCCATGATGTCAATGCGCTCTGATAGCACGCATCAGGAATCCCTCATATATTCACTCTCATGGCGAATAACCTCTGAACTCCTCCTACTCGCAGCAGCTGGAGTGAGTCTGACTCTAATGATCTCTGAACAGACCTGGCCCGGTCTGAACCCAAGGACCGCTGAGCCGGATCTGCACCGACTTCGAGGCATCGTTAGGAGACTCACACACACACAGACAAAGATGCACAAACACACACACTCACACACACACATATTTACATTTGCGCATTTACCCAGTCATTATTAAGCAGCAGTGCTTGAAGTTAATTAGGAGAGTTTGAGAGTGTGAGAGCGAGAGAGAGAGAGAGAGAGAGAGAGAGAGAGAGAGAGAGAGAGAGAGAGAGAGAGAGAGAGAGAGAGAGAGAGAGAGAGAGAGAGAGAGAGAGAGAGAGAGAGAGCAGGGAGAAAGAAAGAAAGAAAGGGAGCGGGAAGAGAGAGAGGGAAGACAGAAAGCGAGGGAGAGAGGGGGGAGAGAGAGCGAGAGGGAGGAGAGAGAGGAGAGAGAGAGAAGGAGAAAGAGAGAGACGGAGCAGGGAGAGAGGAGAGAGAGGGAGGGGGGAGAGAGAGAGAGAGAGAGAGAGGAGAGAGAAAATGCTCATTAATGACAACCTTGATTGGGGTTTGAAGGACATGGAAGAATCAGGATTAAAGGGATCATAGTGCAAAAACACACACACACACACACACACACACACACACACACACGCACACACATATATAAATATATATATGTATACATGCAAATGATTGCACTGGCTTGCTGAGGATGAAGCATTCGGGGTTTTATTCCCCAAACGTAATTACATCAAAGAAAAAGCCGTGGTGAGAAGATTACGCCTGAGGAAGGCTACTTTTTTTATTTTCATGTCAAACTAATAAAAACAGGGAAGAAAAAGAAAATAATAATAAGTGGCGATTAACAGATGACAATATAATACATTATATAATGTGTGCTTGTTCATCTGTAGTCCATATGCTGATGACTCAGCGGTATATATATATATATATACCGCTGGCACACAGTTAAGCTGTAAATAACAAAAATAACTGTCAAACTGGACTAATTATGCTAGACGTTAAATACTCTGTACCATATATCAGCTTGATGATTGATATCTGCGCTTAATAATCTTCTGAGCATAGCAAAACCAAAAGAATGTAAAAATGAATTTAATTGCACGTTTTATTTTGTTTGTTACTTTTATATCTCAGACACTCAAAGTTAGTTTACCATAAAATGGCAAAAACGTTTTTTCTTTTTACAGTACGATAAAATCAGACATATTACACAAAATGATTTCATGATGAAATAATGTATTTTAATTATATTAGTTCACTGTTCCTGACTTCTTTATAAAGTTTCTTGATAAAGTATGTTTTTAGAAAAATATTTGACCCTTTTTCCTTTTTTCATATCCTTTAAATTTATAAAAATAAATCGAATTATAGAAGAGGTCTGATTCAATAACCGTTGTTAATATATCTTTCTCTGTGACCCATTTGACATGTATCGGAAAAAAAGATCCGCGGACCCACCCAAAATAGAAGATTCGGCCAAAATTCCACCACAGTGACGTCAGAACTTGACCTCCCGACAAAAGTCTAAGGAATTTACGATTTGGGTATTAAATGAGGGTCAGAGGTCAGAGGTCACACAATCCCTCCATGTTTGGCGGCTGAGGAACCCAAGCAGAAGGACGGCGCGCGGGCTGAACAGAGCGCCTGGCGATGACTCATCGCAGCGGCGCCACACGGATGGAAAAAAGAAAAGAAAAGGAAAGAGAGAGCGCTCCTGACCCTTGTGACACGGAGGCAGTTATCAGCTCATTAATTACAAGGAGGAATGACTCTAATGAGAGGGAAGGAGTGAGAGAGAGGAGAGACGGGTGAGTGGAGAGGAAACAAAGGGCGGAGAACCGGTGAGGGAGAGGAGGAAGAACGGAGATCAGAGAGGCGGCTAATTAAAATTAGCCGTGAGCTGTGAGAGGAGAAGGGATGAGTTTCATTTGGACAGACAAGGTAGAATAGAAGATGCGACACGCATACGTGACAGGCTAATTAGTTCATGCACTGTAAAAAAGACTCGTTTGACGAAGTCAAAAGGAGGCAATTAAATCAATTTTTTTCAACTTCAATTACTATTTTAGACTAATTTTTTTTCTTTTTTTTCTTTTTTACAGTGTATGGTTCTACCCAAAAAGTCCAGCTTCTGAAAATGTTTCAAGTCTGCTTCTAAAATCTTTCTTTTCATGGTTTTAGCTTCAAATAACCTAACAAATAAAGCAATAGATAAATATTTGGTATTATTCTTGCACAAATCCGACATTATTTTAGTCCTGCAGCGTTTAAATACAAATATCCCACACTGTAAAAACAGAATTGTTTGCAGTCAAACTGCTAATCAGTTAAATTAAGTATTTTCAACTTAAATTGATACGTTTGACTAAATTGTACTTAAATTAAAATACTAGCTGATGCCATTTTCTAAAGTTTATTTTTTACAGTGCAATGATTCAACAACAAAAAGCAGAAACTCGTAGCTTGAAGTGACATGTAGGAACACTGGACCCAAAATGGAATGGTGAATTGCCCAAAGGGATTATGGGTAAGGGGGATAAATTGTTGAGTTCTGTTTGTAGCGGAGTGTAAAATTCGATTGTGTCTCTCTTTCCATTCACTTCTTTGAAAGTCTTCCACGTGGTCACCCCGTCCCACCCCTCACCCCGCCTTAAGGTCTTCCGCAAATCCCCTTCAATCCCAGGGCTCGCCCTCCGATCATCGCGGACAGTTCCGACGGATTCTCCCGACATTCCGTACGGCGAAACTGATCTCCAGCTGCATTCAAATCTCACGGGGGGGGGGGGAAACCAGCGGAACAGCCCGGCAGTTAAAAGCGACGACTTGGAAATAGTCGCACAGTCCCGATCAGCTTTTTCACACTTGATGCACATCCAATTAGCTGGCGATGCATTGGAGGTCACGCCTTTATTATAGGAAACCGTAAATTGTTATTAAATAAGAAATCCAATGAGGTCATTTTAAAGATTTTTTTTTTTTTTTCTCCGTCAAAATTAAATGGATGTTTTTTTTACGTGTGAGATGAAAAGCTTCTGCAGGGATTTTATTTTTTATTTATATCTTATTAAGTGTTTCAGTTTAACCTTTAAGGGTTTAAATAAGAGTCTAGAACAAAACGGAATCTTTGGAACACCATGCCAGTGTCTGATAAAAAATCGGCCTTTGGGTCCCGTTGCCATGTCAACGGTTTTGCTAAAAAGCGCAAGGTTTAAAAAAAATGTCAAAGTTCATCCAAAAACTTATGCCAGGCATAAAATTTGTCCTAAACAGTTACGTTTCTGCACCATAAGTTCTATCAGAACCAACTTTTTATTGAGAAATCTGTGTTACGTAAGCTCCTCTGTGGGATCAGACGCCTGGAACCGGTCCACCAGTTGTCCTTTCTAGACCACTTTGATAGGTTCTAGCCACTGCAGACCAAGACCACCCAACAAGACCTTCAGTTCTGTAGAAACTCCATCCCAGTTGTTAAGAACATTTGGACCCAGCCTCTGTCTAATAGATCCCACCGTCTGACAGCCGACATGGGAACAAGCTTATCATCGTTATTCTGGCTTAACCTGTCAGTGGTTGTAATGTTATGGCTAATCAGTGTGGATTCCTTCATGGGTTTGGATCGGCCTTAGATATAGAGTGACGGGCTCAGAGGACGGATTATGTTTCCTCTGGTTGAGGGAAGTCGGGCATCTGACCTTCTGGAAGGTCACAACCGACAGGAAGGAGAACAAAGGAAGGTTTGATCCACGTCTCCTCAGTTCCTCCATATCTCCAAACTTCATCTCGACCAGGAATGATCCTGGATCTGAGAGAGAGAGGATGACTGAAGAGAGGAACGTCTGGAATACCCTGCTTGGCCTGGATGGATGAACGAATGGATGGATGAATGTATTAATGAATGTATGAGTGAATAAAACGGTATTATTCCCAGATTCCCCCCGAGGACCATAAAGTACTTCCCCTTACCTAATCTCAAATTGCGCATGTAGTGTGTTTGAGGTAGAGGTATAAACGAGGCACAGCTCCTTCAAAAACAGGAGCCCATTTAATTCCCATCATACTTTCTTTTTTTTTTACATATTACTACCACAGAACGCGATTCTGAGAACACAGATTGATTCTGATTGTCCGTCCTGCTGCAAACGCCTCCCAGCTTGTTGTTCGTTTTCCTCCAGTGTATTAATAGTTTGAATGGTCTCCTGTGCTCAATGCGCCCCCCTGCTTCTCTGCATTTAACGCATAACAAAAAAACAAATGTAGCTTAAATTGCTCAACTAACCCGCCGCTGCTGCTGCTCACTTATTCACTTCCTCCCGCTATCCGGCTTTGTTTTTGTTTTTCTTTGTTGTTCTCTTTCCTGTGCGTCCACCAGAGGAAACTTTACTGCTTTAGCTAATGGCTTCAGCCACTTGAACAACGGGGGTCAGCAGCTGCTCAAATACATCACAATCACTCTTTATTCGATTAGCGCACTTAGAGGCTGCGGCGCTGAGCGGACCCGGCCGCGAACCCAGGCAACCTGAGCGGTGCCCAGAACCGCGCGCCCATGAGCAACACACTAACGCACACGCCCAAGGAGACGGTAAACAAACCAGGCATAAGCCGACGCCCCCGACAGGAAAGCTGAGAAGATAGATGGGAAGATACTTTCCCCCCCAAAAAGTCCCAAATCCCCTGAAAAATTACAGTTAGAGCAAAAATTCAATCAATTACTGCTGTATAATTAGTTTATTGCTAAAACAAATTTAATAATATGGGCTGTTTGCATAAATTTTTAAACAGTAGTTCAGGAGTAGTAAAAGCGGTAATACATAGTAATAACAGTAATACATAGTAATAACAGTGTAATAGCGAATTTAATGCAAATGGATTGCATTTTCTTTCCAAATATAAAATAAAATGCTGATTTTATTGACTAATGCATTCCCTAAATTATTCAACCTCTTAATGACTCTTAATAAGATTCAAGCAAAGTGACTGGGAGAGAAGGTCTGGAAAGTCCCCGAACTTCTTCTTCTTCTAAGAAAAAAATGAAAAAACATGCTTCGGTAGAATTTGATCGTTGTTCTTTTCCCAAGGATCCACCCAAAAAGTCTCACGGATGTTGAATTGTTTTCCTCTAGGATCTCCTGAAGCTTACTAGAATCCATCTAACCTTCTATGAGCTGTGGGGTTCAGGCAGAATCAGAAGAAACCAGGTTGGGGGTGGGGGTGTGTAAACCTCGCCATCTCTGTTGCAGTTGTTAACCTACATTGGACTGTTGGCGTTCGGGGGCGGCACCCGACGAAGCGTCAATTCCAATCTTGGCACTTCGTCTCAAATCGACTCGCGAGTGATTTTGCACAAGCGTGTTTTTTTTACTGCTTGCAGGTTGGAAGAGTTCCTCAACCCGCCTCCCCCCCTCCGCCCCCAATGCTGCCTTCATGACCGAATTGGACTTAATGGCTGAAATCAAACCAATAAAGGGCAGAACCAGCCAGCTGGATGACGGATCGGAGAAGGAGAGCTGCCAGGAATACCAGACGATCCCCGCCAAGGTCAGGCTGAGAGCGGCGGGATGGGACAACACCCAGATGGAGACACGCACCCACGATTAAATCCTTTTCATAAAATAACAAACGCATGTTAACCCACGCACGGGTCATTAGAACCGGCTTGTATCGGGACACGCGTTCACTCTTTGAATGTGGATTTGAGATCTGAAGCAGAAGATGAGACGGCGGCGCGGTGTAATATCTGGTCTGCAACCTTATTTCCAAGCCATTACGTTTGAGCGCTGTTGGAATAAACAACGAGGCAGATTCCATCCATCAACTCCTATCAGCTTTTGTGTTCACGAGACAATTTCCAGGCCGCGACTACACTATCACCGCCGCTCAGACGGCGCGAGGTGAAATGGTCTCTGGGCTTATTTGTTTGATTCGGAGTCTCGGGTCGTCGGAGCCATTAAAATACATAAAAAACCCATTTTTAAGAATGTAAACAGTCTATAAATCTCCAACCCAGGATGGAATCCGGAGCGTGAAATAATCTCCGCCGCTTTCCATCATGTATAATAGAGTCGGCGGAGGGAATGTCCCAGAGTGCACGCTGATAAATAATGCAACGCGTTTTCTCGATTCTGTCTTTTTTCACTGGTTCTGACCCGTACGGAGTCCATGAATTATTATTTTTTCAATCTTGTGCACACATAATGATTTTTTTTGGTAATCCATAATAATAAAAATAATAATATTACATTTAATTTATAACGCACTTTACATTTGGATCAAATCTCAAAGTGCTACAAAGTAAAAGCAGATAAAAGCATCAATAAAAAAATAAAAATAATAACTATATAAAAGCCTGAACAGAAAGCAGCAATGTTAATTAAAGTTATAGGTTCTGCTAAAAAGGAAAGTTTTAAGTCCTTTTTTAAATGTTTTCAGTCGTCTGTGGAGCCCTCAGATGGTCAGGGAGGGCATTCCACAGACAATAAGCATTAATAATCAATAATACAATTATCAGACAATAATCAGACGACAGACAATTATCCATAAGCGTCTCTTGATGGACATACAATAGACTGACCGGGCCTTACAAAGTTTTATTTTCATACAATTGCAACACCATTATACTAATTTATGTTTTCATTTGTGGGAAAACTGAATATTCTAGCTGGAGTACTCCTGAAAAAAAAAAAAAAATAGGACACTGGTACGTCTTGTCCTGATTTTGGCTTGTGCAAAATAAAAAAAAAACACGGAGAGGATGGAAGCGAGAGAGTTCCTGCTAAGTTTCAGAGGCAGCGAGTGTGAGCTCTCACACACCGACACAGTGACTCGGTCTGTTGTGTGAAAGTAATCATCTGAAATGTCAGGGGAAAATGTCAATCGGCTAGAAACAGACAGACAGCAAAAGACGACCCAGCGATACCGCCCTCCCGCCACGCCGAAAGATAAAAACCTCCGTTAACTCAACTCCAAAACATCAGGAGGGGAAATATTGAGATGGAAAAAACTCAATTAGGTGCTAAAAACTAAAAACCAGGTTGCGATTCTTTAATAGAAGCCGCAGAACGACACGCCCGCCATCCAAAGAAAGCGCCAATCTTCTCGGTTTCTGGTGTTTCTTCGACCTCAACATTCAACCCCGGGAATTACAATAAAAGATTGGATTAATCTACCGCGCCAATAAAAATGCACTCAGATAAATGAGAACCGGTACGACGTTTCCCACGGTATGACGTTACCGTGGGAAACGTCTGAGCGTTGGATCCCGAATACACTCATGAGGGACGGTCGCTGTCAGCATGAATATTCGATCATCAGAATTATCTCCAGCGCTGGAGTAAAAAATACTGAAATACAGAAAGATTTCCTGAAACTCCTTCTAATTAAAGAGAGAATCTAAAGGCGGCGCCGTGAAAAAGTGAAAGTTGGCCGAAATGAGGCGATATTCAAAAATGACTAAAAAGGCTGGTAGAGATCAAGATACGGGGGAAAAAAAGGTTTTATTTTCATAATGGGCTCTCTGGGGTGGAAAAAAAAAAAGTATTAATCATGAACTGGGATGATGCGATGAATATTTTATTTTAACAGATTAAATGGGGTCAGGCTGGTTTGTATTAGAACGTGTGAGAGACAGGAAGTGATGGACTGGCAGGGAACGCCAAGTCACATAGGACCGACTGAGAAAGACAATGTGGCAATGTGGAGCAAAATTCTGAAATATCATGAAAACCAAACATTCTACTGAAACGGGAATAATTTTAAACTTTCAAAATATTAAAACGAGTGTTTTTAAAAGGATCGGTTGTTCCATAACTGGCATGTTTATAGCTACCTAGCCCTACCGTAACTTATCTACTTTTGGTTTTATGTATTCTAATATCAGTCAGTTGTCAACGACAGCGAGGGTTAGCCCCTGAAAAGGCCCCCAATCCCCCGCGTTGTACAAACCACCCCCCTGATTAAACTCTGATTTAACTGTTTTCCGTTCCAACAAGCTCCCGCTAGTAATAAACATATGAACTATTAGAATAAAACCCGATGTAAACAAGATCTATTTCCCAGAGTCGATTCATATTCATCAAATTTGATCTAAATCGGAACAAAGTTTTTGGGAGATACAGCGTCGCAGATGAAAATACAGTCGGATGCTTTAAAACTAGTGACAGACATCAGTCAGACAGAACTCGACACTATCTACAACTTCCCCGGTGGATCAGATAATAACATTGCATCAATTTGATCACAAGGGAAATATGAAGGCATTTAGCCGCTTATGAAGCTGCACAAGTTCTTAAGCTAGTTGCTAACTGTGTTTCCAGATTTCCTCCCATGATGACGCTCCTTTTTTTTCCCAGATATTTGTTGGAATTCTGTATCTTCCTTTAGTTCCCGCTGTGCCACCGCTCAGTTGAAGACGCGAAACCTCTACTCTGATTGGTCAGTCCTGGGGAAAGTGTCAATAAATGTCTCAGAAGTTGCTGCATGTGAAGATAAGCGCTCCGAAGAAAAACGGTTCAATTTCACTGAGTGGGACTATTTCATCTTCCATAATAGCCCGTATGGTTTAAAACATCAACATTTTTACACCTCTGACACTTTTTTTGTTTTGTCAGCAGGATACCTGAAACGATTTTGAAAGTATTTTGGGCAATTTGGCTCAAAGGGACGACAACCGCTAATTACAGTTTGATGCTTATCCAGCATTTTTTTTTTTTTTAAACTATTTTTACGAATCCTGCTGTGCCTGATCTGGCGACTAAAAGTTAAGATTAGGATTAAGACCAGAAAGATGCACAAAACTGTGTGTTTATACATTTTTGAAGCTCAATACTTTTATGTCCTCACATGTCTTTTAGGAATTAAAGGTGAGTCATCGATTCCAATTTCTTTCAAAGTCAGCAAACACCTCATGACCTGCGACCTGAGAGAGAATTAAAAGCCAGCTTTGCCTGAATAACACACACACACACACCACAGAACCGCTGATCGGACCTACTCGTAGAGTTGAGGTTCACTCCGTGAGGGGAATTTTAGAAATAAGGTCATCTATCAGTGTCAGAGCAGGACGAGTCACGCCGATCCCGAAGTAGGATATGCAAATTCTCTCAATGGAGGAAAGCGTCCTCTTCTTCATCTTTGCATAAGTCTTCTGAAAATATCGCATTATGTATCATTATTTTTTTGTACACATTTTTCTGTCAGGAATTACAGAAATTGTTGAGTAGTGAGTTTTCATAACTAAGTAGTTCAACTATAAACACAAAAACAAACAGATTCATTCATTCGACCCATTTTCACTTCTCTGGGACACTTCTGTCTGTTTACATTCAATAAAAAAAACAATGGAGGAACGACGCCGACGCAACGGCTCATTTTAAACATCAAGCAGGCATTCCACAGGCAGAAAAAGAACAGTAAAGTATAACACAGAATCATCGGTGTACAGCGGAACATTTTACGTTTCTTTCAAGCAGCGCCTTCCAAACCAGAGGATCAGAACTTTGTTTTTTGAATATTAGCAACACTAGCCTAACCGTGTTTTACGTCATCACGCAAAAAAAGTATTAAGCTGCGTTGTTGTTGCAGTTAGTACAAATGAGTTTTCTTCTTTAATTTAAACTTCAATGTTACATTTACACCACAAACTTTGGTTGATTAGCATCAGGGAATCAGTGAATGTGATTCCAGTCATTTGAAATAGAAGAATTGGATTTTACATTTGACTTGTTGGGGTTTATATTTGCATTTTCTTAATTTCAGTTACTGCCGTTAAAAGTGTTTTTAGGAATTAGGGCAGGTTGATATTTTGCGGGGCAGCATAAGGGCACCAAAACCATTAAATCGGACTATCCTCCTCCATGTGGCCTCTTTCCTTTCCCGGTGGCCGTCTGGAGACATCGCAGCGACAAACTGAACAATTATTCGCTCGCCTCCACCCTCAACATCCTGAAGCACCGTGTGAGTATCTCAACATCTGACACCGGGGGACATCCGGCGGTCCAGCAGCGTGCATCATCGCCGAGTTTTGAAATCTGTAATTAACTAGCCATCGTGCGTCCGTGTTTGCACGGCTCTGTGAAAACGTCTCCGCGACGCCGATGAAGCACATTCCTTTGTCTTGAATGGAGTGAGAAGGAGAGCGAGGGTGAGCGATAGGGAGAGGTGGGAGGATGACAAACAATTTCCATCATCCTCCCTGAGGCGAGAGGAGGCTGCATGCTTGCATAAGAGTGCACACACATGTGCGTGGCCACACACACACACACACACACACACACACACACAGACATCACTTTTGTTTGTTTATATGCTGATCGGTAAATGGGAGCGTTGCGTGAGGGTACGGCAAACATCATGGCGTTCGCTTGTGATGACACTGATGGTTTATGTATCCGGGAATAGATTGGCACAAACGGGGAATATAGGAGGAGCTCCATACGTCTCGTGTTCTCTACTGTACTGACTCACGAGCTTTCAGCCGGCAGAGATGGTCGGAAGCGAGTGAAGGAGGGAGAACAGATAAAACGAGGAAGCAGCCATCTTCCACACTCTGGAAAATCAAGAATAAAAACAATCCTCATTGGGATCAGCTCGCGAATCCAGGATGTTTGCCCCTCCCACATTCATGTCAACTACTGACTCCTTCTCTACGTTTGTGCGGAAGAGTCAAAGCGCTGCGATCTCTGACATGCAGAAACGATCTGAAACTGAACAACCCACGCACTTACAAAGTCAACACAGCCTTCAGGATTCTTTCCACAATATAGAAGGTCCAAAAAAGACATTCAATCAAACGCTGAAATGAAATGAGGACAATAATCTGGTGAGAGTTAATCATTTCTTTTTCAGAGCTAAATTTATAAAGAAAAATTAAAGCAATCTTAACAAGTCTTTAAAGCTTGAACCGTGAAACTTGACTTAAAAAATTCAAATTTTTGGGAACTGGAGTTTTTATTTGAACTTCTGATAAATGAAAGAAGTAACAAAAAATACTTTGCATTTATGAGTTTTTTAGTTGTTGTTTTTTTTTTTTTGCATCACCTATGATAGCTAAAGATTTCCTGCCATAATTTTTCCCATATCATGTTTTTTATGTTTTTATTTTTTTTTTTAAAAAGAAAAAAATTTCAAGCCATTAAAATCAAAACTCTCTGAATTCAAAATATATATAATATACAATATACATTATGTTTTGTGGTTTGACTTTGTGCGATCGCATGAAAAAAATTAAATGATGTATGTGTAAATGTATGTATGAGTGTATTTCTTCTCTGAATAGGTCACTGAATAAAAAAAAGACGATTATTAGGGAACAAAACCCCGGAATCCTTTAAATACTCATCAATCATCAAAGAACGGGTAAAAAACGACAATATAGACTAAATATGTCCAAATTTCTACTCATATATTTGATATTCTAACCAATAGTTGCTTAAATGAAACAATCAGTTGTTGTAAGGGAAATGAAAAATACTCCCTTCACCCTACTTATGTCTGGAGAGTGATGGGCTCAGTGTTCTGCCTGAAGGACAAGATAGCCCGACCCAGTAGATTGGCTGATATTGTGAGAATATAATGATCCTGCTGGATCCGAACAGAAAGTTCCCGGGCCGAGACTCGCACCGGAGAGGGGCCGGTTTTCTCTGTTAGAGCGGATATATCTGTAATAAATCCATATATTCACATAAGACAACTGAAAAATCAAAAAATATTTTTCCTCATCGTTTGTGGATTTTGTTGAAACGCAATGAACATAAAAACATACAACCAAAGTTCTATACAGTCAAGAAAATCTATCTTCACCTAATATTTTTTTTAAAATTCCACCGCCGCTACATTAGCACTCATTATAATCCAATCCCAGATGTTGACATCTCACGTTTCCATATTGACTTGCGTTCTCACTTGGAACAAAAAGGTCCTCCACAAGATCGCCTTCTTCTTCATTTGCACATGACCCCATAACGACCACCATTATTTCTTAATTTATAGTCATTTTCATGTAATTAACATGCAGTAATTTACCTTTTCCCCCAGGGGAAGCGGCAGAATACAGTAATGGCAGCTCTGTCAATAGTCAGAGCTCAGCCCTGACTTTAAGAAGTTCTTCTCTTCACCCCACCTCCGAGAGAATACCTCCTCAAGCCCTCGACGCAACCTCAGGAAAAAGCCTTCGTCCTCGCTCTTTTGTAACCTAGACTTCACATTTTAGCCCACGCTTGATCATTTCCTGACCTTTAAGGCATAAAGAATTGTTCACTCCGCGCATTTTTCGACGGCTTAGTACAGCCCAATATACTTTAATAATATTGCACGTATTTAGGATATTACGTGCTATTGTACTGCTTAAGAGTTTAGCAGTAATTTAATACATATCTCCGCAAATGACGGCAATTCGGAGCCGTGAATCTGTTGTGCTGACTTTCTGAGTCTCTGCAGAGTTTTCCTGCAGAATATGAAAGTACCAGCTCCTCTAGTTGAGACCCATTTATTTACCGGGCTCAGTATTTGCATCCATGTGATCCAGGCTGCTCTGCAAGCAGCATTTTGACAGCAGCTGACCAGTTTATGACGATCTACGAGTGAGATTATGCTCTAACTACGGATCACAGCGCCATCTGCAGACATCATAATCCACTCTGACTCCTGGCTGACCTCTTCTGTCCGCCAATCCATCACCATAGCAAACAAGGAGTGTCTCAGAGCCGATCTTTGATGCGGTCCCACTTTCATCCCTGGAGAATCACCACCAGTAAACTTCTTCTCAGTCTCCGAGATAGTGCCCAAGTCTAGTTAAAAGGTCCGCTGTCCTTCTGCTGGACACCTCCATACCTAATGTTGAACCAAAACACATAGAAGAGACCCAGAGAACCTGATTCCCATCTTCTTGTCCTCGTCGCTACTAAATAAAGTTGTTTTTCTTCTATATGCGTCCCCTGAGGGGTTGAGCTGGAGGCCCGTTGGACATGGTCAAGCACGTAGCAGACTCTGCTCGTCCCAGGACGGCCTGCTGAGATGTTTACTTCCTTATAATTGCTGTCTTGACCTTGTCTTTTTTTTTCTTCTACCTGATCCTCTCAATAAGAAATGAAGAAGAGTGATGTAGAAGAGACGACCAGGTAGAGCCGTGGCACGGTCGCCGTATCTCGCTGGGGACGGTTGTGAGCGTGTCGGCTCGGCTTAATAATTCAAACCGGATCCAAACACGAGCGTAGACCTTCATTATTTACAGACTGTATGCATTTATCCAACAATCACAGGCACACGCACACGAGTTTGATGCAGACGTCCGGGAGTACGGGAAAGAATTACGATTCATTTTTAAGGAATGCCAAATGCACAAAAGGAGAGCGCGAAAGTAAGAGAGGAATAGAGAGAGAGAGAGAGATAGAGGGGTGGGGGGGATAGAGGGATAGAGGGAGGGAAGGATGTAGAGAGAGACAAATAGTGAGAGGGAGGGGAGAGTGATGGAGGAAGGAAAGGAGGGAGAGAGAGATTTAGAGGGAGAGACAGAGGGAACGAGAAAGAGGGAGAGGGAAGGAGGGAGGGAGTCGAGAGAGCGAGAGACGGAGGGAGGGAGAGAAAGAGAGAAGGAAAGAGTGTGAGAAAGCGTGCGAGAGAGGGAGGGAGAGAGGGAGTGGGAGAGGGAAAGGGGCGGGAGCGAGAGAGAGGATGAGACTGAGGGAGAGAGAGAGAGCGAGAGAGGGAGGGAAGGAAGGAGAGAAGGAGAGAGTGTGAGAAAGCGAAAGAGAGAGGGAGGGAGGGAGTGGGAGAGGGAAAAAGGGCGGGAGAGAGAAAGAGACGGTGAGACTGAGGGAGAGAGAGAGAGGAGACGGGGACAGAAAGAGACAGAGAGAGAGTGAGGGAGAGAGGGAGAGAGACATACAGATAAAGACAAAGAGAGGGAGAGAGGAATAGAGAGAGAGAGAGAGAAAAGGAGAGGGATAGAGGGAGGGAAGGATGGAGAGAGAGAGAGAGAGGCAAAGAGCGATAAGTAGGAGAGAGTGAAGGAGGGAGGGAGGGAAGGAAGGACAGAGAGATATAGAGGGAGAGACAGAGGGAACGAGAGAGAGGAAGAGGGACGGTGGGACGGAGGAGGGAGATCGAGAGAGCGAGAGAGGGAGGGAAGGAAGGAGAGAAGGAGAGAGTGTGAGAAAGCGAAAGAGAGAGGGAGGGAGGGAGTGGGAGAGGGAAAAAGGGCGGGAGAGAGAAAGAGACGGTGAGACTGAGGGAGAGAGAGAGAGAAGGAGACGGGGACAGAAAGAGACAGAGAGAGAGGGAGGGAGAGAGACATACAGAGAGAGAGAGAGAGAGAGAGAGAGAGAGAGAGAGAGAGAGAGAGAGAGAGAGCGAGAGAGATACAAAGAGAGGAAAGGATGAGGAAAAAAAAAAGGAGGTGAATCACTGCGAGAGACATTGAAAGTAAAGCTGGAGCATCTATATGTAGAAAATATTAAACTTGCATGAACCTTTCTTCCCCATCTTTACCCGGTTCCTCGGTGGCCCGGCCCAACTCTTACAATACACAATCAAGGAGAACAGAGAGAGGCTGGGGTCCAACGTCTACCATAGGTGGAAAATAACCTTTAAAGATATACATTTATTCAACAACATCTATAATACTCTTCCCCGTCTGCGGTCACGGTACCCTTGAGGAGCTAAAAGTAGCGGTGGTACAGAAGGAGGCGGCGCTCCTCGTGTTGTTGAGTTCTGATTTTTATGAATTTAAAGTGGGCTTCTACTGTAAAAGAGAATGATTGCAGAGTATGGACCCATTATTTACAAAAGGACTAAAGGATTTGATTCACACTGAAAGGATCTGCTCAGAGTTTCCAGATGGGAAATGTTGAAGTACTTACAGGCTGAAAGTACTGATGTCCAATTTTAATCCTGATTCCTACAGAACCTCGGGGTCTCCTTCAGCAACATATCGAAAGACACAACCACCTCAACTGGCTCCTTTGGACCCAAAGCAGCAGCAGCGGCTCCACTCAGAACTCCCTCCGGACCTTATCTCTAAGTCCGAGTCCATCTATCCTCCTATGGAAGATCAATTCAGGTCTTTGTATCCTAGACCCCCATTCTTCCAGTCAGAACCCCGGGCCCTCGATCACAGGTGAGGGTTCTAGAAAACACAGTGAAGGCTTAACGGGCGGGAGCGAAGACGAGGAAGGGAGTAAAGCCAGAAGAAGGCAGTAGGCAGCTTACAACTAGGATGCCGTTAAAGTGTGAAGAAGATGAAGATGCCGGGATGCACAAAATCGTTAAAAGACATTATAACAAGTGGAAAAACCCACAGAAACAAAAAACGGATCTTCCCAATTTTATCTCTGATGGATCAGTAAGAATTGATCCGGGTTTTTCAGGACGATTGGTTTGATGAGGAGTCATCCGTTTTTAACATCACTTTGGATGATGTTGCTAGCATCATTAGCATTTCCGGTGAGCTAGCACCAGAACACGGCCTTGTGAACTAACTAAATGCAGCCGAGCGTATTTATTTATAATTCCTCTCTACAAAACGCATAAACCGGTTTGAGAAAGTCGCTCGAGCGCACGTCACACGGCCTTTCTGATTCCATGTAATCGTTTCATGTTGACGCCACGCGGCATCAGATCCCGTCTTCAATCGGAACGGTTCCGCCTTCATGTAACCGCAGCTGCTGGAAAGTCATTATTTCCTCTCCAGTTAATGTTTGCACAGATGCTATTGATTCATGCGGGGTGTATGAGAGCCTCGCCTCGTTAGGAGCTATATGATACGAACGAGAGCATTTGTGCATGTGTGTGTGTGTACGTATGTGTGTGTGTGTGTACATCTGTGAGCATGTGATTTGTCTGTAATATGTCGGAGTTGGGTCGATAGCTTCTCGCTAATCAAGGCAGGATCTAGGTTAATGTGTATGTGCACAGGTTGGTAGTGTGTACACATGCAAACACACACACCTATACAAGCTAACTAAACACAGTTTGTCGCTCTTCCATTGTGTGTGTGTGTGTGTGTCTTTTCATAAAAATACGTGCATACCGCGGTGTGTGATCGCTGCTTAATTCCTGGGGGCGTGGCTAAATGTATCCATCAATAGCAATGTCAATGGACATCATCCGTTATGATAACCAATCAGATTTAGTAACTCTTATTCAGGCAAAAAGCTGACTAGGTTTTATTCTCACATCACCAGTTTGAGCATTCTCTGTTCTTGGAGAGGTCCGGAGGTCAGAGGAGCTTTTCCAAGAGAGAATTTAAAGGGACAAAGAGTTTTGAAAAAGACAGAAATTCTATGTGTTGAGTCCTCAGAATGTCACCAGCTGCTCGATTGTGCTCATGTCTCCCTGGAGTACCGACTTTATGTTTTGACTACTGAAACACTCCAAAGGCATCGGGAGAAAGAAAATAAAAATCTGGCAGGAGATCCCCAAAATTGCGTTGGCAGTGCTTCTTCAAAAGAGGCCCCTCCCACTTAGTAGTCCACTCTAAATGATTTAGGTGCGAGTTAAAATCCAATTTAAGCCACGTCTCCGTCGGCTGGGTCTCCTTCTATCACCAGTCCAGGCTGTTACGCTTCAACGACTGCAAATGTTCTGGTCGTAAAAGGCCCCTCCGGGATCTGAGACCGAGCTTCGGTGAATCCAACGGGTGGCGGTGGTCGCCTTCGGGTCATGACGGTCAGCCCTATGCCAGGCGGAGCGCGGGGAGAATTGGCTGTGAGGATGTGTGCTGGAGTCAGTGATGCATCTAAAGAACGGCGGCGGCAGATCCCTGGCTGAAAGAATGTAAGACAGGGTACAAAGGGCAGGACTCGATTGGCCCAGATGAAGCCCGGCGTATCAGTATCCTGGAGCTAGAGGAAATAATGGCATCAGGGTTTTCTGGTACGGGTGGATAGGGTTATGGTTCGGTGATGAAGCTTCACCTCAACTTTCTTCCCCAATCTCCATGAGCCGTCGCTGCTTCGGCGCCTTGAATATTTGCCTCATTAAAGGTTTGTGTACCGACTCCAAGGCAGCAGAGCGTAGGGGGGCAACCCCCCCCCCATTCTCATTATTAGTCCTTGCCTCCATCTGGAGCGACGCGGTTTCAAAGCAGGCTGGCGCGATATTAAGTCCAATTAACTTGACGCGGGGCCTCCACCACACCACCCACAACATCAGCTCTCATCATCGGCCCAACTGTTAACAGAGTGTGAAACAAGGTTTTCGGAATTAATGCTTCACCTCAGGGCGCACATCAACAACGTTGTCACCGGGTACCGAAGGAGAAATGGGACTAAGAGCTAAACATTAAGAGTCAAACATTCGTTGGACCTCTTCATGACTCTATACGGAACGATACTCAGAGAGTTTGTTGGAGTTATCGGTAGAGTTATCGGCAGTTATTGGAGAAATCTGCATGATGTCGTTCTAAACCTCGGGTACCGTTACATTGTTCCTTTGATGTTTATTACTGGAGAGGGACAGGAAATCATCAGACACTGTCTGTTTAAGAGTAGGTTCAGAGGTAGGTGGGTGGGTCTCTGAGAGCACGGAAGAAAAAGAAAGGTTATTAGCTGTCAGAGCTAACTTAGGCTAGCTGAAGGTAAAGGTACGCTAACGCTTGTGTTAAACCAACAATCTCTGACAGTTCTGCTTTTGTAACTTGGTCAAAGAACTTGTCAGAATCAGCGCAACTCCGATTCATAACGGTACCCCGGGCAGGTTCTTGCGTTTGTATTGAATTTTTTAGGGTTTAAGACGGACCGCTGACAACACACACACATCCCCATCATCTCTCTCACAGCCGCCAGTGAACGCCCATCCGGCTGCGGATTGACACGTAGCTTTTGATGGATAAATTTAGATTAGTCACACTCTCAGGTATTCCGACGCGATGACAAACAAAGAGCCGTGAATGTTATTTTTATGGATGCTCACACACACACACACACACACACACACACACACACACACACACACACACACACACACACACACACGCACACACACACATACACAAATCATTAAGAAGGCGTAGGCAGGACCTTTCCTGCTGAGGGACAAAACATTTCTCACTCAGCGCAGTCATCCATGTCCATATTTGGAGAGGCATGGCGAGCTTCCTGTCTGAAATGTTCCGCAGACGTCAGCACTTACTTAACGAAGGCCTGATGGGATGGATGGACGAGGAGGTGTAAAAAAAGTCAGAGGGGCCAATCGGTGACGCGGCGGAGAATCAACACACCTAATCCCATATTTACAGTGTATAAACATCACCCGTGAAGGACGCATGCCCCTCCCACAAGGTGCTCCGCCGGTTTTACGGCGTATCGCCGGCAGCCTGCAGGACGTGGAGTCGCCGCATTGCTTATAAATGTGCAGCATCAATCAAACCAGAGCAGACAAACAATCCGGTTCACCGACATTGAGCTCCTTTACTGATCGGGCATGAGCAGGTAAAGATTCTCCCGAAATGAACGAGGCCATTCCGTCGGGGGCGGGGCTTCCGAGAGACATATTGGATTTTTAAATGCTATGCTGCGATATATATCCTTATATAAAAAAACTAATTTAAGCACACTTAAATTAGTTTTTTGCATCTATGTGTAAACCAGGACTTTACTGCGGACACCGGCTCCTCGGCTGCTCTATTTATAAATGCAATGCCACATTAGGACAATCGTTATTTAGGAGGTTGTTTCGTAAAATGTCAATTATTTTATCTTCCTTTCTTACTTTGGCAGCCGAGAAGAACCTCTGGAATGAATCCAAACTTAATGAGGAACAAAAAAACAACTTTTATAACCAAAATAGAAACCTTAGCACACAGCTTTAACTAGGCCTACATATCCCTGAATGGCCCCAATCCCCTGCATCATAGAATCTATTCCAATGACTGAACCCCTCAAATGAAATGTGACCCCATAATGATCTTCAAACGGTCCATAGTGACTCAACCTAACTATTTCCAGGGAGTTAAAATCCAATAATGACTCAATAATGAAGATAAATACAATTAACTGTAGACAAATGGTCGTATGGTTGAGACGTTATGTTTCAAAAAACAGTTGTTTTCGGAAAATGCTCCGCCTAGTGGGTAAAATTTGGACTATTATAGGAAAATATGATAGTTCTGCTTAAGTCGATTCATATGCACCAAGTTTGGACTCAATCGGACCAACGGTTAATACATAGCGTCTCAAAAACATTTGGATATAAACCTCCCCCTAGTGGCGGAAATATGCAACTGGCGTTTCCCAAAATCAATATAGATCTTCCATGTTCTAATGTCTATGTGGGTATAATATTTACAAATGATCCACGAAACACTTTTTGACTTATCGCGTTAACACCGGACTTTTCTGCGATATAATCCGAGCAGATTGAGAAGAAGACCTCCAAACTACAACGTTAGAAAATCCACCGCTAACGATCCTGGAAGAATTCAGGAAGTGCTGCCGCACCTATTTTTAGATGAGGTTTTCTCTTCACCGAAACAGGAGGTGAAGAGGCGCGTAGAGGTCCAGAGACCGAGGGGGGAAGGTTCACGGACGAGCCAATCGAAGAAACAGAACGCATCCAGAGGAGAAGAAAAAGATGAAGCCTCGTAACTCCGAAGCAACGCGTTCAATAAAAGATGAGGCGAGAGACGGAGATGAGGAGGGGAGAACCTGAGAGAGGAGGCAATGAGATAAGATCTACCTGTAGTATGAGGAAGATGGGAGACATTTTGAGCAGGGAAAGGAAAAAAAAAAGGCGTGATTCACAAAATATTTCCATATATATACATATATATATATATATTAATATATATATAAATGCATGTAAAAGTAAATAAAAAAACACGAAACAATCAAAAGTAAAGAAACGCCATCGCCATCTTTGAAGGGCTTCTGCAGCTTTTTCAAAAAATCTAAAGCCTTGATTCCACCGGAAGCGGCGTGGCTTGTTGCTCCCTTCAGACAGGAAGTCAAACACAGGAACGACTTAAAGCATCCGGTCGGATTAAAAAAATAAATGTCCGATACTCTGGATCGTATTCATCAACATCACGTATGATGGTCGGTCGGAAGACCAACACGTCAACATAGACGAGAAGGACGCGCTCATCTGTGACATCGTCTAGGACGTCATCTATGACATCATCTATGACATCATCTATGACATCCTCTACGACGCCACAGATCCGTTTTACAAGGACAACAGTAAAAAGGAAGTTTGGTTGCAGGAGTTTTTGGACCAGAAGGTGATCTTGTCTACTTATTACCTCCTAAGGAAAAAGCGAGATGTGACTTTGCCCAACTACAATTTTGCTGACGACAGTAAAGATCCATTCAGTAGATTCAAAACAACAAAGCAGCAAAAACAAAGCACGGGAAGACATCTGTGTGTCAGGACACACTGATTTGACCGCAAAAATGGGGACAGACAGGTGGTTTTAATGTTGCGGCTCATCGGCGTCAACCCGGCTCGACTCGCGTCGTCACCCCGGGAGGCGGCGATACAGACGGATTCAGATGTACTCAAATCAGCAGCAGCAGCATCTCGTCAGAGCGGGGATGACAAGCGAGGAGACACAGTGATGGATGCGAGGGACGCCGGGCGAACAAGCTGGAGCGATGGAGACGGAAATAGAAAGACAGAGGCGGAGGAGACGGGGGGGGGGGGAAGAGAGGAGAGAAGATGCTGAGCCGGTGGGAAGAGAGGGGAGACGACTTTGATGACACCCTTGTTTGAAATGTGATGGATGCGAGGAAAAAACATGTGATCCCTCGTCACCTCGCTGCGGGATAAAAAACTCTCCAGTGTTGGAGTCTGAAAATATATATTTTCTACATTCCTGGAGTGCTACAAACGTCTGAAATACATTTATAAGATCTCGTTATTCAGTGCTTTTTTATAAATCAAGCACGTCATCCATCTTTGAGTTTATTTTCTTCTTCCTCATCTTTGTCGGCCCACTTCAGCACATATGGGCTCTTTAACGCCGTTTGATGATCAGTGGGATGACGAGGCGCCGCAGGTGGGACGGTCTAATGATGCCCTACTAGCGTGTGTGTGTGTGTGTGTGTGTGTGTGTGTGTGTGTGTGAGAGAGTGTGTGTGTGTGCGTGTGTGTGCTCGTACGTATGTTCACAAACATGTTAAATATAACATATATGTAAATTAGGTCTCCGAAACGTTTGGAGATAAAACTCCCCCTAGTGTCAGATATTTACAACGACCTTTCACAAATTCAATCCAGTTCTTCCTCACACAAAGATCTATGTGGATAGAAAAATATTGATCCATTTGATATCCGTAGCCTTCTCCCTATCGGAAGATCGGAAGGTAGCCGGTTCGAATCCCACCAGGTTCTACTTGTCGTAGGGTCCTAGAGCAGGACCCTGAAACTGAAACTTCGAAGGCTCCGCCCACTGCCCCCTCAGGGAAGGGTCAAATGAAGAGAAATAACTTCACTATGTTGTTCTGTGTACGACTGAACGCGATCAATAAAGGATTTCTTCTTATTCTTTCTGGGGACACACCCTTGCCGTCCTGCGCGACAGCGAGGGACCGGTTCGACCGGGCCTCTGCAGCATGATATGACGAGTAGGTGGAGTCTTCATGCCACTGATGAAGGGGACAAATATGAAACCACTCTTTAAAATTTTTTCGGCGTGATCAAATATAAAAGAAACCGAGGGAGAGAGAGAGAGAGAGAGAGAGAGAAAGAGAGCCTTGGGGTGTGTGTCTTATGTATTTGCATTTCCTCTCATGTATGAATTATCCTCGTTCCCATGATTTCTAACCCTTTCATCTCCCCCCTCAGCTCCGCCTCCACCTCTCCTCCTCACCCCTCCACAGACGTATTCTCCCATGAGGCCGGAGGTAAAGCAAGATGAGGAGAGTAGCTTTCTGGACCCGGGCCTCGTTGGCCTTCGGCGGCTCTCTGCTGCCAAAGTTCCCCCATCAGGGATCCAGGAGGGCTTTTGAACTCTCTGGGAGGGAGAACACACACACACACACACACACACAGAGAAGGAGGTAACGGGAAGGTTAAACTGCAGAAGCAGGAGGAGGAGGACAAATGGGATGGGATCAAAAAAAGGTAACAATGAAGATGGATTATGTGCGGTACCGGATGAAGGAGCAGGATTTGAAGAAGGAGGAGAGGGTGAGTCCGAAAAAAAAGAGGGATAACAGAAGAGGAGAGAAAATTCAAACGTGGAGGGGACAAGGATTTAGAAAAGAAGAAGAAGGAGAAGGTTTGTGGGTCCAGTCCGGAAGAAGGTTATAGAAAGGTCAGAGCCGCCCATCCCCACCCCCCCACCCCCTGACATCCGCCAATTCAATCATCCCTCTCTCTTAACCTCCTCTTTTCATTCAAACTCCTCTCACATCCGTCCATCAGCGGAGGATCCATTCAGTCCCCCCCCCCCCCGAAAAACAACAAAGCAGCGGTGTGGTCATGTGACACTCACGGATAAGAAGGAATAACTTGTTTAGCATCATCTTTGCTAGAGTTCAAACCGTCAGCGGCGGGCGCCGCCACAGATTATATTATGTGTTAGGTGATAAATGGGAAGCAGAGTTTTATGTTCTGGTCTAAAAAAGGGGAAAAAAGTATTTCTATTTTTTTTTAGAAAAGCGCCGAAACCCCGATTCAGCATCATTGTGATGAAATAATACGTTTAGCATTTTTCAACACTCGTACTTTATTGAAGAAAAGTGGGCCGCAGAGTCTTTTAGTGCCTTTAGAGATCCAGTTACCAGCTTATAGAGACACAGTGTGAGAAATTGGGTTTGGGTTTTTTTGCCTATAGTTGCAACTTTTCTTCTGTGGCGCTGATTAACGATCTGTTTTATAAAAGCTCTGATTCCATTCCCACCACGAGTTTTGCGATCCGTTACATACCTCCGTACGTGAGCAGGGAACCGTTGGGGCCTGACTCTTTTTTCTCGGGTCTAAGTAGAACGTAATATCAGGGTTTTCTCTCAGATGTTGGTGGTTTTGGGTTGAATTCCCCCCCATCCGAGTAAAATCCTCGACATGGACTCTATAGCAGCAAAAATGAGCGGCACTTTGTTCATTAAAAAGATAAAACAAACAGACCAACTGTTTGATCTCGCTCCCTGTCTGCCATAGCGTCGCTCGCCCCGTCTCTCTCTATTTCTCTCTCTCTCTCTCTGAAGGAATGAAATAGGTGAGTGATGCTCTCCCTCTCTCTCTCTTCCTAGTTGTTCCTCGGTGTGTCTGGTCTAGAAAAGAAAAGATTTACCACCTTAATACAAACAGAAACTTGTTATATAACTTTTTACAGGCAGCTTAAATGTTATCTGTGTGGCTAAAACTACCCCAGAGTGATTTTAAACTCCTCGATTTTAGTCTATTTTCATTGATATGGGAAATAATTCACTTCTTTTTCGTAAGAATATACATGCAAACCAGTTCACAGACTATGCAAGGCAGGTACGGTGCACTTTTATTCCACCTCACTGTAAACGCAATGAAGGTGGGCCATGGAGGTAGTAAGAGAGGTGAACAAGACTTCTGTAAAAATCCAATCAAGGTGTAATGGAGGCCTGAGTTGTTCCACCTCTGAGATAGCACTGGAGGTAGTAAGAGAGGTGAACTGGACTTCTGTAAAAATCCAATCAAGGTGTAATGGAGGCCTGAGTTGTTCCACCTCTGAGATAGCAGTGGAGGTAGTAAGAGAGGTGAACTGGACTTCTGTAAAAATCCAATGGAGGCTTAAGAAGGATTGAGTTGTTCTTTCCCTGAGGGGGCGGTGGAGGTAGTAACGGAGGGGAATTGGTCATCTTTATGAAAGCAAAGGAGGCATAAGGAGGATTGAGTTGTTTGATCCTTGAGATGGCAGTGGAGGTAGGAACAGAGGTGAATCGGACCTCTGTATCACGCAAGATAGACAGGAATGATGGGAGGTTTTAAAAACAGCTATTAGCATTTAGGAGATAACTGAAGGAAAAAGAAAAATCATTTGAATATATCTTCAAATTGCGATGTCCCGGCGCTCCGTACCGTTTCAGACAATCACTCCTCCAACTTCAGACGTAAAGGTCAGCGTCTGCTTTAGGAAACAGATTTATATAGTTAATAGTTGTGAAAAAACAAACAAAAACAAAAACCTTGTTACACTACGAGCAGAACTATTGATTTGTCTTATTGTTTCAACAAACTTTTATCTATTATTTGTGCTTTTCTGGCTGAAAATAAAAGCCTTACACGACCTCACAATCGCTTGTTCTCAACAACTGTATTGATTTCCCCCAGACAAAATGACAAACAACAGCAGAAAGTCCTTATACTCAAATAATACTTACATTTTTTTGGAGGGGGGATTGTGAAAATGAGCAGTTATGAGGATTGTTCAGATCTTATTTAAGATACTTTTCAGTTCTTTTTTTATCATTCTAAGCCATTATAAACCAATCAACTACTGACATGGGAAATAAAAAAACGGTTCCCGTGGCAATTTGCTATTATTTATTGCCAAATGATTATTATTTGTCTTCTTTCAGCTGCTTTACCTTTATCTTTTTATTTTATACATTTAACTTGTTATTGATGAGAAAGACTACAAATATGCTATTTGAATTTTTTTTTTAAAACTACATTTTTGTCTCTAAAAACGAGTGAAATTAGTGAAAAAAAAAAATATTGGAGATACCGATTATATGATCTCCTGTAGCCGCCGAAAAACGTGTATGCAGTAATCGACAGCTGGACACACACATACACATACATGCACATACATGTGTGTTTATGTGTGTGTATGTGTGTGCATCTGTGTGCATGTGTGTGCGTGTGTGTGTATGTGTGTGTATGTGTGTGTATGTGTGTGTGTGTTTGCGTGTGTGTGCACGCTCTAAGGGAAATGCTCACCGGATCAAATTTTGTGAGAATCCTGCGTCTCCACTTATAATTATACCTCTGAGAAATCAGTGCACTGGCCCTTTAAATCCACGAGCGAGATTCATGAGGTCAGAAGAGCTTATACGTATAAAAATATATAATCTACACAAACACAGGATGCATTTGTTTTTTAACATAATTTACATAATACATTTTTCATACTGTTAGACAGACAGACAGACAGACAGACAGACAGACAGACAGACAGATAGATAGATAGATAGATGGCTATCTCTATCTGCCTTCTGTTCCCTCTCTCTCCCTCTATTCCTTTCTCCCTCTCTTCCCTTCTCCCTCTCTCTCCCTCTCTCTCTCCCTCTCCCTCTCTCTCCCTCTCTCCCTCTCTCCCTCTCTCTCCCTCTCTCCCTCTCTCCAGCTGGGTTCAGCCCTGAGCTGCGTCCCACAGGGAGCTGTCGGGATTACCGCTGCAGATCTAACAGCCAGCAGAGGGATGGAAAATGGGGAACAGTCTGGGGAGAAGAGAACGAGGGAGCGAGGGAGCGAGGGAGCGAGGGAGCGAGGGAGCGAGGGAGCGAGGGAGCGAGGGAGCGAGGGAGCGAGGGAGCGAGCAGCGGGGTGTCAGGGGGTAAGGAGGCTAGAGTTGGATTCCAGACAGAAGGAGTCGGTACACAGATGACTACCTACCACATTACCTCCTGACAGCGTCAGTGGAGACATTAAGGAGGCTGAGGAGGAAGGGAGGAAGGATGGCAGGAACGAGAGGAGAGAATGAGACTCCTGCTGTGGCTCCGATCCATCTATCCCGTCCGACGTTGGGCGAGAGGCGGAGTAGAGCCGTGAAACGGCGCCGGCTCATTACACGACCAACTTACAGAGATCGAGTCCAGGGATCAACCACCATCGTTGACTATTCAGATAGAAATTCTAAAATAAAATCAGTTTGTAAGAGACGACTATAATTTTTTTAATAAAAATGTTTTTTGTCCACTTTATTCACCAGTGCTTGATCGTAATGTGGTAATTTATTATATCTGTATCTGAAAATAGAAAGTTTGATGTTTGACACGCGGAAAGAAAAACAAAATTCCTCATTTCAACAACGATAGATACACTGTAAAATAATAAATAAATAAAATAAAATAAAATCTGTATAAATTACTGCAAAATAATGCAGAGGACAGATAGAAATTATTTCTTTAAATTATCATAAAAACAATATAATAAAATATAATTTCAGCCTATTTACAGTCCCATTGTTATTTTCAGTGACAGTTAATTACAATAAATTCAGATTTTTTAAAAAAATTTTAAGATTGACATTATTTCACAAATATAGTATATATATATATATATATATACTATATTTGTGAAATAATACTTCTGTCACTTATATTAATGACTTGCTGGTAACCTTCCGATATTTTTTACAAACATTTTGCCTTTTCACGGTAATAAAGTCTTTGTTTCACACTCATTCTGACCGTGAACAATAAAGTTGTTTATCTGTGTTGAGGATAATTCAGCGAATCTACAAGGACGATATATTGTTTTGTATCTTACAATCTTTTTCTGTTGCCATTATTTTTACAATGTAATGTAAAAATAGCCTAATAATAATAATAATAATAATACATTTAATTTCTAATGTCATTTTTCAACGACCAAGTCCTGAGCAGGTACCAGAACCTGGTTTCTCTGACCGGTAAAATGACTAACCTTAGGTCCAAGGTCTCTCATTACTGCCTACATACCAGGAACTAGCCACCTCCCATCTCCATCTGTTTGACATGGGATTCATTTTGAGCCGGTCCAGCAAGAAGGCTGGTCCAAAGTTCCAGGAAAAGACAGTACAAATAAAACCAGACAGCGCTGATGAAAAAACGGAGTTTCATTTCAACGACCAAGTCCTGAGCGGTACCAGAACCTGGTTTCTGTGACCGGTAAAATGACCAACCTTATTCTCTATTTTCTTTTCTTTTCTTTTTTTTCTGAAGAGGAGCAGAATTTAAACACAAGCAGAACTAATAAAGGATGCATTTGGCGTGTAGCGAATGGCGCTCATTTGCATTTTCCCGCTGAGAGCGGAATGAATGTTTGGATGCCCGTGAAGGAAAGATGAAGGAGAACCGGTAGACGATTAGCTCCGCGAAGACTAAAGACTGGAAACACGTGGGAATGAGTTCCGCTGCTCCAAACACAAACCTCTGAAGCCTGCTAATTCAACTTGCTCGTATAAACTCAACCTATAAGAATGCCAGATAAGGATTATAGATTATAGATTATATATTCACACCGGTGTGATCTCAGACTCCTGAGGGTTAAAGGTCTTCTTCAAAGTCGTGTCTGAATGGGACGGATCCTTAGATAATTCCTTTTAATGATTAAATCTTGACTCGAAAATGGACAAATTTGACTCCGTTAAATTTGCTCTAAAGCAAATCTAGTCTCCCTCCGGGTCCACGATTAAAAACACACAAATCAACACATTTCAGAACCTATATCGGCGCCACTCTGCAATAAGACGTACTTTATAAAGGATATATAACTGAATATAATTTGTTTTCTGTACGGATGGTTAACGCTTTATTAATTAATAATAAGTTATTAGGAATACTTGTTATAACACAGTTATAAGCAAGTTATTTATTATAGAATTCCACTTTCATCTCACTGAAATGTAAAATATGAAAAGATAGTTGTAGTTTATCTCAACAAAAACTGGTCGGCTAGGAATAACTTATATAACTAATATAGGAGCCTGATAGAAAACCCCCCAAATTCCCGCTTTACTCGACTGGATACTTCCTGACACATTTATAAAACAACTTTATTCCTAAATCTCCTTCACCTCAACACCTCAAAGTGAAAGACATTACAGATTCTTATATTTCTCATTGCTCCGGCGAGAATAGAATATCTGCTGTGATACGTACGAGGGGCCCAGAAAAGAAGTACTTGCAAAGGGAAAACATCAAAGCGTTTGAAAAGGCGCAAAAGAATTCCTCACCTTCGGAGATGTAACGATGGAAAACGCTCGCTTCAGGATTCACATGTTACCATGGCTACAGCATCGCGGTTGAGGGTCAAGGTCCAAAGTTTTCTGTTTATTCACTCACTGTAAGAGAGAGAGAAAAAAACCAACAAGGAATAAATTATTGGACAGAAAAAACAAACATAAAAATTTGCAGAGTGAATAACTTTAGACAACGGTGAAAAGGGGGTGCGTGGGCTCAAAGGGGAGGACTGGTGTTATCGGTGAAACCTGCAGGAAGCTACGACGTTCGGTCGAATTTGAAGGTACGTAGCAGCGATGTGAATGAAACTGCAATATTCTGGAGAATACACTAGTTTACACTAATTTTTAGAATTTTTTCTTTATTGGCAGCTTAATTCTTATTAAATCGGTTGGTTGTGCAACACTGAGCCGGGTGGGAGTGAAAGCATGTGTCCTATAGACTGACGCCCCCCCCCACTGCACGGGAAATCTGACCTCACATGCTGTTGCTACTGGATATCAATGACTTGAACAACCCTCGCCATTGATTCAAAGATATCCCTCTTCCTTCCTTGACCTTCCCATCCTTTTTTTTTTTTTTTCCAATTTCACCTCCCACACTCGACTTCCTTTTTGATCCAATTTTCCCATTTGGATTTTTCACTCCCACCGGCCCTATCCCTCCCTACCTCACACTTTCCAGCTCCCTCCTCCTCCTTCAAAGCATGGTGGACGCGGCTGAAACAAAGGCTGCTTCTGTATCCGTCGAGTCAGCAGGGTAGGGCGATGGAGGGAAGGAGGGAGGGAGCGATCAAATCGAGGCAAGGAGGGAAAGAATGAGGGCAAAGACTGAAGTGGAGGCAGAATAATGAGGGCGGGGATGAGGAGGAAATGAAGAGGCGGCGCGGGGATGGCAACACTGGTAGATTATGGTGGGGGTGATCTGAGAGTCATTTAAACTAGACAATTTCTCAAGGAATATTATTCTGTGCCTGTCGGTCAAATTGAAGCATTTGCATTAACTTGGACTGTTTCCTTGAGCAAACCGAGTCTAGTAGAGCAAGTAGTGATTTTTCTGTAACATCTTTGATGTAATACTTGATCTCCGATGTCTTTGATTCGTGACTTCACGTCTTTGATGTCTCCACTGTGTGACTAGGTGTCTCAAATGTTTGACTTGAAGTCTTTGATGTGTGACTTGATGTCTTTGATGTGTGACTTGATGTCTTTGATGTGTGACTTGATGTCTTTGATGTGTGACTTGATGTCTATGATGAGTGACTTGATGTCTTTGATGTCACCAATGTGTGACTAGATGTCTTTGATGTCTCCAATGTGTGACTTGAAGCCTTGATGTATTACATTTGTAACATGATGTCTTTGATGTTTTCAACATTTGACTAAATTCTTTGATGTCTTTGATATCTTCTTCTTCTGATTCTATTTGACGTTTTTTGACATGTGACCGGATTTCTTTGATGTCTTCAATGTGTGACTCGATTGTCTTTGATGTCTCAGATGTGTGACTTGATATCTTTAATATACTTAATTTTGACTTGATGTTTTTGTTTTCTTCATTATGCGACTTGAGTCTACGAATCTTTGTGAAAACCATTCGGCCAACTGTAACAAAAACTCATAGCAGACTAGTCCCGATCAAGCTGCTCAATTTGATGTACTATCAGCACATATGCTGTAAGAGCTGTGAGAATAGATGCACACAAAGAAATGTTCCAGAAAAAAACATTTACTGAATAGTGTTTAGTGTGCTACAAATAACTAGAAAAATATCTTCCCATGCCTCCGGATTGAACTTAAAATCTATCACACGTGAAAATGAGTGAAAAGACTGGAGAATCCAAAAAGTTCTGGTTAATAATGCAAAAATAAACAAAATTAAGAAACCAATCCAAGTAAGCCCCTCTGGCAGTTGTGACGTTCTTTGAACTTAAAAAACGTGAAAGTAAGGACCCGGTTATGTGACGCACACTTTTAGGGCCTCTACGAAGCAGCTGTGGAATTTTATTCGACACTATCCAGCAAGTTTTTGAGTAGAAGAAGCTCGAACCGCTCTTCATCACATACGTGAGGGCAGCAGCCCCTATAAGCCCTCCTTTGTTGGGGGACGTAAAAGAAATATGAAGAGGTAAGTGGGGGTATGAAAGAGAAAAAAGAAAGAAAGAGATGGATGCATAGTAGAGTTACATCAGTACTGTGGTGGTGTCTGGTATCAGCAGGATCTCTCTCTCTCTCTCTCTCTCTTACTCTCTTACTCTCTCACCCACAGTAAGCCAATAATGAAATCTGCTTAGAGCAGCACAAAAGTCACGCACTCCATTTCATCATATGCAGAATATCTACTCCTCTAAATCCGCCCGCCGGAGGGGCTATCACAGGTTGAGGCTGTCTAGGAATGTGTTGCTGGAGAAGTTAATCCTTTAAACAGCTACTAAATAACGCGAATAACGGACTTCTGTGTCTCGGACAGATGGATGGACGTGACAGGAGTTTGCGTTTTTGGTTTGGGTTTGTGATTTATTAATTCCCAGCCTTACTGTAATACCACCTTGGGAAAAGGTACAACGATAAGGCTGGATTTGAAAAAAAAAAAAGGGCTTCTTTGTCAGCAGATGTGCCAGGAGAAGGAGAAAGTGATTGACTGGTGTTAATATGCAGGACCACACCTTGAGCGGCGCACAAGGGCACAAGCTTTGGTTTCACTAGGCACTGGGGAGAGAAACGGCCTTCTTTAAAGGACGGACCGTAAAGTTTACACCCATCAGCCCCTTCATGATGGAAAAAAAAAAAGGTTCTGTGTTCGGACACCTTTCTATCAGAATTCCATCATCATCCCCTTCAGTTGTTGTTGAAACTGCTGACTCATCACTGCCCCCATGGACGCATCTACTTTACACAGATAAACGTGGTACACGTGAGACTTTTCTCTGGGACTTTGCTCCATCTGATCTGAAGTAAGGAGGAGGAGCCTATACACGTTTTTTGTTTTTATAACATGTTGTTTTGGGTTTTTTTTGATTATCGCGAATCCCCACGAGAAAACGAGAGCCACAATTCTGTCCACGGAACAGATTCTCCAAAAATATAAATGCCCTAAATAATTCACTTGCTTACGTCAGTCCGTACCGGAGGACGCCGTAACGAGGCTGCGCCACAGCAGGGAGGAAGTACGTTGAATAATAGTCTGGTTATTCTTGGAGTTAGAGTTCCCAGCGTGATCAGCATTTGGAGACGGAACAAATGTATGTTTCCTGCTGTGAGGGGAATGTTCTAGTTGTAGCAACCTTTTATCGCCACATGATATAATTCACGGAGTTCTACATATCTGGCAGCGGAACATAAGGAAACGCAACTTTATTTTTTTGGAGCATATTTCAGCAACAGGGCAATTCAAAGGGATTTACACAAGCAATCAAGAAGATTACGACAAAGTGCAGAAGAATATTAAGATGTAGTTAAAGACAGTTATGAAAACAATAAGGACGACTAAAGGAACTGAAGACCTCAGACAAAGTTTGGAGTTTTACGAAACAGCCATGGATAGGAGAGAAAGAAATAAGAAAGTTTTAAGCTTTGATGTAAAAGCGCTGAGAGTTGGAGCGGTCCTGTAGGAATCTGGGAACTCCTTCCAAATATTTGGTGTATAAAAACTTCTCCGAGTTTGGATGGATGGATGGATGGAGGTCTGGATGGTTCAGAACACAGCAGAAGATCGTAGACGTATTTTGGTCCATTCTAGCATTTCTTAATCATTAATCAAGCAACTTGTTGTTGCCAGATAAATTGCTATATTGATGTTTATGATGGTGAGAGGAAACGAGCACATAAGCAAGTGAGTATATCATAATCAGAGATATCTTTATTATAAATTAATATGATGATTAAATCCACAATTTAATGGTCGTGAATTACTTCTTGAGTCTGTGGGATTTCTAAAAAAAAAAAAAAGAAAGAAAAGTTTTCAGATTTTTCAGATTTTTTTAACATGCAGCAATTCAACGCCCGCAGAATATAAGCTTCACTATCATAACGAAAATGATGGCCCAAAACTAAAGCTTCCCCTAGTGGCATAAATAAGTAACTGATGTCTCCTAGCGTCATTCCAGTTCTTCCTTGTACTAAGGTGTATGGGGGTATAACATTGAAAATGATCCATGAAATAGTCTTGGAGTTTTTGCATAAACACAAAGGATGATGAGGATGATGAAGATGTTCTTAATATCAGTAACTTTTCGGGGGTTTAACTAGTTTACTATTAGTACTTATTCCACCTAAAGAATACTTTTATAGCCTACTTTCATTAACTAAAAAGTGTCAGTCTGGTTTCAAGACACAAGTGTGGATCAACACCTAACCCCAACTCCTGTCCCTGTGCTAGATACTAGGGAGGAAAATTAAATCTATTTTCAGTTCTCATTCTTCCACCAGAACCTCAACGGTGGGTTTAGTTTCTCTCCATCCATTTCGGCTGTAACATATTCTTAAATAAATCATCAATACATCCAACTTTATCTACACAGCACATTTAATAGCATTAAATTTGCTTTACTGGCAACTAATGAAGCAAAAGAAAAACAATTAAAAAAAAAAGAAAAAGTCTGCGTGCCGAGACTTAGGCACGTCATTCAGAGACTAAACCAACGTTCAGTCTCATCATGTGTTAAATGATTGCTGATGCAAACCCAACCTTTCCTGCTGTCGCTGCATTATTCCCCCCCCCCCCCCCCGTAAATCAATCCATTAACAGTAACCTTTTTCATCCTACTGCCTCTGACAAATTGTGTGGTGCCTGGCATGGTGCAACCCTGACCCCGAGTCGGTTCAACGCAGGAATGACACCCACAGACATACAACCTTTCACGCTAATATTCACACCTACGGGCCATTTAGAGTCCAGATATCACTGCATTATCTCAAAAGCCTGACAGATGTGTGGGAGCCTCGTTAGATCGAAGACAGACAGGTCGAATCCACCTCACGTGGACATCAGTGTGGGCTAACATCCAGACAAAAACAGAGCTGCAAACAAACTAGAATCTGGTCCTTAGCAGCTACGCTAGCCTGGGGCTGCTTACAGCAATCCAGGATTCCTCACGTTGGCATCAGCCAGCTGCCTCCCGACATTTCCAGTCCCCCCTCGCAGCAGACAAAGTATGTCTGGTAGCAGCCTGTTCTCCGGTTTCATGCCTCCTCCTGAGTTGTATAATTTGTGAGGTGGGGAAGGGATCGGACTTGTTTGTCCAGAGACTTCTTACTGAATTCTGGCAGTTACTGTTTCTAAGAGGGGTAATTGGTCTGCAGCGATGTTTGGGTAGATGGTATGAGTCAAAGGAACATCCCCGTGAATGGTCAGGACCATTGTTTCCCAGCAGAACATTGGCTGAAGGATCAAACTGACTTCCACGGCTTGCCTTCTTACCATAATGGCTCCTGGTTCCATGTCTATCCAAAACCCGGTCTACAGGAGGTTTTCTAGGACGACAAAGGACTAGATATCACTCTCCAGGTGTAACATTGAACGTTGGTCGCCCATGTTCCTGTCACTGGTCACCAGTTGTCCTTCCTTAGACCCCTAATCTATGCAGACCAGGAACACCCACAGGAACCTGTAGTTATTGGGAGGCATGCCAAGAAGTCAAGCTATCACAATTTGGCCTTTGTCAAAGTCGCTTAGATCATCATGCCAGCGCAGTTTTCCTGTTTTCAACACATCAATTTGAATTTTTGTCAACTAATATATTCTGCCCTAACCCACTTTTCCTGTCAGTGTTATGCTCTGACTCATTACTTATTTTATGCTCGTCCAAATTACAGCCCTAAATTACACTTAAAAAAAGCTCCATAACTATCAGGTGTATTTGCATGACCTTTATTTCCGGTGTACCCGTTACTATGTGTGAGTAATCTGTGATATTCATCATATTTCTATCCTCAGCTTATTCTTTTCCCTGTTACATGGCAGTGGATCTCATCCTCTGCCTGGGGAGGTAAGGAAGTCCTGGACCTCATGCTGCCTCTGCAGGCGCAACAATAATGACCCCCCGTTACGTTTTTTTGTCATCTTTACAGAACAGAGAAGCGCAATAAAAACAGTCCAACACCGGACAGGTTTCTAAATGGAGCGACAGACTGTTGACGTGGAAACATGATTTATGGATGATGCTGTAGTTCATTTACTGTCTTTGGCACCAGATAGTAGTAGATGTTTTTTTCCCTCTGAGGTGATGAACGAGTAGATTTTATCTCTCTTTGAGGCAAACGGTGGTGGGGAAACTGAAACTTCTACGGTTTATATTTGATTACTACGAAACACTTTATTATCTTTTATTCTTTCGTCATCTCTTACGAAATGTCGGGGTAGCACATCGATGGATTCATCAAAAGGGGCGTGGACCGGCAACGGCACATAAAGCAGTCGCAACCAGGTCAAAATACTTATAATTCAGGAAAAAGAAGAAAAAAAAAACGCATTATTAACATTTTTATGATAATCGCTTTCGCACTTGTATGTTTGGGCTACACGCCGAAACCAACCCTCTGGTTTGAATCGGGTCAAAAGTACTGAAAATATTACTTCCATTTCTAAAAATCAGTTTACAAATTAAGTTGTAGACACCCTAAAAATCATTAACAAGCTGCTATAACTCATTAGATATGAAGGGAATCACAGACCTGACGCTTGCCAAATAGTGAGCACACTTGTCTCTACTGCTAACTTGATATTGCCAAATAGTGACCCACATTGAAAAATTGACAGATACGTTATAAGTCATTTATAAACATTAAATAATGACTTATTGAGTGTTTACAACCCGATTTATAACCTAATTATGAACCATGTATGAATTCTTTATAGAAGTAGTAGCCTTTTTGTGAAGCGGTACCGATTTTCAATACAAGCATCCGGAGAGTTGGACATGTATGACATAGTGGAATATTTATAATGTTTGTGTCACACCTGGAGTTCACACACTGTAAATCCTTTCACTCCATCAAACATGTACACAGTCCATTGGAAGGATCCACTCCGATGCATAAACAGTGCAATAAAAAAGGTTTAATGGATTCAAAAATACGGATCCGTAGCACATGCAGCAGAACCCACGTGGGTGTGAAGTCAAACACTTATGCAACCGAATCTCCGAGGCTTGTTCGGTGTACGCGTTCTTCCACAGTCAGAACCCGACGCCAGCAGGCAAGTCACTCCTCTGAATTATTGAAATAGGCTAGTGAGCCAGAAGGAGATCGGCGTCTGTATGTGTTTGAGTGTTTGTCTGTCCTCGCGCCGAAGACTCACAGCCGAGCCTTCGGTTCTGTCCGGGACGGTATGAAGGTAATTCATTTTTCTCTGCCTTTCTAATCTTCTGAAAGCCTATCAATGGAAAGCAGGAGCTTTGTTGAAGATATTTTTTGCACAAAATTGACAAAATGTCAATGTGGGATTCGGATGACTGGGCTTCCTGAAGAGGCTGTTCAGCCATAACATTATAACCACTGACAGTTCAAGTCAGAATAAGCTTGACATGAGCGTGACTCAGCATTCGCCCATTCATACACATTTGGAACAGCCTTTGGAGCAGCTTGGGGTTCAGTATCTCGGTCAAGGACATCTCGACTTGTAGAATTCAGGAGCCAGGAATCAAACCACTGACCATAAGATAATTGGACTGCCTACGGTCACCCACTGTATGTCCATATGTCCAATTATGTGGCTCTTGGATCCAAACTATAGACTCAAACAAAAAGCACAAGTCTAAATTTGGATACAATATTCAGCCATACATAATAATCATTGGCAGATGAAGAATAACAATGATTACATCATTTTTTTCCTGGCGTCCATGTGTCCGAAGTCAGAACATCTGTAAAACTGAAAATGTCATTCGGTGTTGCCAGCCTGCAGTGGTTGGTGGGTCCTGGGGGGCATCCAGGGCTCATAGATGCACTTGGGGAATGAAGGTTAGCAAATATATTGTCTGATCTCATAGAAGCGGGACTTTAACACAAATAACAGAAGAAAAGAATTGGGTTCCGATAGAAGGTGTAAGAACCCACAGGGCCACAAAAGGGGGACCTACACAATACCAAGCAGGTGGTTTTAATGTTACGGAAGGGACTTAGTTACCCAAAAACAAATGTTGATGTAGCCAATTTCCATAAATGATGCCATTTTGAACCTATAAGCGTTATTCCCCCAAACTACATGAAGGTTCGGAGGAACTCAAAGCTGTTTTCCGCGCAAATGAACAAATTTCCTTCAACCTTTGAAGCTTACGCAGCGAAAACCCGAATGAGGTGTCTGGAGGCATTCGTCAATTATTCCCTCCACTATCGCCATAAAGACGCAAACTGTTTTGTTTATGTTCATATTTTCGCCTGACTTTGTTTTGGGTTTTTTTAGGCTCAAATGTAGAACTGCGACCTGTGACAATAAAGATTATGCTGACTCAGCAGCTCCTCTTTCAAATAGCCGCAGGAAAAAGGGTGCGTGTACTTTGGACTGTGAGCTGAGGGAGTCCAATTGGTGCAGCGGTTTTGTCAGAGTCTGAACCCAACAGTGGGGTTCCCATTAACCCGTCACGGTGAAGCGCCACAGAGCTGGTAGCGCACTAACGAGGGCGGTCACGTAACTGAGGTGAGAGTCAGACAGCGAGGAGTTACGCCACTCAGCGTGTTTTACTTGAATGAGCATGGAGGGCGCGATACGGGTCGCTATTATGAACGTTCGCAAGCTGCGCAACTGGATTCGATACACGCCACAAGCCCGTCGGATAAACACATCCGCTGAACGGATGACATCAGCGGAGACACAGCAAACACCAGCTGCGGTTGAAGCAAACCTCAATTCTTCACAGTTCATATTAAGTGCTGATTTGCATATTGTCAGACTGCGAGTTTGGTAAACACACGCTGCGGCAGTTATTAGCACTAATTTGAACTTGGCAACGGCTTATATTATCTGTGTGTTATGTAATTCCCTCCATTCAGACTCAGGGCACAGTGAGTTTTATTTGTAAAGCTCAGGATTACTTGGCAAAACTGAGTAAGTCTTGGTTGTACGACAGGAACACAATAGTTCTTTAGTTTTAACAATGGAAAGGGGATTTTTTTGACAGAAAAATGTTTCATTCCATGCCTCTAATTAGATCAATAATCCAAGTATCAAGCATTGTACCTGGTTAACAGGTAAAAATATCACTTTATAAGTCAGAAACATACAGAATGTTTGCTGTCAATTAAAGGGGAAGCGAGAGTGCAGAGGTTCTGGGTTAAAATCCAACTCCGGCTTGGGGGTCTTTAGTGAACTCCAGCCTCCTCCCACCAGTCCAAAAAAATTTAATTTAGCTGAAACGCTGGCTTAAAATTGCCCGTAGGCATAAATGTAGGCATGAATGGTTGTTTATTAACTTTTGCCTAATGACAAATGGCTTAGGCTCCACCCACCTGCCGGAATTGGACCCTGCTTGCTCTACAGCGAAAAGCATTTAAAACTTTTTCATATTCTTTTAACTGATAAAATTGAATTTATTTCACAATAAAAATATTTATGTTGATTTTCTATGAAATCTGAATACACACATTTTTTTTTCAGTAGGTTTTTGAGCCGATTTATCCGATAGATATTTGTATGTCCAATTAATAATATAAAAACAGAAAACAAAGTGTAAATTTGCACATTTCAATTATTTGAAAATAACCGATCAAATGAAAATGCCTTGAATAAAAATAGACCATTGATCCTAAAAACAATACTCAGTATTGCATAATTTTTCAACATATGCTCCAGGCAAGAATAATAGAAGCTAAGTCCGTTTCTCTCCTGTTCTTTTAGACAGTAGCAAAAAAAAAAAAAGTTTTTATATGAAAAAAGGTATTCTTAGACGACACTTTCCATTTCTCACACTGTGTGCCAGTTTCTGAATGCTGGATGAACAGTTTGGGGTGTTTTTTTTTTTGCAGAGAGCGATCTCCAAGAATAAAAATGAGAAAGAAACTACGGTGACGTCTGGCATCAATCTGAGAGGCATCCCCCATTCTTCACACGCTTTTATTCTCCAGCTCATGCCTCAGCGTCTGAAAGTAGACGCCAGATGACAGCGTGCTGTGTGAGTTCGTAGCCGTGGCATCGTCCCTCTCTGAATTTGTCATCCTTGTACAGCACATTTCTCAATCTTCGTGACGGATACATCCATCCTCAATCTCTCTCTCTCTCTCTCTCTCTCTCTCTGCGGCTTTCTCACCATCCTCCATGACGCTTGGCTCCTTCTCACTCCATAGGTGTGAAATGATGGTAGGATCCCGAACTGTGTTTGGAGGAAGCAAGAAGAGCAAGCCTCGAAAAGTTGAATCAGAGGCAGTTGAAGAATCTGTTTAGACTTGAAGATGTTTCACCTCTTATCCAAAGATCGTCCTCAGTTCTAACTTCCTTCCTAAGGTCAGATGTTTCACTTCCACAAGGTATTTGATACATAGTGAGTGGTTAGTTTACAAGTATACCACTGACCATGCAGCATCACGTGGGTTTAATAGTTTTGATTATCTGCTTGATAGTCATGTGAGTCATCAGCATAATGGGATTCCAGTTGTGAATGATGATGAAATCTGTTTGGGAAAGGATGTTACATCTGCAATGTCTGTGTAGATAGATGCTGGCACAGACCTTCAACCCTATTTAGAGACGGCCGGCTGTCCCGGGACCATGTCCTTTGTGGGGTCGCATAACTACATTCCTCAGTTTGTGACAAAACATCTGAACAAAAACTCCAGGTCCTTCAGATTCAGCTTTTAAGGATTAGCATGACCGGAATGGATGAAATATTGATAAACAAGAACTGAAGCTAGAAAGTTGGGTCTAGGGACAGAGACGACACCCTCTATTGTAGGTGAATGCGAATATCGGCAAAGATCGAATTAGTCTGAGACTTATGTCCATTGGCTTTTGAGGAGATACGGACATTATGTATAGACATACGGACGGGAAGGACAGTCGTGGGGTAATCACTAGGTCCCCTCTGGTAGGGGCATAATTGAACAAACATGACAACCAACAGAATTGAAACTCAGGTCAGGTGGATGAGCCCAGAAAACCTCCAAAAGCAGACAGTCTGGAGGCGTCCTCATCATATATGCGCATCGTCAGCTCTCGAATCTCTGAGCGCAGCCGTTCTATGAAGGAATCTTATTTTGGATGCATACCCCACCAGTGAATGTTGGATATCACGGGTTTAAGGAGCCAACAGAACCACATCATTAGCAAAGAGCATATACGCGATTCTGAGAAGCGCATACACACCGACACTCTCCTCAACTCGATGTCGCCTTGAGGTCCAGTTCATGAATATCACAAACAGCAGCGGGCAGTAGGGGCAACCTTGGTGGAGTCCAATGAGCAGAGGAAATGCTTCCTTGCCCAAAACCCCATGGCTCTGCAGCAGCCCCCTCCCCCACAGGAATCCCGAGGTAATATATTTCATTAATGTAAAAAGACTTCACAGTGCAGATGGAAGCTTCACCTGGTCTGAATTTGGCCAGTTGGAAACCTGATGTAGTCCATAGAGTACGTCTGCGAAAGTAAAATGCGAAAAAATTATACGTTAAAGTTAAATAAGCCAATTTAGGGACAATTGAAAGACGGACATTAACTCAGACAATGACAGAGATACATCTGCTTGGGTAGGGGAGAATAGTTCCTCTTTAAAGGAAACAGACAGCATATTTTGTATCGTGACTCCATGGCACTATACTGCCTCCTTCAGATAAACGAGAGAGCGAAGACAAGTCAGTTAGACAGATTTGTGGGATCTAATATTCTTCACTTGAGAGTAGAAAGAGAGTCCATTTTGTGCAGTAAATGTTGGGGTTCCAGAGTCAATAGATGTGCAGCGACTGCAGCCCGAGCAGCAATACAAAGCCATGATTCAGTTAGTACACAGCATGAGTGCTGTTAAGCCAGTTAGCTCGGATAATGGAGTGACCTGATGCATGGTTTCTGCACATAAGAGGGGCACTTCCATTTGGGTCGTAATTCTTGTCCAAAACAGCAGATTTGAAAACGGTTGAAACAGTTCCTGAATCTTTTCTTCTCAAGGAAATGCGTTTAGGCTTGGTATAACAGCGAGTTTAGAAAGGAGAAGGTTGTTCCCAGTGCCCCCTTAGGCACATAAACGGACTAACATAGGTTATTCCTCGAGTTGGAATAAGGCCTTGAGGCCACACACGCTCATTTAACAGGTTGTTAAATCACCACCTGATAGATTCTGGACTCTAAGTACGCAACAAATGGAACACTTTCTTGGACAAATTGCATTAAACGGCAATATTTGTGATACTTCTGGCTATACACTCCCCCCTTTAGTGGAAAAACCGAATGGTGTTGATAAAGATAGATCTTAAACTCTACCTAAGGTAAATGGGAGTATTTCAAATGTGCCTAAAACTGTAAGAAAAAAGCAAATCAATCAAACCAGTTGGGAGATAAAGAGCTTTAGGGACCCCGACAAATCATGTGTGGCTGAGTTATACTCTATCTAAGGAAGAAAAAAGGATGCATCCATGAAGGCCGATGAAACGGATATCAATGTCAATCTTCTGAATTAAAAAGAACCAACGATAGAGGGGGAAATCTATTGAATGTGAATTTTTGAGGTGCTCTACTTGCGCAACCCCAATAAGCTTCCTCCTATTCTGCATCAACATCCTAATGATGCTTGGACGTTTGATGGTTGCAGAATTTCCATGCTGACAGACTTTCGTGCAACTGGGATGCTCAGATTTCGTCACTTAACTTGAATGACGTAAAGCTGGGCTTGAACAGCCACGACTTTAGAGTCGTGGCTGTTTTGATTTGAACTCACACTGTACTAATCAAACTTTTGTCCCAGTTCGGGATTGGTTTGCTCACCCTGGACGGTCCTGGACGGTCCGATACGACCTGACGGCCCCTGAAGCCCAAAGTAGCTGCTCACCATTGTCAGTTTGCTAGCAACATGCTAACAAGACAGAAATGACGTCTTGATCACTTTTGCCATCCTGCGGGCCAAACACCGCGTGTTTTTACTTAGTCCTGTCGGTTGTACCACCGCAGTACTTCTCCGTTTTGTCCATATCCGTAAGCGTAGCACGACATCCGTTGAGCGTGAATGGGCCTTGATGCCGTAATGGGCCCCCTTTTGACCAGGCATAAAAACAGTGAATGTAGAGTCTTTGTTATCACTCTGTCTGATACCACTCACACAGCAAAGTTGCCCTCAGCAGAGTTTCTTTTAAAACCCCTTTACTGGTGACTTAGCTCCACTTAAGCTCTTTTCACACTAAACACAGGCAGCAAAATAAAAGACACAATGGTGCTGGTTTCAGAGCCTTTCACTGTCTTTCTGAGAGAAAAAAACGAAAAAGAACAACCAAAGACAACAAAATGCTGCAACACCTCTAGGCTGTAAAGCAGAATTATGATATCTGAAGGCCAGCTTTTCCAGCCAAAAACCCTCTGAAACTAATTTTGATGTCTTTGCTTTGATGGACTGTGTTTGTCTGTGGACAGAGGGGGATTTGTACAACAGAAGGACGCATTCATGCAGCTTGTTTTCGCTCATTTCAATTCAGCTCCGTAGCCCGTGAATGGAATATAAACCAACCAGTCAAAACATTACGTGCATATCATTATCCCGGTTATAAGGATTATACCGGATTTGATCATTTTCGGGATACAACGTTTACATGATACGGACAAATTAGATCATTTTCCTTTTTCATGATATAAACTAGAATCCTGGTTGCTGATGACAGAGCGCTTTCACCCAGTAATGTTTATAACGTGACAATTCTATAACTGCGAGCTTAACAAAGTTGACAGTAGCTATTAAAGAGGGACACAGGGTTTTATAGCAGACTTAGCGTTATTGAAGGCCAGCATATTGTTGCACATGTGGTTAATTGTTAATTAATTATAGTCCTTCCAGTGAGTTCTGGGTCTACCCCGGGGTCTCCTCCCAGTAGGACATGCCTGAAAAACTTCCAACGGGAAAAGTTCTGGAGGCAACTTGATGAAGGAGCAGCAAATAGATTAGAGAAAAGTGTCCCATGTGAACCTGCCTACCTCTATGTTGGCCCTTTGATGAATTGGCAACGCCCCTATGACCCTGAACAGGACAATCAGTTACATGATTACAGATTAATCATGTAACTTAGGTTATCTTTCTGTAAATTTCTAGAAAAAATTGCGGGCATAATTCACAAAATGATGATGGGAGCAAAAGTAAAGTAATTACCCCTATCCTCTTCTCAGGTTTGATAATAGTGAACATTCACAGATTATAGATCGTATCCCTGTGTCCCACAGGGCTAGCATCACAAATTTTTGTTTTGATTTGTAATGAAGCATATTGAATTATTCAAATCTAATGTTGCTTATTTGGAGAAACGGGCCCCAGGGTTCCATCGTTGAGGTTTTCTAAATCACCCTTTGTAAAAATGGACTGTAATATGTGTCTATGTTCATCCTGAGACTGACACGGCTTCATGGAGATTCCAGTAATTACCCCCATCTAAGTCAAGTAGAAGTCACAGAGACCCTGGATGTGCTTATTACTGAAAACCACATGTACTTTCTGGACTTTGAAGTGGAGATGATTCACCTCTGAGTCACAGATATCTGCATCAGGTAATTATAATCACAGACTCTTCCCCAGTGAAGCTAAAGGAGATCATTTTCCTCCAGAACAACCTGATTCTTTCGAAAATCATGACTGATTTATCGCCGCTCTTTAAATTGAAGCCATAATTAATCAGAGCACAGCGATTTCCACCTGGTCACAATGCCAGCTCTTGTATCAGGAATTATGGGAATTTACCAGCGGTTCAAACCTGGAATCCTGGTAGGAACGTCGCCTTCCTTAAAACAGCAACGCCAGCACCCAGTATGCTGGCTGATTATCGGTATTTACCAGCTCGGTCGGTTGATTCGCTAAGTAAACCCAGGCTTAATCTCCATTCGGCGAAAGTTTGATTCATTTCACTTGAACTTATTTATTTCACTCGTGGATTTGTGTCATTTTGATTTCATGAAGCAGGTGGTCCAGGCAGGCGTAAGTGTAATCCACTCAGAATAATTCTGTTATTTGTTCCACACTGTTAAATTCAATGAGCTGCGTTTTGCTGATATATCAGGCGGCCTGCATTTTCATAAACCGACTAAGCAGATGGTTTCCTCTAGGAGGGAGAGAGGAGAGGAAGACGGAGCTTCACCGACGATGTTAAGCATATAACAGCATGTAGAACATTTTAAGGTAATTTACAGATGTTTGCATGCAGGCAGTAAGAGATAAGACACTTTGCCAGTTCTCCAGTTTAGAGAATGACAAGCAGGGAGGTGAGATAGAGGAATATTTTAGTTCTTGTTTCAGAAAAAAACCTTGATTTGATTTTGTTTCTTCTGCAACTTATGCAGATTTAGGTTAGAGAAAGGAAAAATGATCACATTGTTTGACCTAAGATGTTACACATTACCGTTCATTGCTGTTCCCCAACTCTTGCCATGTGAGTCCTGTGCCCCTAAAGATTGTGTATATATAACAATCAGCCATAACGTCATGCCTGTATTGTATATGTCCCCGTTTGCTGCCAAAATATGTCTGCAGAGGCATGGACTCCACCAGACCTCAACTAGAACGTGGGTTGTGATATTCGGCACCAAAATATTAGCAGCAGAATAAGTTTGAGAGATGGGGCCTCCATGGATCGGACCCATGTTTATTCACATGTACATTACTGGATTGGACAGAGGGCAGTGGAATCAGATGGTCAAGTCTTTCTCACACCTTGAAATCATTATTGAGTTCCTAAAAGCATCCCTGAACAATTTTGACATTGCATCTAAGGCATCACACTGTTTCGCCTTGCTTTCTTCCCATAATGCAGCCTGGTAAAGAATGCTATGCACATAAAGAGCGATTCATCAGACCAGGCCACCTCCCATTAGTCAGTGTTCCAGGTCAAAGCCACAGTTAGGACAGTTGAAGTGGACTACCTCTTCCAGTAGTATAGCGCTTCCTGCCACACTGCAAAAAAATAAATCAGGAATGATTTGAGGAACAGAACAAAGAGTTAAAGGCGTTGACTTGGCCCCCATATTCACCAGATCTCGATCCAATCCAGTGTCAGTGGGATTCCCTGAAGAAAAAAGTCCAATCCAATGCCCCAAAGATATAAAATATACATTGTGATGATCTCCGTAAGAAGACATTAAAGGGTTCATCTTCATGGATTGAGGCCTCCACAAACTGTGCTGTGATCTAAGTGAAATGCTGCAATATGGTGAGAAACCAGCGGCCTATTCAGCGCAAGTGCGCTGCCTCTAAGCTAATCACATGTTTATTTACAATACACCAACTGCAAAAAAAAACAAGGTACACGGCCTCCACTTAGTTCTGAGTCAACGCATTCCTGCAAAGGGGTCGAACGCAGCCACAGAGGCTGCATGGAAACGTGCATGAAAGTGTGCAGCATCGTCAGGCAGATTAGCATTTCCCCATGCGCCACAGTTCGAGCGTGCACGGAGACAATCTGCAGGATATAACACAACAAACGAAGCAGTATAGTAAAAGCTTCTTTTTATTTGTCCACAGCCTCTCAGGGTTCAGTGAGCCCGTGTACATATTTTCAGTACCGCTGGCCCCCAGTGGAACCGAACCCACTGAACTGTCAGTGGTACCGCTTTGCTCTACTTCATGAGCTGCATACAGTACATGCTCATCCATACATTATGTATACACCCACACACACACACACACACAAACACACACATACACACATACACTATCAGAGCAATACACAAACCCCTATATGCTTCATCATTCCCCTCCATGTATGTGTCTTAATTAGATTCATGTGACATTAAAGCGTAAACAGGCTAACGGTGAAAAACGACACATGCGTCACGCAGGAAGTGATGAAGGGCTTCTTCTTCTCCGTCGCTTCTGGAGGGCTGCTCAGAATTCATAAAAATGGGATGGGACGCCAGGGGATGGCGGCTATTGTCTATAGTCTCTGAATTGAATGGATAAATCTCCATCGCTAAGCTGCTTTAAATGCTGATTGTGTGCATGGATAACAATTGATGCCGTCGCTCGGATCTGATGTATGTTTATCCTGTGTGTGACCCACCCTTAAGCCCCCCCCCGTCATGCCGTTCGTAAACCTCCACGGGAAACATTATCTTGCAGATTACTCTTTAATCCTTATTCTAACATTGCATCATAATGCAAGGCCACACTAGACTATACATCTATTTCACAAGCCCCCCGATGGAAACACCCATCCACTGGCTACCCGTGATATTATCAGCCCTCTCTTTATGGTAATTTCTTTTTTTCCTCACGCAACGCTACCTTACTATCTATCCTTTTCCTATTTAAGCTTCGGACAAGACCTTCAGCAGCTATTTCAATTGATGAAGTAGTAAATATACTGCATTCAGAGGGTGATGTTCATAACTGACGAGTAGAATAACCAAACGTCTGGACGTCTAATCATCGTTCCTCTCCCTGCAGCTCAAATTGTCAAAGAATAAATGCTTTTTGAGGCAGAGCGAGATTGGAAAAAAACAAGCATGGATCAGTGAAAACATCAGGATCTCCACAAAGGTATATGAAAGTAGTGAGGGATGGATTCCTCATCATTCAGTAGGTGGGGACGCAGAATTTCTGCTCCTCTTCCTCACCTCCTCACAACAACAATGAGGTCAGCTATAAACAGAGTTACGCTGTCGTCCCGGACAACAAGGGAATACCTCAAAAAAGTCCCCCAAGTCCCCTGAGTTGCATAAGAAATCCCCCAGATTGAGCACCTCAAGTTAAATGTGAGGTTATTCCACAGTATTTCTTTGATAAGCAAAAAATAGTAATAAAATTCATCAAATCTGTAGAAATGGGGCAGATGGTTAAGAAGTTATGTCGAAGAAAACGTTTTTTTGTGAGTGTGTTACCCGTGTCTGTTCTGTGTTTGCTCTCGTCAGACTTTACTTTGACCAAGCCGGTAGTATTATATTGTGTTAGGCAGGGCTGGGCTGCAAGACAGTGATGTAATTCAATTGTTGACAGTCATTTCGTCAGACACCGGGAGCCAAAACCGGGTCGTAGCCTTCACCTCGCTCACTCTCAGAGATGACATTACACCGCTTCTTTCTCTCTGTCTCTCTCTCTCTCTCTTTCAAATTCATTGGTAACTATTTTTCTCTCTCTATCACTCTCTCTCTCACATGTTCATATATAACTCCTCTCTCGCACACACATTCAAAAGTGGCTCATTTTCTCTCTCTTCTCTTGCTCTCTTTCTCTCTCTCTCACATACATTTATGAGTAACTCCTTTTCTCTCACATTCATAAGTTACTCCTCTCTCTCTCTCTCTCTCTCTCTCTCTCTTTCACATTCATTAGTAACTATTTATCTCTCTCTCTCTATCACTCTCTCTCTCACACATTCATAGAAAACTCCTCTCTCACACACACATTCAAATATGACTAATTTTTCTCTCTTTTTATCGCTCTCTCTCTCACACACATTCTTATGTAAATCTCTCTCTCTCTCTCTCTCTCTCTCTCTCTCTCTCTCTCTCTCATCTCTCTCTCTCCTCTCTCTCTCTTCTCTCTCTCTCTCTCTCTCTCTCTCTCTCTCTCTCTCTCTCTCTCTCTCTCTCTCTCTCTCTCTCTCTCTCTCTCTCTCTCTCTCTCTCTCTCTCTCTCTCTCTCTCTCTCTCTCTCTCTCATCTCACATTCATTAGTAACTATTTATCTCTCTCTCTCTATCACTCTCTCTCTCACACATTCATAGAAAACTCCTCTCTCACACACACATTCAAATATGACTAATTTTTCTCCTCTTTTATCGCTCTCTCTCTCACACACATTCTTATGTAAATCTCTCTCTCTCTCTCTCTCTCTCTCTCTCTCTCTCTCTCTCTCTTCTCTCTCTCACTCTCTCCTCTCTCTCTCTCTCTCTCTCTCTCTCTCTCTCTCTCTCTCTCTCTCTCTCTCTCTCTCTCTCTCTCTCTCTCTCTCTCTCTCTCCTCTCTCTCTCTCTCTCTCTCTCTCTCTCTCTCTCTCTCTCTCTCTCTCTCTCTCTCTCTCTCCTCTCTCTCTCTCTCTCTCTCTCTCTCTCTCTCTCGGGGAGTGACAGTGATGGCTGCTTCTCTTTATAATGTACTTGACTTTTAACTTTAACTGCTGTCCCTCTCTATCCGACGATCTCGGCGTGATGTTGACATCACATTTGCCTCCACATTTTGCCGCTGCCATCAGCCTTTTTTACTTTTCTCTCCCCCGCTAACTTTTCTTTTCAGTTCTCTGCAAGGTGATAGTAGAAGTCAGGTCCCTGTCAGGCCGACGGGGGGCCAGTTAGATGAGCATCTACGGCTGTGAACTTTGGTTCTTTATATTTGTGCTTATCTCACACCAGATTTCTAAGATGTTTAAAGAACGTTCAACAAAGGCAACCTGAGTAACGCAAAATAAAGTGTTTGTATGATAGTTTTATCTATTGATCCAAAAGTCGTCTAATACCGACTGGGCTTGTGTGAAGAAGAAATTGGAAGACGAACTACCCAAACGCATTCAGAACTGGTTCCAGCTGGACTAGACCCACCCAGACACACGATTACCACCTGTCCTGTTCAGTCACATCATCAGTACAAAGGTCCATCTTCAGACCCAGTACTTTGGCCCGTAGTCTCACCAGTACAACATTATGCCAAAATCAAAGGAAATTCCAGGAAGTGAAATCCATCAGTCCAGCGGGTTCCAAGGTTGTGGGGCTCCACAGATCAACGGTGAGACACATTATCTACACATGGAGAAGACCTGGAACAGTAAAGAACTTCACAGGAGGTTCAAACTTCAAAATGTCTGCAATACCACGGACGAAGGCTCATTCAGGACGTCACGAGAAGAAAACGTGGTCAAAATGTCATCTTTCTGAGGTACGTTGAGGCGAGGTGGAAGCCGCTTATAACCCAAAAGAATATGAAGGCCAACTTTCTACTCACCAGCAACACCTTGATTGATCTGAGAGTGACTGGATAAATGTTGATCTCTGACAAAAGGGGAATAGGGAGCTTGCGCCGGCGAATTGCATTCTGGGACTTGTAGTATCTGTGTGCTTGCGATGTTTACCAGCCGCCCAGCTGTTATCGAAATTAGACTGTCCCGCGGCTTTGAGTTTGACATATGTGCTTTAGAGACACGATGCGGTATATGGCAGTGTACCTTCTGTTGAAATACAGCAAACGCACCACAAAGAGAAGAAACTAATCCTTTCCACATTTCCAACTACAATGAATAACTGAGTGGAAGATAAAAAACTCAACAACAACAACAAAAACTGAGCTTTTTCTGGTGGACTGTGAGGACACATTTGAAGGTTTGGTTCATCCTGAACTTACTTGTACTTTAGTCTACTAAATATAAGCGAGTCGTCTGTAAAACCTCTACTCGAAGTTAATATAAGTAACAAAAATATCAATTTCTATCCATTTATGCTGTTTATACTTTTAACACAGACAGACAAGGTCAAGCACATGGCAAAAAGCCCGAGATGCAAACATGCTGGTACCGTGTCACCTTCTGAAATACTCAGAGGTAAAGACAAGTGGACCATAACCTTGACTAAAAACTGTGTGTGTGTGTGTGTGTGTGTGTGTGTGTGTGTGTGTGTGTGTGAGTGTGTGTGTGTGTGTGTGTGTGTGTGTGAGGAGCCGTTGTTTTATTATGTTTATACATGTTAGGTGATTAATCAGGGCAGAACATTAGCGGTGTCAGCTCAGAGATGATATATGAGAGGAGGAATCGCTCACAACACACAAAACAAGCACACATGCTATAAATATATAAATATAAATAAACACACTGACACACAAACCACACACAAATACACACACGCACACATAGAGAGACTCATTCGTAGTCTGAATGGTCTCAAGTGCCAACAGTACATTATTTAACAATATGAAAATA